>CM021104.1:27064542-27401516 GCA_007115665.2 Sequoiadendron giganteum
AAACCTCTACCTCTACCCTTAACCATCTACCCTTAACCCTCTACCCTCTATCTCTCTCCCAGTCCCTCCCTCTCTCTCCCCCTCTCCCTCTCTCAGGTCTCACTTTCTCACATGCTCACTAACCCCCTCTATCTCTCTCCCCTCTACCCTAAACCCTAAACCCTTAAACACTAAACCATTAAACCCTCTACCCTCCCTCACTCTGTCTCTCTCCCACTCTCTCACTCACTCAATCCATCTATCTTTGTTCCTCCCTCCTCTTCCCTCCTTATCTCTATCTCACTTCTCCCTCCATCTCTCCCTCCATACATCCCTCAACCCTATACCCTAAACCCTTAAAACCTAAAACCTAAAACCCTCTACCCTCTCTCTCTCAAGTCTCTCCCTCCTACCCCATCTCCCTCTCTCAAGTATCTCTTTCTCAGTCACTCCCTCTATGTCTCCCCCCTCTACCCTTAAACCTTAAACCCTCTACCCTCTCTCTCTCTCAACCATCTCCCTCCTACACCCTCTCCCTCTCTCAAGTCTCCCTCTCTCACTCAATCACTCCTATATCTCTTCCATCTACCCTTAGCCCTATACCCTTAAACCATCTACACTCTACCCTCTATCTCTCTCCCACTTCCTCCATCCCTCTCTCTCTAGACTCTCCCTCCTACCCCCTCTCCCTCTCTCAAGTCTCTCTCTCACTCACTCCATCTCTCTCTCTCCCCTCTACCCTTAACCCTAAACCCTAAACCCTTAAAACTTTTACCCTCCCTCCCTCTATCTCTCTCCCACTCCCTCCATCTCTCTCTCTCAACCCTCTCCCTCTCCCAAGTATCTCTCTCTTAGTCACTTCCTTTGTCTCTCAACTCTACCCTCTACCTGAAAGAGGGAGAGGGGTTAGGAGGGAGATACGTGAGAGAGAGATAGAGGGAGGCATGGTTAAGGTTAGAGGGTAGAGGGTAAAAGGGTTTAATGGTTTAGGTTTTAAGGGTTAACCTATAAAGGATTAAGGGTTAAGGGTAGAGGGGAGAAAGATAGAGGGAGTGAGTGAGAGAGAGAGAGAGACCTAAGAGAGGGAGAGGCGGTAGGAGAGAGAGACTTGGGAGAGAGAAAAAGGGTGGGTGGTTAAGAGTAGAGGGTAGAGGGTTCAATGTTTAAGGGTTAAGGGTTTAGGGTTTAGGGTTAAGGGTAGAGGGGATAGAGATAGAGGGAGTGAATGAGAGAGAGAGAGAGAACCCTCTACCCTCCCCTCTACCCTTAACCCTCTTTATCTCTCTCCCCTCTACCCTTAAGCCTTAAAACCCTCTACCCTCTATCTCTTTCCCACTCCCTCTCTCTCTTTCTCTCTCTCTCTATCTCATGTCTCTCACTCCTACCCTCTCTCCCTATCTCAAGTATCTCTCTCTCACTCACTCCTATATCTCTCCACTCTACCCTTATCCATCTACCCTTAACCCTTAAACCCTTAAACTCTCTACCCTCTACCTCTCTCTTGCTCGCTCCCTCTCTCTCTCAAGACTCTCCCTCCTATCCCCTCTCCCTCTCTTAGGTCTCTCTCTCACTCACTCACTCCATCTATCTCTCTCCCCTCTACCCTTAATCCTTTATCCTTAACCCTTAAAATCTAAACCATTAAACCCTTTTACCCTCTACCCTTTGTTGGGTCTCAAAAATGCTAGTTTGAATAAACCATGAGAGGTTGCCAAAATATCACTACGTTGATGGCCAACTAACAAGGCCAACCAATATGGTTGAACCTTCTACTCTTAAGGCTCTGTTAAACCTAGGCGGGTGCACCTATATGAGTGACACAGATTTTGAATTATGTTTCCTACTTGACCTAACTATCCAAAAATGGAAATTTGATAGTGGAAAGACATGATCCTAATTTGGTATAAATTGTATATGTAATATCAAGGCGTGTATTAATATGTTCAATTAAGAGATGTCAACTGAAAAGAATAAAACTAATGTAATTAAAATAAGGGAGACTAGTGCCTTGTTGGGTACAAAACGAAGTCAAATGAAAGCCTTTAATGAATGGTTTCTATCTAGCAGGTTCTCTAATTGTTTCTCATATAATTATGAGTTTACAACTAGTATAAACATGCAAGAATGTAATTGATAAACCCTATTTGAGGCAGAATATCAAATCTAACTATCTGATTCTTCTTACTGATCCAAATGACATTCCCAGATTACTATAATTGATTGAAGGGAGTTTTAATTATTCTTTAAAGAATCCAATGAACCAAATCACATAGAAACAACAAATGTGTACTGATAAATCAAATATATACTTGATACTTCAATTTAAACAATCAAGAAACATCAGATTGGAGAGAATCAGATAATCACAAGAATTCAACAAATGATTGATGCCAGGATGAAATCCCCAAATTAACAGTTTTTCATTATCATCCTTGAAATTCATACATGCAACATAGCCTCCTTGAATGTCATCATTATGAAAATATAGTACTTATAGCAGTCTATCCTATCCTATTTTTTCTTCTTTTTTTTTACAATAGATTTTCAAATCATTTATACATTATAATTGAAGAGTCATGCCCCTTCATTTTCTAGTTATGACCATTTGTATTTTATGGAAAAAAAATTGATTATATTGCCTTTATCGGTAAATCAAATATTTAGACTATAGTTCAACTTTTAATTTTTCACTTTATTACTTATACCACCCTTAACATTTCTTTTCCTGAGGCTTCCCTTGTGTTTACTACTCTACTGTGGGCTTTGACTTTTCTACCCATGGTATGGCGGTACTCGGCCCCATGCTGATTCTCACAGTCTCCATCGTTGTTTACTACGCTACCACAGTCTTTGCATTTTATATTGGTGGTATCGCGGTAACCATTAGCCATTTCTCCCAATAGTTCATCGTAGGCACCATGGTCTTCGCTTTCACGATTACGGTACTGCGGTGTGACCGCTAGCCATTTCCTCCTGTTTACCATGGTCTTTAAGATAACCCTCTGCAGTATTGCGGTAAGATGTCTTAACTACCACATCGTTGAAGACTTACCATCCACTGCGCTACTGCGGTCTATGGTTTGACCACCAACGGTACCGCGGTGGGACCTTGACAACCTTCTTTAACTGCTCACCACTGCCTTTTTTGGTTGCTAATAGTTTACCACGCTACGACAGTCAATGAATTGACCGTGCGCGGTAGCACAGTAAACACTTTATGCCCATTTCATACTGCTACCGCTATACCACAAGCCCCTTAGTGGGAGGTCGTGGTAAAGCGGTAAAGACTTATAGAGTGAAAATGAAAGGGGCGGTAAGGGTTACGAGTTATTTTTTGGCCCTTTTGAATGGCAGTAAAGCTAAATATTTTATGAGAGGGTAATGAAATATAAGAAAATAAATTGGGGCAAAGTGTAGAAGGTGGTTAATGACTTATATGGGAAAGATAGTGAAAATTTCAGGCATGAATAAATAAAATATCTTAAGGTTTTGATGGATTTTCATGGAAAATAATAGGAAAATCCTAGGAATTCTTGTGGAGAATTTCAGTTCTAACACCCTTAACCCTTAACCCTAAACCCTAAACCCTCTACCCTCCCTCCCTCTATCTCTCTCTCTAGTTCAAAAAATTCATTAAAAAACCCTAAGGTTTTCTCGTTTAAATTTAATATTTTTCATCAAAATATTAAATTTGTATTCATTTATACCCTATAATTTTCTTTACTATCTAGATGGAATTAAATGGGGGGAATATGTGAGGGTGGATAATGAATTTTATGGTAAAGATAGTGAAAATATAAGGCATGAACAAATAAAATACCTCAGGGTTTTGATTGAAATTAATGGAAAATGATGAGTGATTTTGCAAACCACTGCAAGAATCCAAAGTATCTTTGGTAGAGCAGACCAAGCAAAGCCATGAAAAATGAAGGTGATGATAGATGGAGGGAATGAACAGATCAATAATATGAAAATGGAGCAAATGGAGAAGTGGAAAACCCTAAACTACTGTGCATGTAAGATAGTTTTTTAAAGAGGCATTGCTAAGAATTGTCCATGCAATGGGAGTCCTTAATCCTCTATACCTACTTTGGTTTAAAAAATTAAACCATTAGGGATGGCCCTAGACCACCTCAAAAAGAAAAACCTGCACTTTCCTCTATCATAAACTTTGTTCTGAATATAGCTCATCAGATTTATTTGGAAACTATCCATTCCACCTACCCTGCAATATGCACTATCATTGAAAACCTTCAGGAAATCATTGTATTCAATCTGATTCATATTCATCTCATCGGTCTGCATTTCATTATTCTTACTATCATATGAAAATCTGAATACTCCTTATGGAAACCTGAAAACTTGAGGGATATTCAACAAAACATTCATAGGCATGCTCACTGTCATATTTTGCTAAATGTGCCTACAATTGCATTGGGACCTGAAAATTTGAATACTCCTTATGGCAACCTGAAAACCTGAGGGATTAAGAGGGTATAGGGGTCAAGGGATTAGGGTTGAAGGGTTGATGGTTGAGGGATTAAGAGGGTATGGGGGTTGAGGGATTATGGTTTAAGGCTCTACCAATTTTTCCCTCTATACCTATTTCTCTCTCCCTCCTTGCCTCCTCTCTCTCAATATATCTACCTTCTTTCCATCTCTACCTCTCTCTCTCTCTCTACGCTTAACCCTAAACCCTAAACACTTAAAAACTTCTACCCTCTACTCTTTATCTCTCTCCCACTCCCTCTCCCTCCCTCCCTCTCTCAATTCTCTCCCTACTACCCCCTCTCCCTCTCTCAAGTCTCTCTCAACCCTCACCCCGAGACCCTCTACTTTAAACCCAATACCCTCTACCATCAACCCTATACCCTCAAACCTTAAACCCTTAAACCCAACTAAAATCTATACCCTAATCCCTCAACCCTCAACCCTTAATCCCTTAACCCTTAAATCGTCTACCCTCTACCCTCTACCCTCAACCCTCAACCCTCAACCCTTAAACCCTCTACCCTATAAATTAAACCCTCAACCCTCAATTATCAACCCTTGACCCTTAATACCTCAACCCTAGGTAGGTAGGGGAACATAGGTGAGATATAGAGTGATGAAGGGAGAGGTAGGTAAAAAAAGGGATAGGGGAGATAAATATAGGTAGAGAGGGTAGGAGATGTAGAGAGAGGAGAGATAGAGATAATTAGAGAGGGCGGGGAGGGACAAGTAGGGAGGATATAGAGGTGTGTTATGTGTGTGTGTGAGAGAGAGAGAGAGAGAGAGGAGGCACGATTGAGATATAGTGATGGAGGGAGAAGTGGGTAAAGTGAGGGGGAGGGGAGATAAAGATAAATATAGAGGGAAGGAGATGTAGAGAGAGATGATAGATAGAGAGAAGTGGAGAGTGGAGGGATGGTGGGAGAGGAAAGGAGGAGATTGAGGTGAGTGTGTGTGAGAGGGAGAGAGAGTGAGAGGAGAGAAAATGAGGGGACATGGGAAGGGGGAGAGAGAGAAATAGATTAGATAGGGAAGGGGGGAGAGATATAGAGTAGAGAGGGAAGGAGAGAGTAAGAGAGAAAGATGGGTGAGGGAGAGAGTGGTAGGTAGTGGAGTGAGAGGTAGGTAGAGAGGGAAGGAGAGAGGGATGGATAGGAGGGAGAGAGGGAAGGAGGGAGAGTGAGATGGAGAGAGTGGTGAGATAGAGAGTAGAGAGGTAAGGAGAGAGAAATAGGTATAGAGGGACAACTAGGTAGAGATAACTAGAGAGGGAATCTTAGGTCACTCACTCACTCACTCACTCCCTCTCTCTATCTTAGGTCTCTCTTTCTCACACACTCACTCACTCCCTCTATCTCTCTCCCCTCTACCCTAAACCCTAAACCATTAACCCTTAAACCCTAAACCATTAAACCCTCTACCCTCTACCCTTAACCCTCCCTCCCTCTGTCTCTCTCTTTCAAGTCTCTCCATACCACCCCCTCTCCCTCTCTCAGGTCTCTCTCTCACTCACTCAATCCATCTATCTCTATCCAATCTCTCTTAAACCCTATACCCTCAAACCAATACCCTGAACCAATACCCTAAAACCAATACCCTAATCCCTCAACACTTAAACCCCTAAACCCAATTAAATTCTCTACCCTAATCCCTCTATTAGGTATGTCACTCACTCACTCCCTCTATCTCTCTCCCATCCCTCTCCCACTCCCTCTCTCTCACTCTCTCCCACTCTGTCTTTCTCCCTCTCTCTCTCCCTCTCTCAGATATCTCCCTCCCACTCTCTCTCTCCCTCTATCTCATGTATCTCCCCCCACCCCCTCCATCTCTCTCGAATCCCTCTATCTTGAGTAATCCCTCTCCCCCGAGTACTCCCTCTCCCTCCCACCCCCTCTCTATCTCTCAAGTCTCTCTCTCTCTCACTCCTTGTATCTCTCCCATCCCTCTATCTCTCACTCCCTCTCTCTCCTACTCTCTTAGGTATCTCTTTCCCACCCCCTCTCTTCCACTTTGTGTCCCTCTCCTTCTCTCTCGAGTGTCTCCCTCCCACTCCCTCTCCCTCCCTCTCTCTCTCTATCTGTATGGATTAGGGTTTAAGGGTTGAGGGATTAAGCCTTACTTATGTCACAATCCCTCTCTGTCAAGCCTCACTTACCTCCCACCCTAATTTCTTATGTCTCTCCTTCCCACCCCCTCTCTCCCACTTTGACTCCCTCTCTTTGAAGTCTCTCCTTTTCAAAGGAACATATTTGACACTCGCCAAATGGGTTTTACCTTGAAATGGTAAAAATAAGGGTTAACCCCATGATTCAGGCCCACATTCTCCTGTGTTTGTCTGGTTCAGTGCTTTATCTGAGTCAAAAATGCCTTTTTTTTTGTAGTTGACTTCATATTGTACCAATCTATGCTTGATCCATCACCTTTTTACCACCAATTTGCATGGTAGACAATGTAGAAGAAGATATTTTGAAGTTTCTAGATCATTTTACATTATCTAGGGTAATATATTCATTTTGGTAAATTGAAATGTTTGTTCTTTAGTATATTTGTTTGTTTTTGACAATATAAACTAAATTTCCTTAATGATTTTATTAATCATAAAAATTAGGCTTAGAATTCAACATTGAATTAGATGGGCTTTGCATAAAAAAGTTCAATTTTTAGATTTGCATAAAAAATTTCAATTTTTATGAGTTTGAAGAACAAAAAAAATAAAAAAAATGACATTTGCTTATCATAAATTTACTTATGAATTCTATTTGCATTGATTACAGTAGTCCATTTCCAGCATGGCTAGTGGAATTCACTGTATTTCATTCTTTTTCCAACTAATTTGGAAAACTTTTATTTTCATCTAATTTCGAAAACCTGATTGCTAAAGAAATAGTGAATAATGATCAGATATAGCATCACAAACCCTTCTTTGAATACATATTCTTCATGACTTTGTTGACAATCAAAAATTTGGTTTTGAGAAAAATAAACACAAGAGTCTCTAGTTTACATTTAGGTGGCAACAATTTATACCCTAGGTTTGTGATTCTCATTGATTTGCTGTATTGAATGGTTTCCACCCCACTCTGCATCATTTTTTTTGTAAAATGCATTACTTAATTTTGTTCTATGTGTGTTTGTGGACATGTAGCATTCAAGGTCATGCTGAGGAAATGATCGAAGCCTCTAACACCAGAAGAGCGTGCAGTCAAAAATGCAAGGAGAAGAGAATAAAAAAATGTAGCTTGTGAATTAAAGGAATTGCAGCCCATACAACCACAAACTTATGTGTAATCTAAGAGAGATGTCAAATTGGAAAAACAAAGGGCACAAATGAGGAAAGTTTGTGGAAGGACAGGAATGAATACAAAACTTGGGGGCACATCATCAACCATAGGTGAAGCTCAATGCACATCTCCAGTTGAAGACACATTGACAACAACATGTGGTTTTCTAGGTACATCGGAAATCACATCTCCAATTGAAGACACACCATCAAAAATATTTTGTTTTGAAAGTACATCAGCAAACACATCTCTATTTGAAGGAAATCGACAAACAACATCTCAAGTTGGAGGTACAATATCGTTTACATGTCAATCTCAAGGTATGTCATCAATTGCACCTCCAATTGAAGGTACATGATCTATCCCCAATGTTGTTGACCTTCCCAATATTGACACAAATTTACATTTGAGAACTCCTCCTAGAGTTTTGCATAGAAAACCTACATTTTTGATTGATATTGATTCCAATGTTTTGAAATGGATGCCTAATAAGATTCCAAAATGTACATGTCAAAGATATGCATAAAGGATATGGAGTTTGTTTTTTGCAAATCTAAGTGAGGGTGGAAGATGCCAACTATTTGTTGAAATGATGAGGCAAATCAAATTTAGGCCCACCATGAAGGCTCTTGGGCTAAGAGTTTTGAATGACTCAAGTGAAAATTCCATTGTAAGGAACTTGATGAGTGCATACGAGAGCGTGGGTTCCACCTCATGCATGAAGGATAGTTGTACCACACGACGTGTGATGACAACAACACTATTAAGCAGTCAAGCAAGGAACAAGGTGAACCTTAAACAGTCAAGTAAGTCTTTGAAAATAAGTAGATCATCTCTAATGAGAGCCAAAGGAAGGTGTTAAAGAGTGGAGGATCCAAATAGCAATGAGTTATGGGCATTTTTGGGTAGAGTGCTACAGAAAGACACAAGAATTGCTCAAGGATTGCGATCTTTAATTGCGAGTTATTGGAAGGATAACACAAGGACCTCTCCTAATCAAAGAGATATTTTAAGAAGGAGAATTGGTAGTATAAACCGTGAGCCACATCCAATGCATTATTTGGATACCACTCAAACCCAATTTTTTGCTGATTTTGTACAAAAGTTTCCTGAAATTAAAATATGTCAAAGGTATTTTGAAATGCTAAATCCTTTTTATGTCAAAATAAATCACACATGCACTACTTGTTGTTGTAGGCTTCATATTGATTTTTCTAACCATTATGATGTTTATCGACGTATATGTGTAGATATGGATACTGACAATGTTTTGCATTTATGTAACATAATGCCTCCACCTAAATCGTCAAGGAAATTTTTGTCTTCCATTTTATGTGAAAGAGAGGATCGTCAATTGTTTTACAAAAAATCATGTTTGGATGGCACATGTGATCATTGTGGTTGGATGCAACATTAGCCAATTTTCCAACACATGGCTAGTACACACACAATTGGAGACAAAATTGTGGAATTTGGAAAATATATGACAGTGGCATATAGTCTAAAAGATGGGAAAGAAGCAAAGAAGTGTGAATTGGTTAGTGATAAGATTCCAGTGTATCAGTTTATGGGAATTTTTTGTGATCGGGTGGTTTATGATTATGCAATGCATACACACAGAGAACAATGGTTGGACTCACAATTCAAGTTATATAAGGACATATTTCCACTTTGTCATATCGTTTCAGTTGTCGACTTTGCTGAGAACTACACACTACAACCACCAAATGAGGTGCAATCATAGTAGTACAACTCTGTGCAAGTTTCTATATTTGTACATATAGCATTCATTCATGCAAATGATAGTACAGAGGAAAATAGGAAAGTATTGAGGGAGTATCACTTTTACATCAGTGATGATCGCACACATTCTGCAGAGTTTATTCAAGGTTGCTTTCATATGTTTTATGTCGATCTGGCTAGCAGGGGCATACCATTTAGTCAAAATATCATATGGTCAGATAATTGTACATCACAATTAAAGAATGCCAAAATGTTTTACTAGTTGAGTAGGATGCATAGGATTACTAGTGTTCAACATATGTGGAACTTCTCAGAGGTCGAGCATGGAAAGGGGGAGCATGATGGAGCAGGTGCAAGTAGCAAAAGAGCCCTAGCACGAGAAGAGTTAAAGTACACAAACAGTGTAAAGTTGATAGATGCAAGATCAATTATCTAGTGGTGCAATGGTTCAATGGGTCCAGGTAGTTGAGGCAATTCTTTAGTTCACAAATTTTTTCATTTAGTAGATGATACTAACATTGCAAAATATGAGGATTATTGTACACTAATAGGATCGAGTGAGCTACACTCTTTTAGAAACTCCAATGTAGGTACATGGACTATCCATACAAGGAAGATGGCATGCTTTTGTTATGCATGTACACTTCAATCATGGAATGATTGCGAGTCAACAGAGTGGGTTGATGAATGGTCTGTAAAAAGTCTAACCCCACTTGACACTTATTAGCTCTTGACGGCTCTTCAAATAATGGAGATGCAATCATCCATTGACTTTGATCATGTATCGGACTTACTAGAACCAGGTAATATATCTTACTTACAAGTTTTATTATGTTGCTCGGTAAATAAATCTAACAAGATGAACATATCAATGCAGGGCACGTTTATGCAGTAATTGCAGATGAAAAAAATGGAGAGGGTACATATTATTACTTGTGTCATTGTATCGAGGCCAAAAATAAATTGGAGTCCCCAGTTATAGATGAAGAAAACATAGAATATCCTATAGGTTTAATGGTTGGTATTGGAACATGGCTTCGAAGGTATCCAATTAAGAATGTTGCAGTTTGGTTGTTTGAGGACTTCGACATGCATCAGAAAATTATTCAGTATTCGAACCTTGTCATCACCACCAACATTCATTTGATCAAATATAAGGGTAAACCTGCGAACAAGAACTTGTGGAAAGTGCGTGAGTCTAACCACGAGGCAATACTCGACACAATAAATACTAGAGCAGACCTAGATGGTTCCCTGGATTGATTTGTAAGTATGCACATTGAATTTGTAAAGCCATGTTATTGATCACTCTTTTGGACCAACACCTTGCAATAAGGATTTTTCACGATTACTGTTTGATGTCATATGGATTTACGACTGTCATTGATCCTTTTTTGATTTTGACTGTAGGTAATACTGAAGTTTGTCAAAGTATATAAGAAAAGAACATCAGTTGCTGGTGCAAGTGTTTAGTGGTATGAGAAACATCGGTTGCTAGTGCATTTTCTAGTTGTCAATCTTCTCTTTCTTTTCCATCTCCTAGATTTATCGGATTGTTATATGCTACATGTTTTATGTTAAACCTCTCAGTGATATATTTGAAATTTATACTTAGGGTCATCGAGAGATGATAAAGTAGCGAAGGGGCACATCACCATTGTAGGACCTTCAATCGACCTCCTTATCTAGCATGCATGAAGGTGATAGTAGGTCTCGTCAGCTATATGAATGACATGATTTAGTTATTGCTCTTTTAATGATTTTTATGTGAGTCTATGTCTAAGATTAAGAGGCTTTTTCAGGTTTTTTGTGGACCAAATTCCTATGATACTACAAAACCATAGAGAGGCTACTACCCATGTGTTTCATAGGGAGCAGGTGATGTATATGTTTTGAACCATTTTGGAATGCAAATAGTTGGGCCAGCTGAGGTGGAATGGAAAAAAGAAACTGGGTAGAAACTCCTTTTGTCCTTTTCTCAAGTACAATATATTTGATGATTTGTGTTGGAAATGGGAGGATTATTTCCCTGCATGTATTGCTACAAGTATTGACAAATGGGAGGATTTTCAAGATGTTCTTCCATCACTATTGTAATATTTTTCATTGACTTACTGTATTTTTTGAAGACTCCACATTCATAAGGACCTATTGCTGCATACGCAACCATAGCTCTTGGAGTCTTTAGACACTAATTGACATAGACTTGACAGTCATAGGACATTAACTATGGTGAGTGAATTTGATTGTCAAGCACTTTATAATCATACACTCACTGTACTTAAGAACTGATCACTACTCATTTCTAATCTGTCCTTTTCATTTGCACATGACCCTTCACAGTTCCCTTGTGTTCATACATTCATGATGCCTATCTTAATGAATAACATTCCTTTAAATCTATTGTCCTTTGATAAAGTGACAAGGTAGGGGCAGTGTATGCCTTAGAGAAATTGATGCAACCTAGGTCATCTCTAACATACCTTAGGTTATGACATTCAACAAACCAACTACTATGGTTCAACTGACTTGATCCCTTAAGGGTGCAAAGTGCAAAAGGGCAACAATATTTGATAGGGTATTACTCCTAAATCATGGTGATTACGAAATATTTGTCTGAACCTATGAGTTCATGTTGGGCCCCTCTACAATAACCTTTCTCAGTTTTCGCTATGTCAGAGGCATTTTCCTATGGTGGCGAATTTTCACTCAAGGAAAAAGTTGTCAAATGCAAGTAGTTGAAAGTTGCAAAGTGGTGCAAATTTCATTCTGCAGCTCATGTGACCAAACAAATTGTTTCAATGCATCCAGGTGGGTACGTTAAATTAGGAATGGTCCTCTTTCACACCTAAACATGTGGAATTGCTCTGAGCTACGTTCAACCGGATCGATCCCTTAAGGGTCCAAAGTGCAAAATGGCTGTGAAATTCAGAATGCTATTACTTGGACACCGTGACACTTAGAAACTTCTCATTTAAACCTATGAGTTCATGTTGGGCCCCTCTACAATAACCTTTCTCAGTTTTTGCTATCTCAGAGGCTTTTTCCTATGGTGGCAAATTTCCACTCGAGGAAAAATTTATCAAATGCAAGTAGTTGAAAGTTGCAAAGTGGTGCAACTTTCATTCTACAGCTCGTGTGACCACAAAAACTGTTCCAATACATTCAGGTGGGTACGTTTACACTAGGAATGGTCCTCTTTCACACCTAAACACGCGGAATTGCTCTGAGCTACGTTCAACCGGATCGATCATTGAAGGGTCCAAAGTGCAAAATGGCTGTGAAATTCAGCATGCTATTACTCGGACACCGTGATGCTTAGAAAATTCTCGTCTGAACATACGAGTTCATGTTGAGCCCCTCTAAAATAAATTTTCTCGATTTTCGCTATCTCGTAAGCTTTTTCCTATGGTGGCGAATTTTCACTTGAGGAAAAAGTTGTCAAATGCAAGTAGTTGAAAGTTGCAAAGTGGTGCAACTTTCGTTCTATAGCTCTTGTGACCAAAAAAACTGTTTCAATGCATCCGAGTGGGTATGTTTATGCTAGAAATGGTCCTCTTTCACACCTAAACATGCGGAATCGCTTTGAGCTACGTTCAACCGGATTGATCCCTTAAGCGTCCAAAGTGCAAAATGGCTGCGAAATTCAACATGCTATTACTCGGACATCGTGACACTTAGAAACTTCTCGTTTGATCCTACAAGATCAAGTTGGGCCCATCTACAATAAACTCTCTCGGGTTTTGCTATCTCAAAAGCATTTTCCTGTGCTGGCGAATTTTCACTCGAGGAAAAAGCTGTCAAATACAAGTAGTTGAAAGTTGCAAAGTGGTGCAACTTTCGTTCTGCAGCTTGTGTGACCAAATAGACTGTTCCAACGCATCTGAATAGGTATGTTTACGCTAGGAAAGGTCCTCTTTTTCACCTAAACACACAGCATCGCTCCAAGCTACATTCAATCGGATTGATCCCTTAAGGGTCCAAAGTGCAAAATGGCTGCAAAATTCAACATACTATTGCTCGGACATTGTGATGCTTAGAAACTTCTCGTTTGATCCTATGGGATCATGTTGGGCCCCTCTACAATAATCTTTCTTTGTTTTTGCTAGCTCAAACGCTTTTTCCTATGGTGGCAAATTTTCACTCGAGGAAAAAGTTGTCAAATGCAAGTAGTTGAGGCATATTATCAAACAATTCATTGCCTTGTCTATGGCTTGTCATGGCCTTCCATCACCATGAGACCACTTTTCTTTGAGAAATTTTTTGAAAAAGTTCAATGGCTTGTCTATGCTATTGCTTACTATTATGCTTTCCTAGATTTTTTCCAAGCATCCATAGCTTGTTCGAAAGCATCTATTTTAGGCTTTTAGCCATAGCAAGAAGGCAATGAACTATTTGATAAAATGCTTTGGTAGACATATATGAAAAATTTTGTAGCATAGACAAGGGAATGAACTATTTGAAAAAATGCCTCAAAGAAATGTGGTCTTATGGAATGCCATGACAAGCTAAAGCAATTGGCAGTTGCTCCTAGTTATTATTTATGCAATGTGAAGTAATTGCATAATTGCTTAGGTTGACTATGTCAAAAGCTATATTGTAATTGAAATTTCGTCATCTATCAACATCTAGTTATTCGTTATGCAATGTGAAGTGATGCTTTGAGTTTGAAAGATGTGCAATGCATGAATAAAAACTACAAAAATCTATTTTCTACAATTAATTAGTTAAACTCTTTATTTTATTTTCTCTCTATATCTCTATGCTATGGAAATGCCTTTCAATTTCAAAAAAGATGGTTTTTATCTTTTGTTATAAAAAGGAGAAGATATACAATGTTAAAGAAGAGTGAAAGCACTACTAAATTTATCATTTCAAAGCAATTTTTTTGATGCATTTTTTCAAATAGTTCACTGCCTTCTCTATGCTATTGCTTACTATTATGCTTTTGATATATTTTTCGAAGCATCCATAGCTTGTTCAAAATCACTTGTTTTAGGATTTTAGCCATAGCAACAAGGCAGTGAACTGTTTGAGAATATGCTTTGGTAGACATGTATGAAAAATGTGGTAACATAGACAAGGTAGGGAACTATTTGAAAAAATATCTCAAAGAAATTTGGTCTCATAGAATGCCACGATAAGAAAATGCAATTGGTAGTTGCTTCTAGTTATTAGTTATGCAATGTGAAGAAATTGCATAACTTCTTAGGTTGACTTTGTTCAAACCATATTGTAATTAAATTTTCGGCATCTACCAGCATCTACTTATTAGTTATGAAAAGTGAAGTAATGCTTTGACTTTGAAAGATGTGCAATGCAATGTAATCAATGACATGAATATAAACTACAAAAGTCTATTTTTTACAATTCATTAGTTAAGATATTTATTGTATTTTCTCTCTAAATTTCTATATGCTATGTAAATACCTTGCAATTGTATTTAAAAGGCTTAATAGGTCAGTTAGGTGGTATTTGAAATATCAAGTTGTGAATGAATGGTAATTAAGAGAAAAATTGGAAAATTGCCATCTTAGAAGTCTAACAAAGGGTGGTTATGGTGGTTGATCGGCTCAAGGGGTAGTTGGAAGGTGGTATCAAGATATATTTCTGTAATACCCCGAGTTGAGGGTTGATTTTGTTCAGTTTCTAATAACAAAATATATTTCAAAACGCTGATCACTGGTTTTCTTTGTTTTCTTGAATTTTCTTTGCCTTGCACAGGCCCATACAAGTCTATCATGACTTGAGGCTTTAGATACTTGATTGCATATTTTTTTACTCTCTTTGCATCTATTATGAGGGTTTAAATGCACCGTTGGTGTGTGTGGGATCAACAAACTTGGTTACTGCTTTGTTTTCTATGTTAGGTGTTTTGAGGGAAACACCATGACACATTAGCCAATCCACCTACTATTCTGACCCTGTTGCTTGGTGGATTCTCCTGTACCATGATTAGTTTGGTGTATGAATACTTTGGAGGCCAAGAAAATGAATAAACTAAGTACTGAATCTGAGAAATACTGAAAGGAATGGGATTGCGAGAGTCCTTTAAGTTATGGCAGAGGTATTGTGGTGTGTTTACACCTTTGAAAGGATTGGGGGAGGTCTAGAGTTATGAGTTTCTTTAAAACCCTTCTTTTTGTGAAGGTTTAGGATGGTTTGTGAGTAGAGGAATAGAACAAGTTCTTGGGGCTCTTAAAATGGGATAATCCTAAGTTTGGTGAGCATCCCTAAGACTATTTCAAGTTTCCTTGGTTTGGAGGTGAGTTTGTGAGGGGGTTCCTTTGGAAATTAGGCCTAATTGTGAAGCCTAGAGTGAGGGAGGTGTATTGAAAGTTCATGTTGGTCCAAAACAGTTACTATTGGTTTTGGCATATGTTGTGTAAGCCTGAAAAGGGTATCTTAATCCACCTTTAAATGGTCGGGTGTTTTGGAAAGGTTGGGAGAAATTAGGCTTGGACCGGGTTTTGAGTTTGGTGCAGGAGCACCTACACCACATCATCAATTTTTTCTTATTTGAATACATCAATAGATAAATTTTAGTTTCTTTAGGTTTATTTTTTCTAATAATCTTTGAGAGATCAAACATAATGAAAACAAAGGGTGTTTTGTGTCTTAGAAGTCAATTAGAAATCATATAAGTTGTAAAATGCGAACAAAGCAACTTTAACACAAACAAATGTAATTAAGGGACCAAATAATCCCAAGGTTGGTTATGGGAATTGGGGAGAATATGGTTTTTGGAAAATTATTTAAAAAGACTTACCAAGGCTCGAATGAGAGAGTGGAAGAAGTTTTGTAATAATTTTACACAATAAACACCACAATTTTGAGCAATTTTCTAAAAAATATTATTTTCTTGATCTTTTTGAGTGTTGTACGGGCACATACGGGTTTTTCATGGTCTATTAATTTTAGGGGATGTGTATATATGTTTTATAATTCATTTATTTTTTATTTGGTGTCTTAACTCTTTATTTGCAGAGAGAACCAACACAAACAGTGACTGTCCCAGTGTTGCTGAATCAAGGGTTTGAGGGGAAATTTGTGATGTAACAATCAATCCACCTATTGTTTACTACTATATCTTGGTGGATTGATTGAAAACATGTTATAATAAATGTGTCAACTCATTTTGGAATAAGGAGTCATAATTATGTGGTTTTTTTGTGACTGTTCTAAGACTGAACAAGGGTTTTGCAACATGGAAGTGAGGAACCAAAGAGAGGTTTTTAAGACTTAATGCCTGTAAGGGTTATGTGAGGGTCTAATGAGTTTGTGCAGAATTATTTTGAGGTGTTTGGGGCTTTGGAAGTGTTGAGAGAGGTCTGGAGTTGTATGTTTCTTTAAAACCCTTGATTTTGTGAAGGTTTAGGAGGGTTTCTTGGGTTTTGTGAGTTAGAGGCTCTGTAGACACAAACTAATGACAAAATTTGAGGTTTGGAACCATGACCTAAGACTATCCAAGGCATTTGGATAGATACCTAAAGTTGGAAGGGTGGTCCCTTTGGAAAAAAAGGGCTAATTGTGAAGCCAAAATTTAAGTAGGTGTGTTGAAAGTCTATGTCGGTCCAAAAGAGAGACCACTGATTCTTTGGTATGTTGTGTAGCCTTGAAAAGGGTATCTCAATCCATCTTGTAATTGTCTAGTGTTTTGGAAAGGTTGGGAGAAATCTGGCTAAAATTGAGAATTGAGTACTACAAGAATAACCAGTCACAAATGTGAGTTTTGGAAACCTTGATGAATCTGACTTAGGGATTGTTGTCAATTGATTCAATTGTCATTGTATGAATGTTGATGGTCTTTGTAGGGCCTTGGTGGAGTCTTGTTGTTCATTTTAAAGGTTGAGGAGTTGAGACCCTTGAGGGTGGGTTGATGCCTATTAGGCTGAATCATTATGTAGAAGAGTTCTTGATTGAGAATTGACATTTCCATTGTTGTGAGTCTTCTCCACCTTGGCTTTGCATCAGAGTGCTACAAGGGTGGATTGTTGGGTAAGGTGTTGAATGAAGATTTTGGTTTGATGGGGCTTTGAGGTTGTGTAGATTGCTCAAAATAGGTTGTATTAATCTTGTTAGGAGCCCCTTGAAGCCAGGTTGTCAGACTGATTGGGTTTGAGCCTCCTTGCCTCTGCATCGGTGAGGCACAAGTAATTGAACCATTCCAAAGGATAAAAACCACCACAAATGGAGCTTACTTATACAATACACTTTAGATGGGGCTTATTGAGCATTCCACAGTAATTAATTAAGCATTAGATGTAAACAAAATTCATGCCTACAACATTCAAGCATACAACTTACATGATACGCATGATAACATCATTCAAGAATGGCAGTAGCAAAATAAGATTTTCTTTAATAAAAAATCCGAAAGGCTATACAATGATATATATTGATAAAAGTATATAAATATATCCAAACAAACCATATAGGCTTAGTACAAAGGATCCATTTGGATAAAATATCACATATATATATATCAGTAGTACAAAACATATGTTCCAAAATGCCACCTAGGCATACAACAAACAACACTAATACATAGTCATTTCCCTCTAGGGGAAGGAAATAGATCCCATGTTGCCTTCAAAATTTGGCTGGATGGAGTGACTTTTGGTTGTCTTATCTTTCAAACACACCTGCTACTCCTCCTCTCTTCACTCTGGACCTTCAACTGATATGATTAAAAATAAAGATGTTAAAACATAGAAATTGAATTATGGAATGGCATATAAAAAAATATAATCAGTTACCGCATACATATAGTCATCATGCACATTTAAAGCATCACCATGTCCACGATCTGGAGTGACAACCACTTGTAGCAACCATGAAGATAGAAATTAAACTACATAAAATTATCATGAAATTTTTCTATAATAGACCATAAAAGAGAAAATATAATGTCAAATCGATTAATCTATTCCATACCTCTCTCAATGGATCAGAACTGGCTACTGCTGTAGCAACTCCATGGTCCATCGTGCCACCAACATCACCAAGGCTATCTCTTGTCAACAACTACAAATGAAACAATATCTTAGGTATCATGTTGATATAGGAGAACATAATGTGACATGATCAAGGAATACTTGAATGCAATGTTTGTGTTTCTCATCAATTTTTTAAGATTTGCATATACGCAAAATTATGAAAACTAGCTAACATAGATTTACAACCCTATTAATGGATAAAGGCTACCTGAGCATACGTTGTTTGAGGATATGAATCAAAAGGTGTGGTGGGAGAAGGTGCACCAGGAAACTATTTGAAATCCGAAGCATGTTATGACACAAACATTCAAATATAACATTCAACTGTTCAAATGCAATAATAATATCTTTAATAATAGTTGCATACCTGTGGACTCATCGTCTAGAATGTATAAATTTCTATAGGAATAGAGCATCACTAATGAATAGTGCGACCATGAAATTTCATCATTTCAAAATTCTACTAATTTAGTTATTCTTAAATTTCAAAATATATTTTAATAAACAACATTAAAATAACTTGCTAAATTTTACCTGAGTGTCAATGCCGAATGTATCATTCAGAATATCATCTATGAAATTCGTCACCTCTACAACAGATGTAGGCTATGTAGCTACATCATGAGCACCCTGATAATCATACGTGCAAACAACACCACAAGCACCACAATGGTGGGGTGGAGCTTGGGGCCTACACGTCTCCTCCACACCAGGCTCTACTAGAGGACTCGCACACTATAAAATCGTCTGGGTGAGTGAGCCAATCAACTTCATCGTGTCCACCTCTACACTATCCTTAACAATGGAAGGAACAATGACATGCTCCACCATGTGTCTGCCCAAGGCTCTAGGTGCCAATTATGGATTACGTCATGCAACAGGTCTATCGCGTGTGGAGCCCCTACCTCTACCCTGAAAGTCTAAGATGTCAAAATAGTTTGGAATTTTATTGAGGACAAAATCGCAATAGAGTTTCCTCAAAAAGTATTGTGGCACCTGATGGTTATTGCATGGAGGTTGGTCAAATACCATCCACAACCACTCCCAAAATTTATTTCTAATTATATCATGGTGGCACCAATGGATGGGGAACCTCCGGCATGCATGGGACAAAGGTTCATTGGCTTTTGGGTCTTTAAATAGGGCACACAACTTGGCTTTGCTAATTTTTAGTTTTTTGACATCTGCATATGACAAACGATTAGCATAAAATTGCCTCATCTCATCTCTCTTAGTTGACCAAAAATTAATTTGCTTGCTCATTTCTCCTACATTAGTTAAAATTGACTTCAATGGTTCAACAATCCCTCTCCTATAAGGGTGGGTTTCAACATGCTCGGTTAATCTTGCAATTAATTGTTGAATGTTTCTTTTATTGTTTTCAATTTGATTTTGAATATTTTCTTGTGTTCCTTGAGGATGCCTATTAATTGATGGAGGGGATTCAGGTTGTTCTTGTATAGGAGGCTCTTGATGAGGGGTGATGGTGAATTCTCAATGTTTTGAGGTGGAGATTCATTCCCTAAGAATTAAAACAAAGTTTTATTATAAAAATCTATTTAAAGTTACATTCCAAATAAAATTTGAAATAAATAGAATAAAAATACACACCACTTTGCAATCTTTGACCTCTCCGACATGTTGGTGGCATTCTCATGGAAAATGGCAAGCTAAGGATGCAAATAATGGAGGAGATTTGGCGAGCGCGAGTTGCAGACTTGAAATATTCCTTCCCAAGCCCCGGGTTGAAGACAAAATGAGGGTTCCAAACCCGACTTTTTCATTTTATGTCTAGAAATACATTTGGTGCACGCCAAATTTGGCATGCACCAAATGTATTTTTAGACATTTGGCGTGTGCCAAAGGCCTTATTTCAGAGTTTTTTTGATCATTTTTTCAATTTGGCAGCTAAATTGTGTCACAAATTGGTGCACTTACCCTACTCTAAGGCAAGCAACCGACAAAAAACCAACTAACCTAAGGAAAGCAAGAAAGTGGAGTATTTACAGGAAACCTACACTACTAAAAATGAGCCATGTACAAAGATATTTACAAAGAACTATGTTCGGGTAAGGCGAGATGACAGTCATGCTCATTGGATTTCACAATGCATGCACAAGTAGATGGACAATCGTTATAGTTCTCAACCATGCAGATTTATCCCTATGTTCAGAGAAAATAAATTCAATATTGTAGCATTCAAATTCAGTCACTCGATCAACAAAAATTAGCAATTGAGGAGGCTCATTAAACCGATCATTAATCCATAAACATGTCCATTTTTCCTCATTCCCATAATCAAAATGATAAGTGCAGCTATGAAAATGAATAGGAGAAAGGAAGGATAGAATCTAGATTTCATCACATGGAGGTGGCAGCATTTAACTATCGAGAGTGAGAATCAGATTGTCATTCCTTGAATAAGCAACCTCGGGCAGGCATGGTGGAGGGTGCAACATTTCAGGAATCAATTCTACATAAGGCAACGAGAATGGGGCAGCAAAAAATTCTTCCACATCTTGCGTGGGATCAGCAATCCCCCTTGGAAAAGAACTACTTCTCATCATTGATCATCCACAAACTTGGGATCCACTTGATTGTCATCTTGAAAAGGTAGCATGTTGTCCGATCTCCTTTCCCAAGTGTTGGACCTATCTTCATGATGCTCAATATCATTGGATGATGACATGTACGAATGTTTTCTATTGCAGCTATCTGAATATGAAGGAGGATCGGTAATGATCATGGCAGAAGGACTACAAGTTGCATATTGTAGTTGATTAGGTGCTTCATCTTTGTTGGCAGCTATCTCAGCACCCCCTCCTTTATCTTCTTCTCCTTTTTGTTCATACATCTCATCATGATGTTCACTCATTTCCCCTTGTTCACTATTGCTATAAATGGAGAAGGAACCCCTCCCCCAATCCAAAAACTCTAGTGCATCACCATTCAGAGGCTCAAGGAGTATGTCTCCATCGCTACTGTCTTTTGGGAGGTGCTCTTCCTCGACATGAGCATACCTCCACAACGTAGCTCCCAATAGAAAGAAGTCATCAATTGATGGTACCTCACCAAGGGGACCAAAATCCACCATGCAATCTCCCTCCAAGGACTCACCATGAAGCCCATCATCTATGGTGCACAAATGCTCTTGAAGAGGAAGAAATTATTGATGACTGGTGGACAACATTCCTGTTTGATCTACTTCATTGCTCAGAAGCTCGAGACTGTATTGCTATCCTTCTTCTATTGCTATCCAAACATCCTCTTGAGGACTACCTTTAGCTGAGTCATTACTTGGTTCGATCTCTTGATCCTCACCTTCCATCCTTGTGGCAATTGCAGGAAGTGGTGTACTTGGCTGCCTTGCTTGTTCTTTAACTTGCTTGATGGCTTCTTGGCACAGTCCGCACATGAACTCCGAGTGGGATGAATCATGGAGCTTGCACTAATTTAGTAGAATAAATACCTCCAAATCCATTTGGTATTTTACCTCTGACCAATCCTTTGCTAATATGGAGACGAGTTGGTCATATCTTTCTGCTATTGGGTCCTCATCATCACTTGAAACGAAAATCTGGTAGTGAACAACTACGACCTGTAATTGTTCCCACTCCTCCAAATCTGAATTTTCAGATCCTTGGTCACTATCATTGATGAAGGAGAAGTCTTCCAGTCTGATTTTAGTTATGCCTTCATCATCATTTTCTTTTGTCCCAAGGCTATCAACTTCTTCGGCTTCTTGATTTTCAGCATCTTCATTGGCAGCCCCAGCATACACTACTATAACCCTCATTGATTCATCCTCAACTGCCAATGAATCCTCTTCTAGATTAGAGGATTTCTCTTTACTGGTGAAGGAGAGGCTTTCCAAATCCATTCTTTGTGAACCTTCACCAAATCTTTTTGCTGTCCCAAGGAAATCAGCTTCTTCCTTTTCATTTTCAGCTTCAACGTTTGTTGTCCCAACATCTATTTATGTGGAGCTTCTTGGTCTATCTGCAATGTGCTATCCTACAGATGCTGAAAAATCCTTTTCCTCATGGAGTGACTCATCCTTATCGAAAGTTGGCTGCTCCAACTCATTCAAACAACACCGTGTTTGAGTGATAATGTTTGCACACGATGGACAAGTAAATTCTGAATGTGGTGCATTGTGAAATCTGCACCAAGTAAACATCAACACCTCCTACAATCTTGGTTCATCTTTGCTGCCCAAAAATTCTTGGATCAGCTCTTCAAATTCCTTGGCATCCATATTATCCATTTCCTCTTCTGGATCTTTGAGAGCCAAGGGCTAGTATATTTCCTAAAAGGGAATTTCTCCTTGCAAGACTCTTTCAATTCTGCTCAAGAAGGTTAGACACTCCAATTCATTGTGCCTACAAGTGCAATGAATCCTACACTTATGTACCAATGCAAATTGCTGCAATAGTCTCTACAATCTCCTATTCAAATATACATGTAGCTGAGAGATGTTGATTTGCACATGCTGCTCCATTTCGACTCAGCTTATTTTTCCTTCAAAATTTTCTAACTTCATGTTTCAGCATTAAAAGAGATCTCTTTATCTCATATTTCTTCTTTGAAAGTGCTGTTATTGATTTCCAACTTTCAGCTTTGTAGCCTCAACATGTCAGGCCCTCCTTCTAGTGCTAGTTCTGTTGATGTGTTTTTTATGCACCTCTCAACACGGGCAATGCATAGGTGCATCACCTCTATTGAAAGACAATCTTCCACAATCAGATTGTAGAACACTATCCCAAGGTCTCTCGGATGTCAGGTCTTGACAATGCTTGGAATATCTCAGTTGTTTCATGTGATTTGCTGGAATCACAAGGCAGACTTACAGATGGTTACAAAGTGGGGAAGTTGGATCTGTAAATGGATTTCTTAAGATGGGAGAGTTGTTGTGCATTTGATGCAGGTTCAAACAACTGTCTTGAACTCCATTTCACCATCAGATTTAGCTTTATAATGTGTGATGAACCTTTCCTAAGGTTACTTATTAAAAAAAAAAGGAAAAAGGGCAGGGAAGAGAGAAAGTTCCTAGATCTGAAACTATGAATGAACAGTGATCACGGAGGCTGCTACAGTAGACAAAATCCCTAAATTGGGTTTTGCTTGGCCAAGAGGATCCTACAGTTACACAAAACCAGTGCAATCTTCTAGGGATTGCAAACTTTTAGTTTTCATACATACATCATGAACATGCAAGTGAACTAAGTTGCAGCAATCAAATAAAGCAGCCCAGGCTAACTTTGCACAACAACTTGTCATCAACAAGTGCCAAAAGTATGGGATGGAAATTCATCAAATACTGAAACAATAATCACCATTACCACTTTCATTCAATAAAATACAACTAAAACTAACTTAGAAGGTAGAGCCATGCACACATAATGAGAAAACTTACAATTAACACCCATAGACCATGCAATGCTGCTTTTTATTGCTAAAGAATGTTTTTACAACTCTCCAACCCCCTACAAATGAGGGGGAGACCCCTAGTTATAGTTTTCCAAAGCCCAAATGAATGGCTAGGATTGATTTACATTGTGTGGCTCAGATTCAATTACATTAGGGCTTCACCTACCCCAAAATATTCAACAATTTAAAATACATATATTGTCTTTTCCCTATTTTGTCTTGTAGTGGTTAGTTACTGTAGCAGTTTTGTCTTCTAGCTGATTTCCCTTTTACTGTAGTTGAAACTGCCTGAAAGCTGCCTTCTTCCCAATGGACTTGCAAAATTCTTGATTGGATCAAAAGGGTCTATCGACGATTGGCATCAGTGGATTGGTTACCCCTGATTCAGGAAAACAACCCCCAAAGATCATCATCATTTTGGTGAAAAGTAGGACAACCCCCCTTGCATTTTTTTATTGACTTCCTTGGCATAGGCCTTCTTCTGATGTTAACTCTATTGATGTGCATCATGAGAAGAGGTGGAAATAAAATGAATGGTGATAGGAGCCACATGTTTTTCCTTGTTCATCTTTCAATGGGTATCCTGATGGACCTGTGGTAGGCTTCTTGAAACCGTTTACTAGAGGCCGAAATGCTATTTTAGGAATGTTGATTTGAAAACGACGAACAAGGGAGGCCACTCCAGATGGTATCTCCTAGATGAAAATTTAGAATTTGAAAGGTTCAAGGATGATAAGATCCAATTTTAGCATCTGGGTCAAAGTCCATTTTCAAATCGGAGGAGCGCTTGGACATTCTAGAAACAAGAGGTCAGAATGTCGTTCTGGAAATGCTGTTGTAGGAATGTTGTTTTGAATTTTTTGCAATTTCCTGAAACATAATGAAACCTTGGTAGTTCACTTAGGCACCACAAAAAAATCCTAAATCCATAGGAAACCCATCCCTAAAGTCAAAAATGAAGGAAAAAGTGAATCGAGCGAGCGGGGAGGCGAAGCCTGAAAAACCCAAGACCTAGCAATTTGTTACTTTAGGGGCAAAATATGGTCAGCCAAAAATGAAACTTTGAAGGGCACATTGACCAACTGGAACACCAAAAAAGGCGGCACACAAAATGAGATGGCAGCAAAACAACCCATCGGGAGCGAAAAAAAGGGGGTCCTTGCCTATGGCAGGGCATGTGTGCAAAACATGCACAACAGGTACGAAAAGAAAATGCAACGCAACAAGAAAGAGAGATGTTCAAAGAGATTTTGTTTAGTTCATGCAAGGTCTCTTCTTAGGGAACATTGTACTTAATGTTTCCAAGAGAGGACATGTCAAAGAAATATCACACTGTTGGAGAAAATCAAAGCCAATGACACCACCAAGAAAGAAACACATCGTAGGAAGAAAGAAAATCACACAATGAAACATGAGTGTCGATGTATGCACCCACTTTAAAGTGGTTGCTAACTCCATTGTTGTGAGAAATTTATTTAAAGTAGAAGACATGAGAGCTTATTCAGAAAGCCCTATTTCAAGTAATATGTTTTTGATAAGCTATGTCATGTAATAGGAGGAGTTGCCCCCAAAATGTCACATGCGATCAATCCAACTTAAGGCACGTCGCCCACATTCCAAGCTTGCTCTTTTATTGTAAAATCCCCATCTTGGGCACAACATTTTTTTTTAATTAGTAACAAATACCAACTTAACCATCCAAGCATTTTCCATATAGATTAGGATTGTTAGTTTCAATAGATTTATATTCACCATGGTGGCATCAACTCATTCTTGCCAAATATATGCTTGCACAAAAGAGTGATACGATCCAAGGTTAATTTTTTCCCTAGACCTACAACCTAAACCTCGAGGGCTCATGATGATCCTACCTACGTATCCCATCGTGAGAATCAGAGGCATCATAGTTCACCCCACAATGATAGAAGGGGTTCAATCTCACCTCTTGTATGAGATCTACTATCTCACATTTAACCCATAACTATTAATTTAGTGCATGTAATCTATGAACATAGTTAATGATAAGATAATGATAATAATCTTGCCATCAAGTGTTGGGTCCATACTAATCATTGCCAAAATTTAGTCTACCAACATCGACAATATTCACAAGGTGTCATTCATACAATTATCTCAAAGATTATACACAATGGTTGTCATGAGAATAACCCCATATAAACAAAATAATTAGCTCATACACAATACAAGTACTTGACAATGACTGGATCATACATAAATCACAAGTATAATAGTGACTACATCATACACCATTCAAAAGTATAACCATGTGTATATCATACACCAATCACAAGTGCAATAGTGATTGGATCATACATAGATCAAAAATATAATAGTGACTAGATCATACATCGATCACAAGTGCAATGAGATTAGCTCATATGTATACCACAAGTACACAATTACAAATTAGTGATTTTATCCATCATATATCACAAATACATAGTGACAAGATCTAACATCATCACATATACACAGTGAAAATCTCCATTATACATCAGAAACATGCGATAATGAGCTCCAACATACATCACTAATACTTATTGATAATTTCCTACATACATCACATGGAAAATGACACAATCACAATGGTTGGATAACACATGTTCATAATGCATCCCATATAGAAAGAATATCGGTGCATTTCTCACTACACCATGGGTCCTAACCTTTCCATTGGTCTTTTGCACCATTGGACAAGAGGGATGAGGATTCAGTGCATCCCATAGTACACCGCTGATTTTCCCTCAACCCCACAAGGCTAGGTAAACAATCTGACAATTGGGAAGGGGATTCGGCACATCCCATACTATACCACAGATCTGTCCTCCATCCGAAGGGTTTCCCCAAGTAGCAAACTTACCAAAACCAATGGATTTCGACTTCAATCGCCTATAGGCTACCGACAACAAGTCTGTCCACCTAGGAAGACGTAGCTCTCAGTATATACCACCTTATGACATTAGTGGTATTTTCAGCTATCTTCTTCACAATCCTAGGTAGCAGTGGCCTTGATATCCAGTGAACCCCCTTGATACAATGATTAGTCCCGAATTATCGTTACCCACACGAATGGGTCCCTACCTGTGCAAAATTTACCGTATCTTAATCATACTAGGGTAGCCGCTACCTTCATCTCCATGAACGAGGTGAATACTGAATAATCCCTATCTGTATCTCAGACATTGATCATTGGAATGGTCCAATGACTACCTATCAGTGCTCAAATATCCTGGACATTCACAGTGTTAGAACTAAAATTTCCCACAAGAATTCCTAGGATTTTCCTATTTATTTTCCATGAAAATGCATCAAAACCTTAAGAAATTTTATTTACTCATGCCTTAAATTTTCATTATCTATCCCATAAAAGTCATTAACCGCCTTCTACGCTTTTCCCCCATCTATTTTCTTATGTTTAATTACCTTCTCATGGAAAATTCGGCTTTACCGCTCTTTAAAAGGGCCAAAAATAACTTATAACCCTTATCGCCCCTTCAATTTTTACTATATAAGTCCTTACCGCTTTACCGCGGCCTCCCACAAAGGGTCTCACAGTATAGTGGTGGCGTTTATAGACTGTCACCGCAGTACTGCGACGGTGAAGTATGAGAAGGTAGTGACTGCGGTAAATGGTCATCGAAGGCAAGCAATCAGCAGGAGCGGCTAAGGAGTCAGTAGAAAATGTCTATTGTGGTACCATAGACCGCAGTGACCCTGGTAAACCATTAGCAAATGGCAGTATGGCACCAATGAGGCAGCAGTAACAGTCAGTGATAAGCGGTTAGCGGTTACTGCTATACCGCACACAGCTAATATGAAGACCGCAGTAGCATGGTAAGCAACTACGATGGTCAGTGTGGAGCCGGGCATTGCCATACCACAGGAGAAAAGTCAAAGACCGTGGTGGCTGCAGTAAGTAGTTAGCAGTTAGTGATCAGTCAGTAATGACAATGTAGTCAACGGTCAACAACAGAGGCAGCGACAAACGATAGCTACCGTGGTACTGCTGGCAGTTAAGCCAGTGACCGTGGTAGTGCGGTGAAATGTTAGTGGACAATGAAGTTGGCTACTACCATACCGCGGTTGGTCAGCCTGTTGACCACGGTAGAGAGGTAAGTATGAATGAAGACTTGGCAGTGTTCAATAAAGTGAAATATTAAAGGCGAGTAAAGTATTAGATTAAAATCAAAGATCGACTATTGTAAAAATATTTAAATTTGCCGATAGGCAACTAATTAAATATTTTGAACTCTGTCAAAGGATTTGAACGACCATAATTAGAAAATTGAAGGGTCACGACCCTTGAGATGAAATGTATAAATACTTATAAAAATTTGAAAGAAAAAAAGGTAGATAGATTTGAGGAAAATAGGAAAATTGCTGTAAGTATTTTCAGAATGATTTCAAGGAGACTATGATGCGTGTATAAATTTTGAAGGATCAAATGAAAGGAATTTGATGTTGTGGCACTATTTTGGTATCAATTATTTGTTGAAGTTAATTGAAATATTATCAGATTGTCTCCAAGGTTGATGTTTCTTTATTATTTAAATTGACATATCAAGTATATTCTTAGTTTATCAGTACACATTTGCTGTATTTGTGTGATGTGATTGGTTGGTTCTTTCAAGCAAAGACTAATTCCTTCAAGTCATTCACAATAATCTAGAAACTATCATTTGGATCATTAAGAAGAGTTTGATGATTACATTCTTGCATGTTTATACAAGTTATAGACTAAATATCATATGCCAAATAATCAGAATCCCTGCCAGATAGAAATTGTTCATTTAAAGCTATCATTTGACTCCATTGTACCAAAGTAGGATCATATCTGTCACTTCCCTTTGCCATTGTGGATAGATTATTTCACCAGTAAATACATTTTAAATCTGCAACATACACATAGGTGCACCTGCCTAGGTTTTGTAGAGCTTGAAGAGAAGAATGTACAATTGCATCAATTGGCCTTGTTAGTTGGCCAAAAGTGTTGTGAGAGCTTGGAAACCTCTCATGGTTCAAACCAACATTTTTGAGACCCAAAAACTTGGCGACTCCATTGGGGAAACTCGAGAAAAGTCCGATGGTAGACAACGTTTCCATATAGAGTCATTAGAGAAAGATTTTGACTCCATTGGGTAAAAGAACAACATTTTCTCACTTTTGGAAAAAGTGGGTGGCGACTCAGAATGAATAAAAGTATTGTGACTGATAAGATAAAGTATAGGTCAGAAAGAAATCATCCTAGAGCTTAGCTATGACGATGACTCACAACATGCAGGGAAGAAGATCTCTGTATGAAGATGATGGTTTTGAGGATAAAGGAAAGTCAAATTACAAAAGCAATTAGGGCAAGAAAGTATTCAATGAATTGGATGTAAAAACTAAAAACAAAGCATCAAAATTATTTCTAGAAACACACAATTCATATGATATGCTTGCAAACGAAGAAAGCCCACCTAAAGAACTCTACACTCCTGAAGGGAAGACAAATGCTTCTCACCAAATAGACCTTAAGAAAGCTGCTGAGCACATAGCTGAATTTGAAGCTAGAAAAAGGAGAGAGTTTGAACATGAGCAAGGACTTGAGTATGATGAAACGTTTGAGGAAAATCATGAACTCATGGCACAAGATGAGGAAGATCCACGGTTAGAACAAATGGGGCAAAATGCAGAAATATTAAGGGTAGAGTATGAGAAACAACTTCAAGCTATGGAAGAATTAAGAAGGATGAAGTTACACAAAGCTCATATCAAAACACCAATGGATAATTCACCCAAATATATCCCTCCTCATAAAAATAATAATAGG
The DNA here is from genome assembly GCA_007115665.2 of Sequoiadendron giganteum. Taxonomy (NCBI): domain Eukaryota; kingdom Viridiplantae; phylum Streptophyta; class Pinopsida; order Cupressales; family Cupressaceae; genus Sequoiadendron; species Sequoiadendron giganteum. The sequence continues at coordinate 27,094,299 of CM021104.1, forward strand.
AAGCCATGAAATTCCCCACAAGCCCACCGAAATCCACCAAGGAATCATAATAGAAACACAAATGCTCAACCATAACACCAAAATATTCAACCACCTCCTTATCATCAGTATATACCCTCACAAGGCCATCAATACATGGGAAATAATAACCTACTCTACCAAAACCAACAGTACCAAAATCCTCCCCCACAATGCACAACTATGATTAGGCAATTCGATTTAGTCGGGTTTTAGATATATCCTTTTTCGCTGGATAACAATTGCAAAAATTTAGTCCCTAAATTCATAGGAAGTAATGCAGTTACAGCTGAGGAACATCTGAGAAATTTTAAAGCAGTCATTCAGGACTTAGACATGCAATATGAGGATGTACAAATCAGACTATTTATGATGTCCCTGATTGAGGATGCCAGAGATTGGTTTAATAGTCTACCAACTGCATCCATCTATTCCATCCAATTATTTCATGACCACTTTCTTCAACAATATGGAAACTAGTTTGCATCAAATTTTGCATTACATGAGTTAGTGACAATTGAAAAAATCAAAATGAGTCAGCTTTTGATTTTAACCAAAGGTTTATTAAATTAGACAATAAAATACCTCAGGCATCTAGGTTGGCTGACCCTACTGCCTTGAGTATCTATTTGAAGGCCTTTGACCCCAAGATAGGATATGAATTAAGAAATAGAGGTCCTAGGAATTTGGTTGAGGCCCAAAAGATAGCCTTAACTATAGAAATTAACAAAAAATTTGTAGGAATGTTTTCTAAAAGGGAAAACCCTAGAGTTCCCCAATATGTTCCCCCAAATAGGAAAGAGAACACATATAGAAATGAGAGACCGAGGCTGCATGAAATGCCTTATAATACCAGTTGGAAGGATAGGAAGCTGGTAGGTGATAGGCCAAGGAATAAGGAAAAACTAGATCCACTAAAAAGAAAGGGAGCATATATGGTAAATAAGAGTCCATGGTGTCCAGTCTGTTATGCACCACATTCCCCAGAACATTGTGTAATAGCTCAGCTAATATCGAAGGAAGATACACATGAAAATGATGATGAAGACCAGAATGTTTACCTAACTTCCCACACTCTTAACCCTTTGGAGCAAGAGTATGCATATTCAAAGGAGGAGGGATATGAATACAATGTTGATTACCAAAAATACTATGCTCACATGGTAGAGCAGCATGTTTTCTCCGACCATGAGGAAGATGAAAGTGAGCAAGCCCCCCCTTTTGCATTAGGTTAGACTAGTATATGCAATATAAGAAGGCCTAGTGAAGAGGAGATTAAAAGACTGACGATTGCAGCAGTGGAGGATGCCAAAAGCAAATATCGTTTGAGAAACAAAACAGTGAATAAAGATGAGGGTGTCCCAAGGGGGATATTTATAAAAGATAAAAAGGCATCAGGTGAGACATCAAAAGGGACTAATGATAAAAAACCAAATAAAAGAGAACAAAAAGAATCCGCTAAGGAGGAAAGTGAGAAACCTCCCATTGAAAAGCAAAAGCCAGATCAAACATCAAAAGGGGAAAAGGAAAAAAACAAAGGAGAATGCACTAAACCTAAAAAGGCAATGAAAGCTGAAGGTACATCCTTTGATTCTATACAAGCTCTATCTCAATTGAAAAATTTTGTGCCATTAATTGAAATGATGAAAATAAAAGAATATAGGGAAAGTACCATACAACTAATTTCTAATGGAAATCAAAATATAAGCCTTGGGAACAAAGAGGTCTTAGAAATAAACATTAAAAGGAAAGAAGTAAAAATCCCAGAAGCTTTCCTAATGAACACACCACAAATTGACCCATTTTTCACCACTTTACTCATAAGCAGCAAATTAGTAAGAAATTGCATGATAGACTCAGGTGCTTCTATGAATATCATGCCAGTAGGGGTAATGAAGTAGCTTGGTTTATGGATAGATGTGGAGGGAGGTAAATGCTACACCATGGATAGTAGGCCTGTCTCGGTTGTGGGAATCATGAAAAATGTGGAAGTCAGGTTGGCTACTTACCCACAAGCCTCTTACACTATTGACATAACTATGATTAACACACCACCCCAGTTTGGGATGCTTCTATCGAGACAGTGGACTACTACAGTAGGGGGTAATGTACAGTTTGACTTGTCATATACCACCATACCAGTAAATGGGGAAGAGGTAAAATTGTATAGAGAACCTAGAGTGAATCAAATTGTTGAATATGCCCCTCAAGAACCACTGAATTTCTTCTATGATGTTGATTTGGGAAGTTTTAGAGTGGAACCATCTCAACCTGAGTTGGAAAGCAAAGATCCAATTGATCAAAATATTTCTAAAAATCAACAAGGAATATGGAAAATGTACTTTGTTGGAGCTTGCAGCCAAGAGGGAAATGGAGCTGGTATAGTTTTTATATCTCCCAATCATTCAACTTGTAAATATTCATTTATGTTAGCATTTGAATGTACAAACAATGTAGTGGAATATGAGGCTTTATTGACTGGATTGTATTTAGCAGTAAAACACAAGATAAAAGTCTTGACAGTTTTTGGAGAATAAGAACTGGTTGTATCTCAGATTAGATTGGATACAATTGAAATATTTGATGCTTTTTCCATTGATTGGGTGGACAGATCAAAGATAATAATGGCAGATTTCTTGGCAAATGTAGCATTAAAACAAGATGATATCACATTAGCAGGGGTTTCCCAAGTGGAATTCAAAACAAGACCTGCAATACCTGACAACGTATATAATTGGTAGGCTTTCAATGATGACACTAACCTTTTGAAATTCCTTCAGTGTATAGACCAGTACGAGGCTCAAGAAATTAATTTCAATGCCTTTGTAGAAGAGATAAATGGAGAAGAGATAGTGTTGGGAAATAAGGTCTTGCAACTCAAAACTAATAAACTTCCCAAGGGGTTGGTAGCTTTGGAAAGAGTATATGATGGAAGTGATCGATCCCTTATGAAACAAACACCAGTTAGAAGGGAAGATATTGAAGAAATAAACTTGGGGACCGAACTATCACCAAGAAAGGTATATATTGGGAAAAAGATAAACCCTACTGTCCAAAGAATGTCGATTTCATTGTTAAGAAAATATAAACATGTGTTCACATGGTCTTATGAAGACCTCAAGGAATATAGAGAGGATTTATTTTAGCATGAAATTCCATTAAAATTAGATGCAAAGCCATTTAGATAGAAACAAAGGCCCATTAACCCCACTCTGGAACCAAAAATGTAGGAAGAATTAACTAAGCTTAGAGATGGAGGTATTATCAAACCTGTGAGGCACTCAACTTGGGTATCAAACCTTGTTCCTGTTAGAAAGAAAAATGGAGATATAAGGCTGTGAGTATATTTCAGAAATTTAAATGTAGCATCTCTTAAAGATAACTACCCACTGCCTAACATGGAAACCATTTTGCATAAGGTAATTGGATGTGAGTTGCTATCTATGATGGATGGTTTTTATGGTTATAACTAGGTTAAGGTCAAGGAATGTGAGCAGTATAAAACAACTTTCACAACCCCATGGGGAACATATCTATATGTGAGAATGCCTTTTGGTCTTACCAATTCAGGAGCAACATTTCAAAGGGCTATGGATTTAGCATTAGCTGATTTGATCAATGCTATAATGGTGGTGTATCAAGATGACCTCCTGGCTTACTCAAAAAGGGCTGAAAATCATATAGGGCACCATGAAAAAATATTCATTAAGGCTTTAGAATATGGCATCAGTTTGAACCCTAAGAAGTGTCATTTTTCTGTTACAAAGGGGAAGCTCCTAGGACACATTGTATCAAAAGAGGGAGTTAGGATAGATCCTGAGAGAGTTGAGGCTATAGATAAGGTTCCTATCCCTAAAAATGTGAAAGCCATCTAGTCATTCTTTGGGAAGATTAATTTTGTTAGGAGATTTGTATCCAACTTCGCTGAGATTGTCAAACCCATATCAAAAATGTTAAAGAAAGGACAAAAGATTGAATGGACCCCAGAAGCATTAGAAGCCTTTGTATCCATTAAAAAAGTCATTAAGGAAGCCCCAATCCTCAAGTCTCCTAATTTCACAAAGCCTTTTCAGATATTTTCATTTGCTTCACTACATAAAATAGTTGTTGTCATGTTAGAAAAAAATGAGGATGGTCATGAGCAACTGGTATCTTTATTTAGTAAATCTTTACAAGGAGCAGAATTGAAGTACGACATAATGGAAAAACAATCCTTTGCACTGGTAAAGGCCACAAAATCTTTCAGGTTGTATCTTGTTGGAGCCAAAGTAATTGCATATGTTCCTCATGCAACAGTCAAAGATGTCTTGACACAATCAGAAGTGACAGGGAAAAGATGTAAGTGGATTAACAAAATTCAAGAATTTGATATTGAAATATAGATTACTAAATTGGTAAGGGGCCAAGGATTGGCCAAATTGATGGAAAAGACAAACATTGAGGCAAATCAAATCTCAAATATACAAGGAGAAGAAAATGCAATTGCAAGCATTGAGCATACACCCTGGTACACATACATCATGCATTACCTTAGGAGCACAAAATGCCTAGAGGGATTGAGTGATAATCAGAAAAGAACTTTAAAACTTCAGGCTTCTAAATATGTATTTATAAAAGGAGATCTATTCTGGAAAAACAAAGATGGAATGTTGCTATTATGTTTGGATGAATCACATGTTGATCATGTTCTAAAAGAAATGCATGAAGGAGTCTGTGGAGGACATTATTCAGCAAAGACAACTGCACATAAAATCCTCACGGCAGGTTATTACTAGCCAAACATTTTTAATGATTCATTTTCATATGTAAGGAAGTGTGAGGCATGCCAAAATTTCTCAAGGAAAATGAAGTATGAGGGAGCTCTACCACTCAGACCTATGTAGGTTGAAGCCCCTTTTCACCAATGAGGAATTGATTTCATTGGAGAAATACAAGAGAAGTCAATTGGAGGACATAGGTGGATACTAGTAGCCATTGATTACTTCACCAAATGGGTAGAGGCGATCCCAACCAAGAATGCAACAAGTAAAGTTGTGATCAACTTTATAATGGATAACATTATTACTAGGTTTGGTAAACCATTGAGAGTGATTACATATAATGGCATGTGTTTCAAATCCGATGAGTTCAAAGAGTTTTGTAAGACATATGCTATCAATGTTTCTTATTCTGCCCATATCATCCACAAGCTAATGGTCAAGTAGAATCTAGCAACAAGAGTTTTTTAAAAATCATAAAGAGGATGCTCGGTAAGAACAAAAAAGCTTGGGATTAAAAGTTAAGGTTGGCTGTATGGGCAGATAGAATTACCATCAAAAGGGCAATTGGGAAGTCTCCATATGAATTAGTCTATGGAACGTAGGCTAGGATGCCCCAACAAAACTTATTGCCAGTTTACAAATTTATCCTTCAAGAGGATATAGATGTCCCTGAACCAATGGAGGAGAGAATGGAGCAACTTGCAGAACTTGATGAAATAAGGAGAATTGCTCAAAATCAGAATATGAAACTGCAAACACAAATGAAGTATTTGTTCGACAAAAAGGAAAAAAACATAAAATTTGAAAAGGATGATCTGGTATTGTTGTGGAATGCTAGGTGCCAAGAGAAGGGAAAACATGGAAAATTTGAGGCACTGTGGATAGGACCTTTTGTTATTATTGGAAAGCAAGGAGAGGATTCATACTATTTACAAAATATGAGCAATGAAGAACAGGAGTTGCCTATACATGGGAAATTTCTAAAAAACATTTTCTCTTAAAAGTCACAGAAGATCAAGGGTTGCTAGTGCATGGACAACTTTTGAAGAAAATTCTCCCATAAAATTTTCCATGCACAGTAGTATAGGAAGTAAAGGATACAGGAGATTGCTAGCACATGGACAATCTTGGAAATCCTTATTTAAATCTTTTTCCATGTGTAGTAGTTTAGGATCATTTGTCATCTCCACTTGCTCTCATCATAATGTTTGGTCTACTCTCCTAGAGATCTAGATCCTTGCAATGATCTCACAATCATTCATCCCCAGACGGATCCATAGTTAGAACTAAAATTTTCCACAAGAATTCCTAGGATTTTCCTATTTATTTTCCATGAAAATCCATCAAAACCTTAAGAAATTTTATTTACTCATGCCTTAGATTTTCATTATCTATCTAATAAAATTCATTAATTGCCTTCTATGCTTTTCCCCCATCTATTTTCTTATATTTCATTACCTTCTCATGGAAAATTTGGCTTTATCGCCATTTAAAAGGGCCAAAAATAACTTATAACCATTACCGCCCCTTTAATTTTTACTATATAAGTCCTCACCGCTTTACCATGGCCTCCCACAAAGGGGCTCACAGTATAGCAGTGGCAGTTATAGACTATCACCGCAGTACCACGACGGTCAAGTCTGAGACCGCGGTGACTACAGTAAATGGTCATCGAAGGCAAGCAATTAGTAGGAGCGGCTAAGGAGTCAGTAGAAAATGTCTACCATGGTACCATGTGTAGTTAAACCATAGACCACGGTGACCGTGGTAAATCATTAGCAAATGGTATTATGGAACCAACGAGGTAGCGGTAACAGTTAGTGATAAGCGGTTAGCGGTTATCGCTATACTACACACAGTTAATACAAAGATCGCGGTAGCGCGGTAAGTGATGATGGAGACAGCGATGGTCAGTGTGGAGCTGGGCACCACCATACCCCAGGAGAAAATTCAAAGACCGTGGTGGCAATGGTAAGTAGTTAGCGGTTAGTGATCAGTTAGTAACGACGATGTAGTCAATGGTCAATGATAGAGGCAACGAAAAACGATAGCTACCACGGTACTGTTGGTAGTTAAGCCAGTGACTGTTGTAGTGCGATGAAATGTTAACGGACAATGAAGCTAGCTACTGCCATACCACGGTTGGTCAACATGTTGACCATGGTAGAGCGGTAAGTATGAATGAAGACTTCACGGTGTTAAATAAAGTGAAATATTAAAGGCGAGTAAAGTATTAGATTAAAATCAAAGATCAACTATTGTAAAAATATTTAAATTTGCCGATAGGAGACTATATAAATATTTTAAACTCTGTCAAAGGATCTGAACGACCATAATTAGAAAATTGAAGGGTCACGACCCTTGAGATGAAATGTATAAATACTTGTAAAAATTTGAAAGAAAAAAAGGTAGATAGATTTGAGGAAAATAGGAAAACTGCTGTAAGTATTTTCAGAATGATATTCAAGGAGATTATGATGTGTGTATAAATTTTGAAGGATCAAATGAAAGGAATTTGATGTTGTGGCACTATTTTGGTATCAATTATTTGTTGAAGTTAATTGAAATATTATCAGATTGTCTCTAAGGTTGATGTTTCATTACTATTTAAATTGACATATCAAGTATATTCTCAGTTTATCAGTACACATTTTTTGTATTTGTGTGATGTGATTGGTTGGTTCTTTCAAGCAAAGATTATTTCATTCAAGTCATTCACAGTAATCTAGAAATTATCATTTGGATCATTAAGAAGAGTTTGATAATTACATTCCTGCATGTTTATACAATTTATAGACTAAATATCATATGCCAAATAATCATAATCCCTGCTAGATAGAAACCATTCATTTAAAGCTATCATTTGACTCCGTTGTACCCAACAAGGCACTGGTCTCCCCTATTTTAAATTACATTAGTTCTAGTCATTTAATTTGACATCTCTTTAATTGAGCATATAAATTCATACCTTGATATTGCATATACAATTTATACCAAAGTAGGATCATATTTGTCCACTTCCCTTTGCCATTGTGGATAGATTGTTTCACCAGTAAATACATTTTAAATCTACAACATACACATAGGTGCACCCACCTAGGTTTTGCAGAGCCTGAAGAGAAGAAGGTACAATTGCATCAATTGGCCTTGTTAGTTGGCCAAAAGCGTAGTGAGATTTTGGCAACCTCTCATGGTTCAAACCATGGTTTTTGAGACCCAACACACACTTGGATGGGTCATACATAACATGAAACACAAATCAAAATCATTAGATACACAGTCCTATATACATATAGACCTCTAGATATGGAGTTGGTTTTCACAACACATAAAGTCATATGGAACCAACATGAGTTGGAATTTTCCAAACTTATACATATATTCAATTGCTAGTTATAAGGTAGTTAGCATTCATTTACTATACAAAATCATATTAGGTGTTAAATTCATAGTATTAGATTTCCTTAACTCGTTCATACCCATTTGGTACCCATTTTGCCTCAACCCGAGGCTTAGAGAGGAGGAAAGGTCCATCCAATTAGGAACAACCCCAACCGTTGAAGTTATCCCCCCTAAACCCTCCCCCCACAGACTTGAAGTCATAGGGGAATCCTTCACCCAAGGACCGCCTACATTCCCGCTTCCAAACAAGTCAAATTCACGCATAGTTCTCATTGCAAAATCTCTCAAGGATACCTATTGTGTCACCAAAAAGTGGGGACTTTGTCACTTTTCGCTCATTTGGACCTTTTCCTATGGATTTTGGACCATTTTTAGTCCCTTTTTACATCTTTCGAATCCTTTTGATAAAGTGTTGTAAAGTGTTGCAAGACATTTTCATGCTCTCTTAGGCTTGTCATCATTTAATCAACCCTTAATGACCCCTTAATCCTCATACATGTCTTATGTTAGTGTGTTTTATTGAGACAATCCTGACAAAAACAAATAATAACATTTTAATCTTTGAAAAACACTTAAAAATGCATAGGTGGACTAGGTTGCCACCTTGGGCGACCTAGTCCCATGTGGCATAATTTTTAATTTAAACTTACTTTTTGTTGGGATTTAGGTCTCTAAAACCCCAAGGTCGGTCAATATAAAGTTATTTCGAGAAATTTAGGGCATAACTTCTATAAATAACCTCCAAAACCCTAATTTCTTATTAGGCACCATCCATTTTCTTCTCCACATCTCTCTCATCACTTCTCCTCCTCAAGCAAGCTAGGGTTTGGTCATTCCAAGTCAACAAGACACCATTGTTGAAGCATTCAAGGGTTGGTTGCTACAACAATACAAGATCAATCATCAAAGGTAGGGTAAACTTCATTGTTTCATACTTCTCCTCATGCTTTACTTCATTTATACTTTCATTTGGTTTGATTACTCAAAAGGGGTTTTACTAAGGCAAACCCCTAATATCTAACCGTTACCATTTTCTTCTCTTTGCATGTGTGATTTGTAGGTTTTGTATTTAGGTGTGTGAAGAAGAAAGATGTTAAGAAGGAGCCATCAACTCATCACAATTATCCAAGTCAGCCAAACCCTAGTTCAAGCTTGAAGGCCTCTTTCTACCCGTTTCTAGCAAAATCTGAACAAGATATCTGTTGGAATCTAGAGTGGAAAACGAGGACTCCAATATCCTCTTTTAGGTTCTCAAAAAATCAGAAGAGGACTAGGTCGCCCATAATGGTGACCTAGTCCCTCTGAGCTTGTATTTTTTGGATTTTCACATTTTTGAGCACCCATTTGGTAGAAACGTGTTCCGCCAATGTTTCTCGACAAGAGGATTAGGTCGCCCAACTTGGCAAGAATGTCCCTGTGAAGATTTCAGACATTTTCCAGAGGATTATAGGGCCTATCATTTGTAACATCTCATTCCCAGGTGCATAAGTTTATATCTTTCCCGCTTCCTTTCTGTTTGCAAGCATTTAGGTTCATTTAGATTAGCTTGTATTAGTTTACTTTCATTTTATTTCATTCTTTAGTTAGATTTAGATTCATTCTTTTACAAAACTTAGCCACACTACACACACATTCACAACCTTCATTAATAACCCTATCCTTCCTCTGAATGCAATCACCTTAAACATATCAACATAGAGGAAAGAGTGACATTCCTACACTAAGTGATTTTAGGGTGGAAAACCCTAGAAGGCTATTTGGGGAATCCTTTTTCCCTAGTTAGTATATGTTTTTGTTGGTTCACCTACACACTGGTTCCCCATTTTCTGAACCTATACCATGACACATCCATCCAAGTATGTTGATATTGAACCTCAACACCATTATTATTGCTTATCCAACTTGAACAATCCAGGGTTTCATTATACTGACATAGGGGCTAGGATTATTACTCAACACAAATTTACCTTGGCTCACACAAACCCATAGGAAAGCATTCCATTTGAAACTCATCTAATAGGCTCATGATTGAGGTTCTTATCCTCAAGGTGTAAATAGATTTATCTTGCAGGAAATCAAATAGTATTTATAAACTTGTTTGATGTTATAATCATTGCCTGAATCCTACTTAGGAAGGTTGGCAACACTATATCCAGACAATTATATCAAAACATAATCTCATTAATAATATTAATAATATTCTTGGTCTTATAAATTCCTTTACCTTATGGTGCAATCCCACTCGCGTATGAGAATCTCTTTAATAGACTCTAGATAGTTTATTTATACTTGTTCAATCTAAACCGGACCTTAATGGTCATTAGTAAGGTATCAAGATATGTTACACAAGATTTATCTCAAAACTTGACCTCAAATACCTTGTTAAATTAAACGGTAGTTACCTTCCAATTGATATATAATCTATATAACAGTTCATTATCGGTATAATAATAATGTCAATATCAAGGCTCTCATATCTAAGAGATTGATAAACATCATGTAATCATTTAAAACATTTACCATGGTACCAATGGTTTATCAAAAGCATCAATTTTCATTATTAAAGATATGTTTAAGTTAAAGTTTGGTCATCGTGCCACTAAAAAAAATCACCCAGGTACAATATTATGCAACTAAGTGTCAAGGCTCATTTTAATTATATATGATTTGTGGTTCATATTATAAGGTTAACTTACAACTAAGTATTTGATCTAGGACTCTTTCTCATCTTATCTCTTTTAAAGTTCAAACCTTAAAGTATCCAATAATTATCCCTTGATTACATTATTTTCTTAGTTAAGATATATATATATATATATATATATATATATATGTATGTATGTATACATTCCAAAGTATCTTATAAGTTCCTTTTCTAAGATACAATGGTTAGGTTAACTTTTTAACAAGAAATTATCTTTGCTCACACAAATCATACTTATCACTAGACCATGACACTATGTCCTAATGGAAAGATAAACATAAATGATAGCCTTAAATTACACCATAGTGTGCTATATGTGTAACACTATATATTTCTCTCCAATAGATCTTTAAATCAACATTGACACATTAAGATCCCACTATTTATGAGGACTATAACTCTCCTTAGAAGCCACTCTATCTAATCTTTCTTTATATAATATTTCTAATTCCGTAAAAGATTTATGTAGATGTCATGAATACTAAGCACTCCCATGATGTAAAATCTGAATAACCATAACTAGGTTGAAATAGGTAGTAAATTTGATATGATAGCCATAAGATAGCAAATTCACAAACACCTCGATATTCTACATATTTTACAGCTAGGAGGGCAGAGTAATTATCTTTATTGTTCAACACTCTGCATCTCACCTGAGGATATGAATATAAATTCTAGTTATTGTTATTAAAATAAAAAATCAAGTAAATATTAGCATGCCACAAGTCTGAAGGATCATTACGAATGACTTAATTTGACATTATTATTTTAGTTACCATTCACTATTCTACCATATAGTCTTCCCCAATTATTTCTATTACAGCCAAAAGGGTAGATATACCAAACCTAGTTCTATTTAAAAAAGTTTATACTTAGCTTTAAGAATGGGGTTGAAGATATCCATGATTTGGTCGCTAAAATCTGTAATCATTCCTCCTGGTGTCTCTAATGCAATTTTCTTCCTCCCATGCCACTTCATATTTCTTGGACTTCCTCTTTCCAATGTTATTGTAGCTTTGGATCACAAGATCTTCTCCTATTGCATCATCAAAGCATCTGAGCCTTCCTCTATACTTAGCTGGATGCCCATAGTCTACTCATGGCAGCACAGGTAGGGGTGATACAGGCAATAGTTTTTGAGTTTGGATTCACCCTCGCCAATTGCTTTTCTTGAAAGTTTCTAAAGCTTTTTCAACAGATCCATTTTGTGCATATCTTGAAATCTTTGCATTCCATGAGACTACATTTCCATTATGGAATTTTTCCAGCTTGGAAATGACTTCTCTTTGCCTCATATTTCCGCATTCTTTTCCCATGCTCCTTGCTAAAGTTGGTCAATCCCATTTAACCTCCGTGTTCTCACTTTTCTCACACCATTCTCTCGTCCCAATTTCTCCTCTACTGCGTTGCCCCAAACTTCTTGTGTTCTTCCCTTTCCCCATCCTCTCTACCTTCTCCAATTCTTCACGCCTTCTCTCTTTGTGCTTCCTTCTCCTCTCATTTATTCTCGAAATAGAGATTTAAATGGATTTTTTTTTGACGGTTGAGAGTCTCCATCTATGCGCCGAACTCCATTCACAACTATAATTCCTCTTTATTATCTCTCCCTTATTCAAACCTTCAACAACCACACTAATTTATTTGCATTAATATTTCTATACTCTTCTCTTTTTGCACAATTTCTTCACTCATTTCCTCCACTCCGACATGAATTTCACTCCTCTCTTCCCCTTCTATGCTCAACTTCCATCTTCTTTTTTTGTGTTCTAGCTTTTCATCATTTTGAAAAAAATATTGCCACCATATAATCACAAAAAGAAACTTAAATCAACTCCTTCGAAATGGGGTTGTCTGATTGGAAGAGTGGACACCATACCGCCTTAATGGCATGGAAATAAATGGTCTTTATGGTGGTACTCAAGCCCTCACTTCTTTATTATAATTGTTTCTTGACAACTCTTTCTTCCCCCCATGTTTTGAAAACAAATCCCTTTGTCCTTTTTTTTTATATTTGATGAATGACCATAATATGCTCATTTTCTATCCTTGACTGATTAATATTTCCTTTTATTATAGTTTATATTTTTCCACATGGGTCCTACATGAAGATAGACCTCTCCAAGTGGGGATGTGACATTTATGTGCATGAAAGGTGGTCAAATAGTCAAAAGAGACAACGACAAGTGACAAATTAGGACAAGGCTATCTAACCCCTTTCCCCCACTTAGTGTAGGACACAAGTGAGCCGAATAGGATGAAAATGAGTATTAGTTAGGGGAATTAGGTGCTTCAACACAAGGAAGAGTACCACAATCCTTAAGATGTTGAATTTTGTTATTTAAAGCCCTACATTCATTAGTAGAATGACCATGAACTCTATGATATGCACAAAATGAAGTCTTGTACTAATATTTATTTTATGTTATTGGGGGGAGAGAGATCAATCGATCTTGGAGGAGTCTCATCAAAATAATATCTTGGTCAAAAGTAGAGGATGTTGCGTTATTTTTCGACAAAGATATCTCTTGCTTAGTATTAGTTGTCATACTCGATTGTGACATTTTGTTCTCTCCTTTATTGGAGGGTGTAAAATCTAACAAATTCAAATCATAAGTGTTTTGCGTGATGACATTGACATTAAGCGAAGATTTATTTGTTTGCTTCATTTCTTGCAAAGGATAACAATCAAGGCTAGTAGTGTCTATCAGTTCAGGATGCACCACTATTAAAGTCGGCTTAGAAGGATGTTTTGTGATACTGTTGATATTAAGTGAAGGCTTGTTTGTGTCTTTGAAGGGACAATAACCAAGACCACTATTATTTTCTTGCATGTGAGGCTCTATGAGAACACAAATACCTTGTTCTCTAGCACCGCATCCTTTTCCACTATATCCCAGTTGTTTTATCATTTCATAACCTTTTCCATAAATTTTCTTCATCTCTTTTGGATTTGGTGGTTGTTCATGATCAAGTTCATCAAAGTTTGTTGTGTAATTTTCTTTTTCTTCTAAAATGTTTGAGGTGGATTCTTTCGAAGGGTCTTCCAAATTTAGTGTTGAAATTACTGATTTTTCTTTTCCCTTGTCTAAATATTTGTTTATGATCTTGTACTCTCCCATGAATGTATGTTCAAAATCTAAGGAACCCCAATCATATTCTAATAACTTCATGACTTATTCAATATGTTTTTCTTTGTCTTTCTATTGCATAGGTTCTACTTGTGTTGTTGGTGTTAATGTTTCCAAGGGGTTGTCTTTGTTTTTCTCAAGTTGGAAGAAAATGTAAGGATTAGGATTAGCGTCCAATTTGTACACTTTGTTATTGTAGATGTATTTGATTTTATGATGAAGAGTAGAAGGCACTCCATTCATTGCATGAATCCACAGTCTGCCTAAAAGGAGATTATATGAAAGATCATGAGGGATAACATGGATCGGTATTTCTAATGTGGCCTTCCCAACTGTAATAGGCAAAGTGATCACACCATGCGGTTGTTTGCCTACATTGACAAATCCTTTGATAGATAGAGATTCGGGTTGAATGTTTGATTTATCGATGCCAAGCCCATCCAAAAGGGTCACACTACCAAAATTAAGGGTTGAGCCATTTCCAACAAGGGTTTTCTTTATCCATTTCATTTTTTATTGAGATATTATTATGAATGCTTCATATTGTTTTTACACTTCCAAAGGGAGGAGTTTACTTCAGGTGGAAAAAAATGTCAACATTTATTCCTTGTATCAAGGCTTCTATCTCATTCGGTTACACCTTAGAAGGGATAGGAACTTGTTGTAAGGAATTTTGAATCATGTTATGATAGTGGGGGGAGGCTTGGATAAGGTTCCATAAAGATATATTAGCTTCTTAAGTTGTTCGACAAGATCATACTCCTTTCCATTTTGTGAAGGAAAACAAGGGGGGCCTAGTAAGATGGGATTAGGCAATGGGAGGGATGTTGAAGGTTTTTGTCTTGGTTGTGGATTGTTCCTAGTGTTGTATGTATGAGAAATAGTATTATAACTCGGTTGCTATAAAACATTTTTCTTAGGTGGTTCAAGGATAAGGACGGGTTTGTTTTGAACTTGTGGTTTATGAGAGGGTAAATAAATGATAATTTTAGGCTCAAGAGAGTAATTCAAGGGATATGTAATGTGCATAACCTCAGAAGAATCATCGTTATTTTCATAATCTCTTAGTGAAGAGGAGTTTAATGTTACTTCATCATATTCTGCTAAGGAATTACTATTGTCGGTGTTTTAATTTTCTTGCACCATGATATGTTCCAAAGGGGGAGAGTCTTTAGGAGAACAACAAACCAAATATTCATGACATTCAAAGGCTGGTTCTTCTAAACTGACTTCATTGCAAGTAGGGAAATGATCATAAAGAGGGTTGTTATATACCTTAAAGATTTGATCATCTAACACCAATCTATCATCCTTATCATTTATAATTTCATTCTCTTGTGCTATAATATCTTCCCAAAGGGGATGAGGAGAAGGAAAAACAAGATCTTCACGAATCTCAATGATTGTATCTTCTTTCACCAAGATTCCTTTGTCACTAAAAGGAGAGGTATTGAGGGAAGACAAATTATGATGATCATGATTGTCTATGCTTGCAACATATTCTATTATATCATTCCCATAAATAGGAGCAATAAGAGGGGGTGTAGGTTTAAGGAAGCATCACCATTTTCACTCTCTTGCACTAAGAGACTCTCATAACTATGGAATGCATTGAATGCATGACTAACATGCTTATTGACTAACTTTTTCTTTGCAAATTTGGAAAGGATAGATACTAACATATTTGAACAATAATCTATGCAATCTTAAAATGCAATGTAAAGGACTAGAATGAAATGTAATTTACTCTATGAAATGTTGTGAAAGAAACAATGGAATTAAGAAATGCATGAAATGAAGCACTTTAAGAGAGATTTAGTAAAATGCATGAAACAAAAATTCAACCCACTGAAACAGGTAACCAATGCCAACAAACAAAAGCACTGAAATGCTAATTCAGATCCTGAAAATTGTAATCTAAAACTCCATTGTGACTAAGGTTCTAGGGACAAATCACTTAGACAAGATACTACAACATAAATCTAGAGAGGGAATAAGACACAACCAAGGGTTTTTTTGCCCCAATAAGGGTTTTTTTGTAGAAAATCGAGCAATTCTAGGTTGATAACAGTGTTCCTAGGTTGCCTACCTAGGAAATTCAAGCATCATATCAAGGATATTGTTTCATCATGTTTTTTGTTGTGCTAACAATTATGATGTGGGATTTATGTTTCAAAAAAGTGTTTCATGCAAGATCTACATCATTCAAGGAGTCAAGAACCACATTGATTGCATCCATTTCAAGCATATTTGCAACACCTTGTTACAAGGGTTTTGTGAGTTGTAACATAGTGTTTTGTTCATTCATCATTTCCCTCCATTTAATTCTATTTCAAGGTTTAATTACCAACAAGGGGTTTGACCAAGGAAAATCCCCATTCACTAACAATCAACAAGTTTTTCCTCTCTTGCATGTTTGTATTTGCAGATTTAGGTTGAAGACTTGAAGATCATTTCAAGTGTAAAATTGAAAATTTGCAAAGTTGTGTTGCAAAGTTGTCATCTTCACGGAAACTCACCTACAAGATAGATTTATAAATGTTAGTACCTGAGATTTGAGAAGAAGGAAATGCAGAACTTGAGCCTTAGGATCACATTCGAAGATTTAGGAAATTCTAGACATGACTAAGTCACCACCTAGGGCGTATTAGTCCCTCCAAAGGTATTTTGCAGAGATTCTTCTAGATCCGGTTCTGACATTCAAATATTTTGCATCTGCCCCGAAAAAAAGAAACATGACTAAGACAATAGTAAGGGTGTCTTTGTCCTCCTCAACATATTTTGATATCTTCTTTTCATTTTTGGAATCCTCATTACATTTCTAGACTTCCCAGGTACACATATCCTAACTTCCTATTGCATATCTTCATCATTTGACTTGCATTACTAGGTTTTGTGAGTTGAATGTTAAGTTATCTTTTCCAAGTTTTTTCTCAGTGGTGAAGCCCTCAAAGCCTAAAAGAACCCTTCCTAGGTCTTCCTTGTTGATATTGACTCACACTTAAGGTTGATAGTCAATGCAATTAGGGTTCTTCGGAAATTATTAAATGACCTAAGGAAAACAGGGGTGTTATATGACCTAGGCCATAAAGAAAATCTCCATTTTTTTTCGTAATCTTGAAAAAAGTGTCCTTTGACATTTTAACACTCGTTTGGGTCCTCCTTGTGGATCTTGGCTTAATTTTTCCTTGATTTAGTGTTGTAGTGTGGATCACACATTCACATTAGGTCTTGGTCCCTTATGAAGTAATGTATTTTAAGGGTACCTTGCAAAGTTGTTGTAAAGTGTTGTAACACACTTTCACACTTTTCTAGGGTTTTATCAATTAGCTAAGCATAATAAACATAATTTAAATCATAATTAATATTAATCTTATCTTATTTGGAGTGTTGTAAAATGTTGTAACACACTTTCACATTCCTCTAAGATTTTCATTAATAATTGGGCTTTCTTATAATGCTTTAATTGGCCCTATTTTGCATCCAAAAGCCTCATTTATTGCATCTTTTCAAGGATAATCCTGACACCAATCAATAAACAATCATAATTAAGGTGTTCCTAGCTTGTGTGGCCAAGATTTAGTGTCTAAGACTCATTTTCCACCTTGGGTGAATGAGTCCCATCTAGGTAGTTTTGGCCCCGATGCAGGTTTCACACATTTCTGGACACTTTTGATTTTTGGTCCCATACATTATGTGTGATGGGACTTATTTTCCACCTTGGGCGAATGAGTCCCGTGTGACAAAAATTTAAATTTAAATTAAATTTTTGGTGGGATTTTATTCTCCTAGAGATTTGATGTTGGATTGTAGTGTTGTAATTTTGAGAATTCTTGCATAATTGAGTATAAATACAAGGTTTTTTCACTCATTTTCCTCCTAAAAAGAATTCAAATAATCATCCTTATAGAAAATTGAGTTCATAAGAGAATTTGAGCAAGAGCATTCAAGGAATTTCAAGGGAAAATTATCAAAAATTCAAGAGCATTCTTCAAGCATCAATCATCATGTCAAAGATTACATTCTTCATGTTTGTTATTGTGCTAATTATAATTGTGATATAGAGTTCATGATCCAAGAAAGCATTGTATTCAAGATATATCAACATCAAGAAAGAGTCAAGAACCATATCCATTGCAGCCATTTCAAGCATAATTGCATCACCTCATTGCTAGGGTTTAGTGAGTTGCAACATTAAATTTTGTTCATTTATCGTTCTCTCTTTACATTTTATTTCATTTCAAGGTTTAATTACCAACAAGGGGTTTGACCAAGACAAACTCCTATTCTCTAACCCCACAACCATTTTTGCCTCTTTTTAAGTGTGATTTGTAGGTCTAGGTTGTAGATTGTCAAGGAGAAAAATTGGAGAAAACTCATCAAGTCTTTGAAGTTGTCAAAGTTTCCATTCAGCCTTGGAGAAGCTTGGAGAAGACCTATAGGGGTGATTTTGTAGATTCGTATCTAGAAACGAGTCAAAAAGAGAAGATTAGATTGAGAGGCGTAAAATCCACTTCATAATTTCCAGAAAAGAAGAAGTGGACTAATTCACCACTATTGGTGAATGAGTCCCACTGTACAGGCTTGCACATGATCTTTGCAAATTTGGATACCCTTTTGGCTGAAACCCATTCCTACACATTTTCCCTGAAATTGGACTGGTTCACCCAACTTAGCGAATGAATCCCAGTCAACATAAACAATAATTTTTTTAGTGATCCAGATCTCCATTCAACCTTCTTTAGTCTCTGAGGTGCACATATTCCAGTTTCATATCTTCTTGTTGCATTTTACTTATCTTTTTACGTCATTTTGTATATATCACTATTTTTTCAAACATCTTCTTTTCAAAGTTTACATTTGTTGGTGAACCCTTCATTTGACATCATTCGATTTCCTAGAAAATTCCCTTTGTCAAATTTCAATCTCCTTTGCATTGAAATCTCAAGGGTTTGTTTCTTGAGTGATACAAGCAAGAAAATTGGCCTATTTCCTTTTAGCTCTAAAACCCTAGAAGCCCAAGAGAGAGGTCACCCCTTTCTATTAATTTCATTTTGGTGAACCTGCATTTAAAGCATTATAAATTTCTGATTTGGAGTGCATTTACATCCTAGATTTAGCTTGCATTAACATTGCATTAGGTCTTGCATTAGTTAATTTGTATTTTAGGGTTTCAATTTTTGTATTAGTGAAAAGATCATTTAGCTTGCATTATTGCATTTAATTTGATTGAAAATCAATAAAATTCTACATTTGCATCTAAAAACATAAAAAGCATAAAATTCAATTTAAAATTTTTGAAAATTTTCAAAAAAAGTAGTACCTGGACTCATTCTCCACCTTGGGTGAATCAGTCCCATTGCATATTTTTCATTGCATTTTCTATCATTTATAGTTTAGTTTCTAAGTCTCTATTTTTTGTTATTACCCTTCTATTTTGGTTTACAAACTTTTTGTTTCATTCAATTCATTACATTAATCTTACATTTATTCATCTTGTGTATTTCTTAAAAATCAAAATTGCATTTACAACATTGTTGCATATTTTAGAATTTGAAATTTGCATCATGGATATGTGTTTTAGTAAGCTTTGGATGTCATTAAAATCCTTAGTGGATGTTTCAAGTTGTGCTTTTGGACATGAACCTAATGACACTGAACTCACTCATGCTCATTCAACTCATAATGCATGTCTTCCTCATGATGTTGACATCATTGGAGAAGATCATGACAACATGAATAGGTTCTTAAATGATTGTATTAATAACCTTGAGGCTAACACATCCTTTTATCCATTCATGAACCAACCAAAACCTCCTACCATACCACCCCTTGAGATGTTTGGTTACTTACATCCTGAAACAAAAGTTGAACCTAAGTTCCCTACAACAGGTGAACCTAGTTCCTCTAGGCAAGCAAATACTCAACCCTTTTACGATAACAAGGTCACAAACACTCCCATAAATCTTCAAGAAAAATATGGAAAAAGCTTCAAAATATTGAGAAAACAAGGGTTTGATACAACAAGTGAACATGAATTCATCAAATCCTAGAGAAAATTCCAGCTGAGGAAAATACAAAGGGGATAGGATATCAAGATCTACCTTGCAACAAACATGTTCCTAAATAATATCTAAGGCTTTGCAGTGATGGTACGATTATCTTAGATCATCATCTCAATATGAATGTTCTTATTCCCATGGAAAATCCAATAATTCATAACAATGAGAGGATCTCCTCAGGTCCTCCTCCGCAACCTTCAACTAGAGAAGTTAGTGAATCTAGCAAGCACAAAAGACCTTACAAGTTACAAAAGGTACAACCTCCTCGCCCATCGTCCAAAAGTGAATGTAAGTTACAATTTCTTTTGAATAAAGAATTAATAACATTTCCACCTATGAATAGATTAGTCCTCTATCCTAAGGATGAAAAGGTCTCACATTGTGCATATCACCAAATTATCGAATACAGTGGTCGATGAGTGTCGTACATTCCAATTAATATTAAATAACTTTGAATTTGATGGAAATGAATGTCATCGTGTGATTTCCTAACCTTGTTTCACCCCCTTTTCATGTAATAGTTGTAGAACATCATCTTCTCATTGTTACATGAATTTTCCCATCACCTACCTCGACTCATCCTTGCTTCACACTCAGTGGAGACAAGAAGTTGATAGCCTTTTCCTAGTAATGCATTTTTCATTTTCCCTTGGGTTCATCATTTACCTTCCGCTTATATAGACCGAGATTGGGAGGCAAATGAATTTCTCATAGGTTGACTCACATTTCCCTTACTAGCCTTTTTTCACATTTATTTTTCATTTCTATTTGGTGTGATTGCATGCGCGTGATGTGATCCCTCGTGACATTTTATTTACTCTCTCTTTGTGATATTCCTTTATTTATACCTTCATTCTTCTCTATGTCATGCATTTCTTTCGCTCTTTATCTTTTTTCTTGTATTTTAATTTTGGGGATGACACAAGGCATCATGATATTCATGTCTCCTTCATGTTGACCCAAAAGGATTTCCTTTTTTATTTTCCTTTTTCATCTTTATCTTTTTCTTGTGTTTTACTTTTGGGGATGACGCAAGGCATCGAGACATTCATGTTGACCCAAAATTATTTCCTTTATTTTTGCTCGCTTCATTTCATTCTTCTAGTTCTGTGATTTGGGGGATGATGACAATTCCAAGCTCTCTAATTTTTTTGTAGAAATGAACATATTGACCCCAAATCCATAGATCCCTTATGTGTTTGGTGTTTTAATTCTGGGGGAAACCCCTCTCTTTTCTCTTGCATGATGTAGCCTTACTTAAAAAAATGACTTGGCATATGGATTTCCAAGTTGGCTCTCATGCCTTTTCTTCTTTTTTGCATTTTTCATTTTCTACTTTAAAGTAATTGCTCATAGTATGGTGTTTAGAAATTTATTTAAATTGGGGGTATACAATGGAATTATTCTTTTGCATTTTCCTTTTTCATGGTTCTTAGTGTAGCCTTCTTGCTTCATATGATATTTTTTTTGATTTGTGGATGATATTGGGTGCAATGTCCTTCATGAACATGACCTCTCTTAGCATATTACATTCATCTTAGTGGCTTGATGTGACACACTGCATCCCCTAAGTTGTGAATTTTCTATTCTTTGATTGGTCCTCTCTTGGAGACATTAGACACAATGTTCCCTATGTTAAAGACCTCGCATGAACTAAGCAAGAATCCTTTCAATATTTCCTACTTTGAATTTTGCATTTTTTGTTATATGACCACCTTGCATAACACAACTTGCAAGCCTGTAGATCCATCCTTCTTGTTCATGAGCTCCAAGCATACAAAGTTATGCTTGTCTCATGAAGCTTGAAAATAAAATCAATTTTGTGTGGCACTTTATTAAAATTATTAGGAGGTATAACTTTGGTATGGTTGAGTAGGAAGCCCAATCTGAGGTATGAATTTCCCATAGCCACTCACATGTGTGTGTGAGTACATACCAACCATGAGTGTATGTTTCTCACCTTTTAAGACTTCTCACCCAATGAACAACCAAGAGTTTCGTCGCCTCAGAGTGAGTATGTATTTTTTGGACAAATAGCCTAAATCTGATCCACACTAAGATGGAAAAATAGTCCAAGCTTGATCTGATTCCCCTTTATTTATTTTTCTCTCTTTTTCATCTTTGGTAGTGTATGATTGGCCTTATCATTGTTCTTTATATCACTCTCATGTGTGTTCCTTTGTGCTTATGTTGGTTTGCCATGGGATCTTGATCTTGGGGGATTGATCATTCCTCTTGATCATTGTCAGATTCTCATCTTGCTAGCATTGGTACATTGGAACCCCCTTGATGCATGTTTGTCAACTTTAGTGTGAGTTTGAAGCAAGTTCCCCCTCTCACTAAATTGGGGGTTTAATGTAGTGTCTAAAAAAGGCTCCTTTGAAATTTTCACACTCGTTTGGGTCCTCCTTTCATATTTTGGCTTAATGTTTCCTTTATTTAGTGTTGTAATGTGGATCACACATTCACATTAGGTCTTGGGACCTTTGGAACTACTATAATTTAACGGTACCTTGCAAAGGCGTTGTAAAGTGTTGTAACACACTTCAACACTTTTATAGGGTTTTATCAATTAACTAAGCATAATAAACATAATTTAAATCATAATTAACATTAACCTTGCCTTATTTGGAGTCTTGTAAAGTGTTGTAAAACACTTTCACATTTATCTAGGCTTCTCATTAATAATTGGGATTTCTTATGCTTTAATTGGCCCTATTTTGCATCCACACACATCATTTATTGCATCTTTTCAAGGATAATCCCAACACCAATCATAATTCAAGTGTTCTTGGCTTGTGTGGCCAAGATTTAGTGGCTAGGACTCATTTTCCACCTTGGGTGAATGAGTCCCATCTAGGTCTTTTTGGCCCCGATGCAAGTTTCACAGATTTCCAAACACTTTTGATTTTTGATCCCATACATTATGTGTGATGGGACTCATTTTCCACGTTGGGTGAATGAGTCCCATGTGATCCAAATTCAAATTTAAATCAAATTTCTAGTGGGAGTTCATTCTCCTAGATCTGTGTTAGCTTGTAGTGTTGTAATTTCAACAATTCTTGCATAATTGAGTATAAATACAAGGTTCTTTCACTCATTGTCCTCCTAAAAAGGAATTCAATTACTCATCCTTATAGATGATTGATTTCAAAAGAGAATTCAAGGCATTTCAAATGCATATTATCAAGCATTCAAGAGCTTTCTTCAAGCATCAATCATCATTTCAAAGATTACATTCTTCTTGTTTGTTATTATGCTAACAATTGTGATGTAGAGTTCATGATCCAAGCAAAAATTGCATTCAAGATCTATCAAAATCAAGCAAGAGTCAAGAACCAAATCCATTGTAGCCATTTCAAGCATAATTGCAACACCTAATTGGTAGGGTTTGGTGAGTGGCAATATTACCTTTTGTTCATTCATCATTCTCCCTTTACATTTTCTTTCATTTCAAGGTTTAATTACCAATAAGGGGTTTGACCAAGGAAAACCCCTATTCTCTAACCCCACAACCATTTTTCCCTCTTCTTGAGTGTGATTTGCAAGTCTAGGTTGTAGATTTGTCAAGGAGAAAAGTTGGAGAAATTTTTTCAAGTCTCTAAAGTTTTCATTCAAACTTGGAGAAGCTTGGAGAAGACCTATAGGTTCCATTTTGTAGATTCAGATCCAAAAACTAGTCAAAAAGAGAAAAGTAGAATGAGAGGCACAAAATCCACTTGAGAATTTCCAAAAAAGTGGAAGTGGACCGATTCACCACTATTGGAAAATGAGTCCCACTATACTGGCTAGAAAAAGATCTTTGGAGATTTGGATACCCTTTTGGTTGAAACCCGTTCCTACACATTTTCTTAGAAACTAGACTAACTCACCCAACTTTGTGAATGAGTCCGAGTCAACATAAAAAATATATTTTTTAGTGATCCAGATCTCATATCATCTTGTTGCATTTTACTTATCTTTCTAGGTCATTTTGCATATCTCACTGTGTTTTCAAACATCTTCTTTTCCAAGTTTACACTTGGTGGTGAACCCTTCATTTGACATCATTCAATCCAATAGAACATTCCATTTGCCAGCTTTCAATCTCCTTCACATTGAAATCTCAAGGGTTTGTTCTTGAGTGAAACAAGAAAGAAAATTGACCTCATTCCTTTTAGGTCTAAAATCCTAAAAGCCCGAGAGAGAGGTCACACCTTTTTCTTTGTTTTATTTTCCTTACTGTTTAACACCAAAATAAATGATTGAACATTGGATTGGGTAGAGAAAAAACTCATACAACATCAAGGGAGGCATGAAAATCTAGAGTCTTTTGGAAATCAATTATTCATTCCAAGTTGTTAAATTTCTTGAGAAAAACACAACCCATGCATGTTGTAGCTCTTTATGCTGCACTAATGGAATTGTGTAGAAGTTTCCAAGAAAAGGAAGCCATTCAACACTACCAGATGCCATGTGCCCATACTGTGGGGGCCGATGTTGCAAGATGCCAAAACCAAGCCCTATCGAAGTAATGATTTCATTTAAACCCTGAAGATTGTGTTTTTTGAACAAAATGAAGGCCAATTCCTTCACCATTTCCACAGACTCTCCAAGGTCAAGCAAGGAGGCCACAAACTATGGAGTGATATCTCTATTTACCCTATAATGAGCTTATTTTTTATTTATTTATTCATTTCCACACATGTTTTAATATATTTAATCATATCTCATCCATGCACACAAACACTTCTATAAATTCACCATATCAATCTATTTATTAACTTTTCACACACTTACCTTCATTTTTATTTTTTTACTTTAATTTGATCACTATTTTTATATTGAATGAAGTGAAGCAAGAAACAATAGATTACAAAGAAAATATTCATTAATAAACATATTACTGCTGTTGAGACAACCAAAGCAACATAATAGAAATGTATTTGTTACAAACACCAATATAGCTATTACAAACACAAAGGATATTGAGGCATTCATAAAAAAAAAATAGATAACAACACCCAAAATAGCTATTATAAACACCTCAAAAAGCTAAAATAAACTGCAGGGTGATCCCACAATACTGGTTTACAATTTTTGGGCAAAATGGACACTGAACTGATTGTTTTTTACTAAATCTTCACTTTCGGGCTCCTATAGCGGCTAAAATGTGAGGAATTTGAAGATGATGCAAACTAGTTATTTGTGAAGTTTTTTCTATAGATTCTAAATATATTTTTTTCAATTTTTCTGGAATCAGATTGCACTTTTTTTTCATCTCCTTCGAAAAAAAGTTTTTATCAGTAAACAACATTTTTCAAGAGTGATGATCACCATATACAACATAAGGGTATGTGCAGGATCATGATGGGAAAAAAGTGGAAATATTTAAGTGATATGATAGCCCATGTGGCTGATGACTTTTTTTTACCCAAAATTGATGAAACAGAAAGGGTTTTTAAAGGAGATTCTCAGTTTTCCACCAATATAAATTATGATTTATTTTGAATTTAATGAATAATTATTATTCATTTTCTATTTTAATTACGACTAAAATCCTAATTGATAGGCTGATTGAAAAACATCTATAAATTTCAAACAGTATCACATGTTTTGAATCTGAAACATGCATCACATTCTATGCTTCACATTCTATAGGATTAAAAAAGTAAAATTGAATATCATGAAGTTTTGACCAAGTTAAGGTGGTCAGACATATGAGTTTTTATATTTTTTAAAAGTGGTAATAAAAAATTAATAATTAATTATTTACTTAGAAAAAAATTACAAACAAATATGCATCACATCGATACATGAGTTCTCTACATATATCTAAAATATTATAAAAATATATTATAATTTTATTGTGGTTAGGGTGGTCAGACAGACACCTACTTCTTATTTTTTCCCTAAAATTTAAGTACTACTGCATTGAAATTTTAAAATTTTACCAAATAATTTTAATTTTCTTGTAAATAAACCTAGTATTTTAGAAAGTACATTCAATTTCCTACAAATTATATTCTTACATATTTTTGAAATAATATAGATAACTTACTCAAATTTTTACGTCAAATTGCCTAACTCTGATTTTCTGAATTTTTTCGCCACTTAAGGGCTTGTTTTTTCCATGATGATCTTGCACATACCCATAATATTTTTTGTATGAATTATAAATTTTTATTTTTTTTAATTTTAGATTTGTAACTACAATATCTAACCAGTTTATTTGGTTTCATAGTGTTTTATTAAATATTTTTTCCTTAATCAAGTTTCGATGTCAAACCAATTACAATTCTCACACAGACAAATTGTATACAACATAACTTTTTCTATATGTATCAAAATTAATTTTTTATTTAATGGATCAAGGACATCAATACCCACCCTTAACATATTTAAAAAATATATATTTGGATAATCTACTATTTTTCCACATGTGCAAAACAAAGAGCTTGATTTTTAGTGAAAATCCTACATTCACAAGAAATAAAAAAATATAATAATCAAATTAAATTTAATTAAAATTATACTTTTTTGGAAGCTTATAATAAGGACTACATAATTACAATTTTTTTTTGAAATTAATTCATTTGATCTCCAAAAAGGTAAATCAAAAGTGGTTTTTTATCAGCATTTTGATAGGTGTAAAGGAGACTCCGTTATAGGTATGGTTTAAAAGTAGCGAGGTTCTATCCAAGGGGGCTTAGTCTAATGTGGTTTGATTAAACTCTATTCAACTAGAATCCTCTAAATGAAACTTTTCAAGGCTTAAATCATTATATTTTCTAAAAATATGTGATTTCAACAAAAAATAGGATCTCCCAGAAAGTGTAAACCACTATCGTGGCAACACCCTACAACAAAAGGTAGTATGGAAAAAGAAACAAACCCCCTGGGTAAGTGCACCAAGATGGTTCCCAAAAAGGGGACTTAAGTGGACAAATTTTTTTTGAAATTAGGAAATATTGACCTTGGACGTGAAATTGAGGATACTTAGACTCAAAATTTTGAGATGGAACAAAAAGAAGGATTCAAGTGCTTTGAGTCTACTTTCTAAACTACTAATTTATTTTGAAAATGATTGAGATTAAGGGGTTCAAATGAGGGATGTACACAAATTGGTGTTTTCTTTGTCAGAAAAACATAACATAGCAACTCTTGTATGACCCTCGTATGGTGATTTTTTTTTAGTATTTTTAAAATCGCAATGGTCATAAGTTAGCTAACAGTATATAGTTGATGCATGATTTTTTTGATAAATTTTTAATGAATATTTGATTTTTTACTAATTTGCGAAGTGGACATATACTGAAAAATGGAATTTTGGCCGTGCTATCCCTACAAATGTTGGAAACTAATTGATTTGTTTTCTTTTTAATTTTTTAATTTTGTAGAATGGTGTCTAGTTTCTAAAAATGTAATTTATTTGAAAAATTGATGAATGGTTAATTTATAACGAAAAAAATACCAAACACTTCTTTTTGGCAAAAAAAGGACATATAGATAAAATAAATTATGGATGAAAGACTTAACAGTTTCAAAAAGTGAAAAAAATTACATCGTTGGATAGCTAAGAGATAACCCAACATTACCCATGTGCTTGATTTTTTTGATATTGAACCACATGCAATCCTAATGGTGAGCACGAACTGGATTATGAGAAATATGGTGGATTTTTTGAAAACACATCTCTGGTCATTGGGAATGCCCTACAAGCCTTTGGGTTGGTATTCCAAGGGAAATACCAAGCTTAAAGTTCTGTAATTCCCAAAGCAAGATATAACGTGAGTGCAATATAACGCGCTTGCGTTATATCTCACTTTTGACATGGTTTTTGCTTCTGTAGGAAACATGTCTACTAGCACATAACATGAGTGCATTATAACACGCTCGCATTATGTCTTACTTTATGTTAAATGCTAATATATTAATGTATGCTGATATAATTTTATGTACATATGTATTATGCTTGTATGTATGCATTTATGTATGTCTTTAGATGAAGGGAGAATTTAGAGAGAGTCTAGAGAGATGGAGAGGAGGTTGAAGTGAGATTTTAAGAGAGAGGAAGTGGGAGAGAAGGGGTTGGATTGAGGGGTCTTAGCTAGGCAGGGTGGGAGGGATAGAGGGAGGGAGAGAGAGGGGGGATCAGAGAGAGAGAATCGAGGGAGAGGGAGAGAGAGAGAGAAAGAGAAAGAGAGGGTTATGTAGGTAGGGTGTGAAAGGGAGAGACTTGAGACTATGAGAGGGAGAGACTTGAGAGTGTGAGGGGGGTGAGAGGGAGAGACTTGAGACATAGGTAGTGAGAGGGGGTGTGAGAGAGAGGGAGTGGGAGAGAGAGGGTGTGAGAGGGAGTGACCTGATAGAGGTACAAAAAGAGGGGGTGGAGTGAGAGGGACTTATCTAGGTAGGCTTGGAGGGATAGATAGAGAGAGGGGAGAGAGACAAAGAGAGAACTACCTAGGTAGGTTGCCAAAGGGAGAGACCTTAGAGAGAGAGTGGGTGGGAGGAAGAGACATGAGAGAGAGGGAGAAAGACGTAGTGGGAGAGAGTGGGATGGAGTGGGAGGGACATAAAGAGAGATGGATAGAGGGAGTGAGAGAGGGTGGTAGGGATTGATTGAATGAGAGGTATACAGAAAGAGGGAGATGGTAGATAGAGACAATTAGATAGGGTGGGAGGGAGGGAAGGAGGGAGAGGTGAGATGTATAGATAGAGAGAAAGTGATAGGGGTTGAGGGATTAGGGTGGAGGAGCTATAGGGTTGATGGTTTCTACGGTATTAGGGTTTAATGTTTGAGGGTTGATGGAATAGGTTTGACGGTAGAGGGTATTTTGTTGAGGGTATAGGGTAGAAGGTTTAAGGTTTAAGCATTTAGGGTTGAAGGGTTTGGGGTTAAGGGTTTAGGGTTAAGGGTTTACTTGGTTTAGGGGAGAGGGTTTAGGGTATAGGTTTGAGGGTATATGGTTGAATGATTAGGTTCAGGGTCCAATGTAAGGGGTAGAGGTTTTAGGGTTTAAGGATTGAGGGTTGAGGGATTAAGGGTTGAGGGTTGAGTGTTTAATGTAGGGTAAAGGATAGAGGGTTTAAGGGTTGAGGGTTGAAGATTGAGGGTTTAAGGTATAGGGTCAAGGGATTAGGGTTGAGGGTCCAATATATAGGGTAGAGGTTATAGGGGTTGAGAGATTAAGGGTTGAGGAATTAGGGTTTAGGGTAGAGAGTATTGGGTTGATGGTAGAGGTTAGAGGGTAGAGGGTAGAGGGTAAAGGGTTTAACAGTTTAGGGTTTAAGGGGTTAGGGTTGAGGGTCGAGGCTTTAGGGTTGAGTGTTTAAGGGTTTAAGGGTTGAGGGTTTAAGGGTCAAGAGGGTTGAGGGATTAGGGTAGAGAGTTTACTAAGTGGGTTTAAGGGTTGGGGATTAGGGTTGAGGAGAGGTAGAGGATCATGAGAGGGTAGAGGGTTTATGGGTTAGGGTTTAAGGGTTTAGGGTTTAGGGATGATGGATTAATAGGTTATAGGGTAGAGGTTATAGGAGTTGAGGGATTAGGGTTTAAGGGTTGAGGGTTGAGGGATTCAGAGGGTATAGGGGTTAGGGATTAAACTTTAAGGGTTGAGGGTTGAGGGATTAGGCTTTAATGGAGGTTCATGGATTAAGAGGTATAGGGCTGAGGGGGTCAAGGTTTGGGTTTAAAGGGTGAGGGATGAGGTAGGATTGGTTGAGGATTAATTAGGCTAGGGATTAATGGTTGAGGGATTAGAGGGTGAGGGCTGAGGTATTAAGAGGGTATAGGGCTTGAGGGATTAGGGTTTAAGGGAGGCTTTGAGCAAGAGGGTTCATGAGGGGCTGAGGTTGAGGGATTAGGGGTTGAGGGTTGAGGGATTAAGAGGGTATAGGGGTTGAGGGATTAGGGTTTAAGGGTTGAGGGTTGAAAGATCAAGAGGGTTTAGGGGTTGAGGGATTGGGATTTAAGGGTTGAAGGTTCAAGGATTAAGAGGGTATAAGGGTTGAGGGATTAGGGTTTAAGGGTTGAGGGTTGAGGGTTGGAGGATTAAGAGGGTATAGGGGTTGAGGGATTAGGGTTTAAGGGTTGAGGGTTGAGGGATTAAGAGGGTATAGGGATTGAGCGATTAGGGTTTAAGGGTTGAGAATTGAGGGTTGAGGGTTGAGTGATTAAGAGGGTATGGGGTTGAGGGATTAGGGTTTAATGGTTGAGGGTTGAGGGTTGAGGGTTGAGGGTTGAGGGGTTTAAGAGGGGGTTGAGGGTTGAGGGTTGAGGTAGGGCTGAGGGATTAGGGCTTAAGGGGTTGAGGGTTGAGGGCAGGCTTTAGGGATTAAGAGGGACAGGGGTATAGGGGTTGAGGGATTATAGAGGGTTTAAAGGGGTTCAAGGATTAAGAGGGTATAGGGATTGAGGGATTAGGGTTTAAGGGAGGGTTGAGGGTTGAGGGCTTTAAGAGGGTATAGGGGTTAAGGGAGGTTGAGGTTTTTGGGTTGAGGTTTGAGGGATTAAGAGGGTATAGGGGTTATGGGATTAGGGGTTTTATGGGTTGAGGTTTGGGGATTAATAGGGTATAGGGATTGATGGATTAGGGTTTAAGGGTTGAGGGTTGAGGGATTAAGAGGGTATAGGGGTTGAGGGATTAGGGTTTAAGGGTTGAGGGTTGAGGGATGGGGGATTAAGAGGGTATAGGGGTTGAGGGATTAGGATTTAATGGTTGAGGGTTGAGGGTTCAAGGATTAAGGTAGTATAAGGGTTGAGGGATTAAGAGGGTATAGGGGTTGAGGGATTAGGGTTTAAGGGTTGAGGGATTAAGAGGGTATAGGGGTTGAGGTATTAGGGTTTAAGGGTTGAGGGTTGAGGGATTAAGAGAGTATAGGGATTGAGGGATTATGGTTTAAGGGTTGAGGATTGAGGGTTGAGGGATTAAGAGGATATAGGGGTTGAGGGATTAGGGTTCAAGGGTTGAGGGATTAGGGTTTAAGGTTTGAGCTATTAAGAGGGTATAGGAGTTGAGGGATTAGGGTTTAAGGGTTGAGGGATTAAGAGGTATAGGGGTTGAGGGATTAGGGTTTAAGGGTTGAGGGTTGATGAATTATCTTTCTCCCACTCTCACCATCTCTCCCTCCCTCTCTATCTCCCACTCTCTCCCACTCTCTTGGTCTCCCAATATCTGATTCTCCCCTTCTCCCACTCTCTCTTTCTCCCACTCTCCCTCACTCTCTCCCACTCTCACCATCTCTCCCTCCTTCTCTATCTCCCACTCTCTGCTTCTCCCCTTCTCTCACTCTCACCATCTCTCCCTCCCTCTCTATCTTCCACTCTCTTCTTCTCCCCTTCTCCCACTCTCTCCCACTCTGTCTTTCTCCCACTCTCCCCCTCTCTCCCTCCCTCTCTATCTCCGTATCTCCCCCTCTCTCCCTCCCACTCTATCTCCCACTCTCCCCCTCTCTCCCTCCCACTCTATATTTCTCCCACTCTCACCCTCTCTCCTTCCCTCTCTATCTCCCACTCTCTCCCACTCTCTCGGTCTCCCAGTTTTCACTTCTCCCCTTCTCCCAATCTCTTTCTACCACTCTCCCCCTCTCTCCCTCCATCTCTATCTCCCACTCTCCCCCTCTCTCCCTCCCACTCTCTTTTTCTCCCACTCTCCCCCACTCTCTCCCACTCTATCTTTCTCCCACTCTCACCCTCTCTCCCTCCCTCTCTATCTCCCACTCTCCGCTTCTCCTTTCTCCCACTCTCCCACTCTCTCTTTTCCCACTCTCCCTCTCCCTCTCTCTGCTCCCCCCTCTCCCTCTCTCTCCCACTCCATCTCCCACCCTCTCCCTCTCCCTCCCACTCTCTCTTTCTCCCCTTCTCCCCTTCTCCTTCCCTCTCTATCTCCCACTCTCCCCCTCTCTCCCTCCCACTCTCTCCGAAACTCCTATACTCTCAAAAATAAACAAAGAAAACCAAATTTCACATAATGCGCTCGCGTTATATGCGTGCGCATTATAATGCGAGCGGATTTTTTACTCCACTAAAATGGTAAAAAACTCTATATAGCAATGATTTGAAGGCCCACAATATACATATTCCCCTGGTTCTGCGTGTGCTCCAACAAAAAATAGCTTTTTGATGATGTTGTGAAGTGTGCAAGCATCTTTTTGACATTCCATCACCTTTTCCATTATTTTTTTACCACCTTTGCATGAAATAGAAAAGTTTCCCCATTGAAAGACATATAGTATCAATTGAAGTTTGAATTCCATTGAAAGCTGATATATAATTGAAGTGTGGAAGGCAACAAGATTTTGAACAAGTCAAATTGTTGTGGAGTTTGAAGAAAGAAGAAGCTAAGGCTACAGAATTGGGTTGAACTCCTCCATTTGAAAGTGTGGTTTTTAAGGTATCTGAAGTCTTTACAAATTTTCTATCATTCTATTATGGCTTGCTTTCATTTTTCTTTGTCATTATAACCTTAGGTTGTCAATGCACATTTTAAATTACCAAATTATATACACAATTATATACACTTGTCAATTATAGAAATTCAAAACCATTCACCAAAATTCATCCTTTAAGACAACTCCAAGCCTCTCCCATTCCTCTGAAGGGTCCAAACACCTTCCAATACCTTTGCACAAACTGATGTAGTACAAAGGAAGAAATCAACACCTTTCTTGACACACTTATTCAACTATTTTTCTATTCATAAAACATTTGATTCGTATACTCAAATTAGCATTAAGAGTTCCCAATTCCTTAAGGACCTTCAAAACACCTTGAAAATATTGAAAATAACTGATTACAATCAAATAGGTTCCTCAAAACATCAACCAATGATTATGTCATTCAAAACTTGTCTTAAATCTTCCATAATCGCACCATTGTTTACAAACACAAACTATAATTCTTAAGGCACAACCAAACCATTATTTGCTTAATAAATATTTGTTTGAGTTAGTACAACAAGAATGAAACCTTTCAGAAGTCTGCCTTTACACACAAACTTAGTTCCTTTGTTCACTGTCCACATTACTAGTAGCCAAGCATCTACAAACTGTCACGTATATCTCCCAAACCATGCACACACATCAAACTATGATACTCATTTTTGATGTAGAGTTAGAGGACCCAAAACCTTTGAAGATGTCAACTTGCCTTCAAAAACCATCTAAGAAGATTAAAAAGGCGTAATGGACCAATCCCAACAGTCCTCCAAGCTGGACAACAAATTGTTGGTGTAATTAAATATTTTGTACCTTGTTTTAGGTCATAATTACACCTTAGTTAAGTTTACTTAGGGACCACATAGGAGTTGTTGGATAATTTCCACCTTTGGTGGACTTATCTTCTTATTACTTTATCACTTCCACCTTTCGTGGACATATCATGTGATTAGGTTTCCACCTTTTGTGGGTGATCCACTATTTGTGGTGGTTATCACATTATCACTTTCCACTTTAGGTGGAGTGATAGCTTTTCATTGTTGTCTCATGTTATAAGATTACAACACTTGTCATAATCTTATGCACTCCTATGTACTCAACTTGGCTATATAACCAATGGATCTCTACTACATTTGAACAAGCAATTCCATTATCATTGACATTGAATACAGTTTATTCTTGTCAAATTATTTTCTCTTTTCTTTGTGCTTTCTATTTGGTCCATAGATCTTGGCATCCATAGCCAATTCTAACATGGTATCAAAATGGGTTGAGTGCCATTGGAGAGTCCTTTTCTGAAGAGAGGTACTAGATTTGGAGAAGTTCCATTTTTGGTTTTATATTGCAGGTTCATATCGGAGCTTGCTGGTGTAAATTTGAGCTCACCATTATGTCCAAAAGGCTTGAGAAAGTTAGATTTGGCTTTTGGTTCACTCAATTTGATCACCATTTGCATTTTTGACAAACAAGGGTTTGTTGAAAATCATTTTTTATTGGAGCCGTCATCATTTTTGCTTCAAAAATCTAGTTTTTGCTCATTTGCAGGAAAAACGATTTCTGGGTTTTGTAGCCAGAGTCGAAATCTAAAGTGGGTATCTTTTAGATTTTGCATATCTTGCACAGATCTGGAGAAAGTCACAGTCCGAATAGCGTTGGGCATCATTTTTCTCTTGGCTGAAGGTTAAAAAAAATCAAATTTTCATCTTTTGCTTGTTGGATCAAAAAACAATATTTAGGTTTTGTTTTTAGCATCAAAATATTTTTGGGTTTTTATTTTTGTCTACAAATAGTGAGGAGATTTTCTAGAAATCAAATTAGAAATAAACATTTTTGCTAGAAAACCCGTATCCTATAGGCTAAATTCAATTTTTTTGAAAAATTCACAACTTTTGGCTACGGAGTTCATTTTTTGCAAACAAGATATCAATGGAAAACTAGTTTTGAGAACTTCACAATGGTGTAGGCCATTTTTTCAGATTTGGTCATCTAAACAAATTTGAGGTTATTTTTCATCATGGAGGTAGATGTGAACATTGGTTTGTGCATGGACTCTTTTTTGTTTTCATGCAGTAAGTTTGCATTTTGTCCTTAATTTATGCATGTTTTGCATGTTCTCCTTTTACAGTCATGGGGTATTGTAATAAATGAACTTACATAAAGTTCCATCTGGGGGGCTTCTTGCATAATAATTTGATGAGAGTGTAGTTGCATGGCATGCACTTTGATCTCATCTTCATATTGATGACAACTCGCATGAGTTGTATCTGGATTATGTTGTTTCTTTTGGCCACATCTTGCTCATAACTTGGCACATTGTTGGTTTGCATCGGTTCACATTTCATATTGAGAGCCTATGGTTAATGATCCTGAATCACATCATATTCACATTAGGTCACATCTCAGTTTGAGGGCCATTTATTTGATGGTTAATGTTCTAGAATCTTCATGGTACTTGCTCCTATGGATTAGTTTTAGTCACATTTTGGCATCGGCATCGAGATACACATAGTTTCTAGAT
This sequence comes from Sequoiadendron giganteum, assembly GCA_007115665.2. NCBI lineage: Eukaryota > Viridiplantae > Streptophyta > Pinopsida > Cupressales > Cupressaceae > Sequoiadendron > Sequoiadendron giganteum. The sequence goes on from CM021104.1 coordinate 27,129,308, forward strand.
TCTTTCATCATATTATTCCCTTTTATGGGGGGCATCATTTATTCATCTTTTGTTGCTTCATGGATTCTAGAGTTGTTCCAGTTTGTGAGTTTTCCAGTGTTCCTTGGCATCGAGTTTGTTGTTGCTTTATCATGATCTCACCTTGAGTCAATCAGTGACTTGCATATGGTTTCAGTAGCAAAAAAAAGTATCTTTCCTTGCTTGTCAGATTGAGGATTCCAGTGTTACTCCACAGTGTACTTCTAGTGTTTCTCTTGCAATAGGTTATCTTATTGAAGGGGGGCTACCTTGTCTCTCTTCTACTTCTCTCTTATGGGGGGGTCTTTTTCCTCACATGGGGTTTTTACCTTCTCATTCATCATTGAGAGCATTTCATTTTGTATTTCATCTCTCTTTTGGGGAGGAGTTTTGTCCCACTGGGTTTTCTCATTTTCTCCGTTTGTGAGAGATTGCATTGAATTTGTACATGGGTACCTAACATGGCATAGTTTTTGGGACCCATCTTGCATTGTTTTATTCTCCCTAAGTTGCACTTAAGGGGGGGTGTTGGTGTAATTAAATATTTTTTACCTTATTTTAGGTCATAATTACACTTTAGTTAAGCTTACTTAAGGACCATATAGGAGTTGTTAGAGAATTTCCACCTTTGGTGGACTTACCTTCTTATTACTTTATCACTTCCACCTTTCATGGACATATCATATGATTAGGTTTCCACCTTTTGTGGGTGATCCACTATTTGTAGTGGTTATCACATTATCACTTTCCACTTTAGGTGGAGTGATAGCTTTTCATTGTTGTCTCATGTTATAAGATTACGACACTTGTCATAATCTTATGCACTCCTATGTACTCACCTTGGCTATATAACCAAGGGATCTCTACTACATTTGAACAAGCAATTCCATTATCATTGACATTGAATACAATTTATTCTTGTCAAATTATTTTCCCTCTTCTTTGTGCTTTCTATTTGTTCCATAGATCTTGGCATCCATAGCCAATTCTAACACAAACAAAAACATTATTTCCGAAATTTCACCCTTGGAATCTAGTCACTGTGCAAAGCCAGTTTTGGGCCCTTAATTCCAAAACTTTCGAAAACACCAAGAAAATAAAAGAATGATTGTAGCACCAATTTCAGAGTTGCAAGAAATATCTTAACCCATCACATGACTCCTTTGGGACAAAATTAAGAAAATTGACCTTTTTCACTATTTTAGGCCTCCAAGTAGGCCAATCTTACATAGGAACTACCCTTAGATCTTCACACCAGACTTCCAAACCCAAAAATAGTATTTAATTAGCTCTCAAAACAAGATAATTTCTAGGTCTTAGGACCTTACCCGCTCAACTAGGCTTCCAATACAAAAACCCCCATTTTTCAATGCAAAGAGGGAGGGTTTATAGAAACTCCGATACCCTACACAAGGTCAAAAGTTCATTACATAGACCACTCCTTCAACACTTTTTTCGGAACTAATATTCATCTCATTACAATGGTACAGATAAAATTATCCGCCATGCCGAAGAAAAAGACATAGAGGAAACTAACAGATGAAGAGAACGAAACCTTGAAATAAAAGGAGAGAGTTCGGGTGGTGGCATATCGTGAAAAGAAGAAACTGGAAACGATTGATGAAAACAAACCGATTGTAGAGGAACCTCAACCATCAAAAAGAGAACGAGAATTGGTAGCACAACAAGCATGAATACGAAAGGATCCTCGTAAGACAGATTCAGATACCGTAGTTGGAGACACACCCTCTACAACAAGTGAATATGAAGGGACACCATTAAGCACAAGTGAATATGGAGGGACACCATCTAGCACAAGTGAATATGGACAGACGCCATCTACTGCAAGTGAATATGGAGGGACACCATTTACCGCAAGTGAATATTGTTGGACACCATCCAGCACATCTCAAGTTGATATTACATCATCACTCAAAATTGATGAAGAAGGTATGCCATCATTCCCATGTGAACCTCAAGGTATGTCTTCTTCTCCACCCTCAATCGAAGGTATGCAATCTAGCCCACCTAAATTAACTATTGATGAAATTCCTAATGTTGAGATGTATATACCTAGGAGAACACCACCAATAATTTTTCCTAGAAAGCCAAAGTATTTGATTAATATTGATGATGAGATTTTGTAGCACATGGAAGGCAAGATTTCAGCACGCACTTGTAGAAGATATGCTGATAAGATTTGGGAATGATTGTTTGAAAGGCTAAATGAGACTACAAGATGTCAACTATTTGTTGAAATGATGCGAGGTGTAAAGCATAGAAACATCATGAAGACTCTTGGGTTGAGAACATCGAATGCATCGAGTGAAGCCACTATTGTGAAGAATCTAATGGATGCTTATGAGAGTGTGGGTAAGACCTCATGCTCAAAGGATAGTAATGTCACCTGATGTGTCATTACATCAACTTTGGTAAAGACTAGTAAAAAAATGGGAATTAGTAGAAAAACTTTATCAAGAGCCATTCAAAGGCGGAAAAGAATTGAGGGCAATGATTTATGGGAATTCTTGGGGAGACTGTCATTAAAAGATAAAGAAGTTGTCGAAGCCTTGAGAACACTAACTAAAGAGTATTGGAAGAATAACACAAGGCGATCTCTGAATCAAAGGGATGTGGTAAGAAGGAGAATCGGTAGTCAGAATCATGAGCCACATCCAAAGCATTTTTTGGATATGACTCAAACCCAATTTTTTCGGAAATTTGAAATGATTATCCTCAAATTAGTATTTCTCAAAGATTTTTTGAACTGATCAAACCTTTTTATGTCAAGATAAATCACACATGCACTACTTGTTTTTGTAGACTACATATTGAGTTTTCTAACCATTACGATGTTTATCGTTCTATATGTTTAGATTTGCATACTAACAATGTTTTGTAGGGTTGTGGCATTGAAGCCCCAAAAAAATATTCAAGAGAGTTTTTATCAAATTTTTTATGTGAAATAGAGAATGGCTAGATATTCTATAGGACAACATGCTTGGATGGTTCATGCGAGTGTTGTGGTGGATTCTAGCATATGCCAGTATGTCAACATATGGAAAGCACAGATGAGGTGGGACAAAAATAGTAGAGTTCGGGAAGTATAAAAAAATGGCATATGCTACAAAAGATGAGTCTCAAGCAAAAAGGTGTGATTTGGTTATTGAGAAAATTCCAATGTACAAATTTATGAACACATTTCATGACTGTATACTATCTAAGTATGCAATGCATACCCATAGAGCCCAATGGTTGGACACATAGTTCAAGCTATGCAAGGACACCTTTCTAGTTGGAAGCATAGTATCTGTGGTTGACTTGGCAGAGAACTACAATCTAGAGCCACAACATGAGGTGTAGTCACAGTATTACAACTCCACAAAAGTTTCGATATTTGTGCACATAGCATTCATTCATGCATCTGATAGTACAAATGAGAAAAAGGAAGGTATTGAGGGAATACCACTTTTACATTAGTGATGATCACACAGATTCTCCAAAGTTCGTGCAAGGTTTCTTACAAATGTTCTACAGTGGTTTGACTCAGAGGGGCATAGAATATGATCAACATTTAATATGGTCTGATAACTATGCAGCACAGTTCAAGAACTCGCGCATGTTCTACTAGTTGTGCAAGATGCATGTCATTACAAGTGTTCAAGATATGTGGAACTTTTGTGAGGCTGGACATGGAAAGGGGGAGCATGATGGTGCAGGAGCATGCGTGAAAAGAGCATTAGCAGGAGAAGAGTTAAAGTATAAAGACAATGCAAAGTTGACAGATGCAAAATCAATCGTCAAGTGGTGTAATGCTTTGATGGGTCCAGGTAATGAAGGTATGTCTTTAGTTCATAGATTTTTTTGGTTGATGGATGATACTAACATTGCACCATATGAAGGCTATTGTACACTAATAGGATAGAGTGAGGTACACTGTTTCCTTAGCTCAAATATAGGTTCATGGAGTATCGATACACAAAATATGGCATGCTTTTGTTCTTCATGTACAATACAAGACTAGAATGATTATGAGTTAGGGGAGTGGGTTGACAAATGGTTCACAAGTTATCTTTGCCCACTTCACACGTATCGCCCTCCAACGACATTGGAACTAACGCAGATATAATCATTAGTCGACTTTGACCACATATTAGATCTAGTTCAACGAGGTGATATATCTACTTTCTTAGTTGTTGAAATTCTATATTGTTAGATCTTACTTTGTACTATATTCGTAATGTTGACAAATTTCAACATATTTTTTGCACATATCAATGCAAGGCATGTTTATATAGTTATTGCAAATGAAGACAATGAAGAGAGAAAAAACTATTACTTGTGTCATTGTTTTGAGACCAAAAAGAAATTGGAGGCCCCAGTTCTAGATGGAGAAAACATTGAATACCCTACAGGCTCAGTTGTGGTTACTAGAACATGGCTTAGAAGGTACCCACATTCAAGTGTTAAATATTGGCTATTTCAGGACTTTGATATGCATCATAAGATTCTTCATTACTTGAACCTTGTCGTGGCATCCAATGTTCATTTGACCAAATATGGAGCTAGACCTTTGAACAAGACGTTATGGAAGGTCCGTGAGTCTGACCATGAGGCAATACTTGACACAATAAAGAGTAGAGTAGACCCGGATGGTTCATTGGATTAATTTGTAAGTATATGCACATTGGTTCTTATTAATTTATACTTGTATGCACATTAATTTGTTTGATGCCAATGCTATCATCTTATTTTACAGTGATTGGTTTCCCCTTGCAAAAAATGCAGATATATGAGCCATCCAAGAGAATGTCAACCAAAAAAACAATGCAACATCCTTATTTTGATGCCTGCATGCAACATCTGTAAGTGCCTTCCATCTATTTTTATTTCATTTCTATTTTGGATGCTCTTTATTTTTCTTTTTTACTTTGCATATTTTAAAGTAAAATACTAAGGGTTGATTGATCTTTCGTTGCAGAAAATGCTGATTTAAGAGCCATCAAAGAGAATCTCAACCAAAAAAGCAATGCAACATACTTATTTTGATGATTTGGACAAACCTTAATTTTGATTTCAAGCCATTATAAGAGATCATGTGAAGCTTAGTGAGGGAATCTCAAGTTACTCATTTGAAGTTAACCTCATTATGAGCACCTACGATGTAGACATTTAAAGAGAATCTTGATTGTATGAGTGACATTGTAAAAGATCTGAGAGAACGAAGTGCCAGAGGCATTGTAATGAAATTTAATTACATAATGAGATATACTCAAATATTGTAAGGTTGGAGTTCATGTTTGGTGTAGTATCACCTTGTTCTATAAATGCCTTGAGTAGGAAAATTTGCAAACTTTGAATTTTGAAATGTAAACAATGTGAAAAAGGTCATATAAAGGTCATGTAGACAATTTGTACACATTTTTCTGCAACTCGTGTGACCAAGCGGACTGCTCCAACAGGTCGGAATAGGTATGTTTACACTATTCATGGTCCTCTTTCGCACCGAAATACGTAGAATCGCTCCGAGGTATGTTCCACTGGATCGATCCCTTAAGGGTCCAAAGTGCAAAATGGTTGCAAACTTCAACATGCTAGTACTCGGATACCTTGACACTTAGAAACTTTTCATCTGATCCTATAGAAAGGAATTGGGCCCCTCTAGAAAAAAATCCCTCAATTTTGGCTATCTTGGAGTGGTTTTCTTGTGGCGGCGGATTTTCACTTGATGGAAAAAGTGTCAAATTCAAGCAGTGCAAAGTTGCAAAGTGGTGCAAATTTCGCTTTGCAACTCGTGTGACCAAAATAATTGATCCAATGCATCCGAATAGGTATTTTTACGCTAGGCATGGTCTTTTTTCGCACTGAAACATGTAGAATCGCTCTGAGCTATGGTCAACCAGATCGATCCCTTAAAGGTCCAAAGTGCAAAATGGCTGCAAACTTCAGAATGCTATTACTCAGATACCGTGACACTTAGAAACTTCTCGTCTAATCCTATAGAAAGGTGTTGGCCCCCTCTAGAAAAACCTCTCTCAGTTTTGGCTATCATAGAGTGGTTTTCTTGTGGCGGAAAATTTTCAGTTGATGGAAAATGTGTCAATTTCGAGTAGTGCAAAGTTGCAAAGTGGTGCAACTTTCACTTTGCAACTCGTGTGACCAACCTAATTGCTCCAATGCGTCCGAATAGGTATGTTTACACTAGGCATGGTATTTTTCACACTGAAACACCTGGAATTGCTCCGAGCTACGTTCAACCGGAATGATCCCTTAAGGGTCTAAAGTGCAAAATGGCTACAAACTTTAGCATGCTATTACTCGAATACCATGACACTTAGAAACTTCTCATCTCATCCCATAGAAAGATGTTGGGCTCCTCTAGAGAAAAATATCTTGGTTTTGGCTATCTTGTAGTGGTTTTCTCGTGGCAATAGATTTTCATTTGATGGAAAAGGTGCCAAATTCAAGCTATGCAAAGTTGCAAAGTGGTGCAACTTTCGCTCTGAAACTTGTGTGACCAAGTGGACTGTTCCAACACGTCCGAATAGGTATGTTTACGCTAGGCATGGTATTTTTTCACACTGAAAGACGTGGAATTGCTCCGAGCTATGTTTCACCGGATCGATCCCTTAAGGGTCCAAACTGCAAAATATTTGCAAACTTCAGCATGCTATTACTCGGATATCATGACACTTAGAAAATTCTCGTCTGATCCTACAGAAAGGCGTTGGACCCCTCTAGAAAAATATCTCTCGATTTTGGCTATCTTGGAGTGGTTTTCTCGTGGCTGTGGATTTTCATTTTATGGAAAAGGTGTCAAATTCTAGCTGTGCAAATTTGCAAAGTGGTGCAACTTTCGCTCTGCAACTCGTGTGACCAAGCGAACTATTCTAACATGTCCGAATAGGTATTTTTACGCTAGACATGGTCTTTTTTCGCACTGAAACATGTGGAATCGCTCCGAGCTATGTTCCACCAGATCGATCCCTCAAGGGTCCAAAGTGCAAAATAGATGCAAACTTCAACATGCTATTAATCGAATACCTTGACACTTAGAATTTTCTCATCTGATCCTAAAGAAAGATGTTGGACCCCTCTAGAAAAACCTTTCTTGGTTTTGGCTATCTTGGAGTGGTTTTCTTGTGGCAGCGGATTTTCACTTGATGGAAAAAGTGTCAAATTCAAGCAGTGCAAAGTTGCAAAGTGGTGAAAATTTCACTTTGCAACTCGTGTGATGAAACTAACTGCTCCAACGCATCTGAATAGGTATGTTTACACTAGGCATGGTATTTTTTTGCGCAGAAACATGTGGAATCGCTCCGAGCTATGTTCCACCAGATCGATTCCTTAAGGGTCTAAAGTGCAAAATGGCTACAAACTTCAGCATACTATTACTCAGATGTCATGATGCTTAGAAACTTCTTATCTGATCCTATAGGATCGCATTGATCCTGTCTACAAAATATCTCTCAGTTTTGGCTATCTCGGAGTGGTTTTCCAGTGGTGGCAGATTTTTACTTGATGGAAAAAGCATCAAATGCAAGCAGTGCAAAGTTGAAGAGTGGTGCAACTTTCATTCTGCAACTTGTGTGACCAAGCGGGCTATTCAAACATGTCCAAATAGGTATGTTTATGCTAGGAAAGGTCCTCTTTTGCATCGAAACACATGGAGTTGCTCCGAGCTATGTTCCACCAAATCGATCCCTTAGGTTGGAGGAGTCTTAAGTTGCAAATTTGTAAGTTGCTTAAAGCAACAAATTTGAAATGATATTGAATGGCCCACTTAGCACTCATTGCATCTAAGTGATGCTCACAGAGGTGAGGCACTAGGCCTTCCTAAGAGGTCACCCATTCTAGTATACTCCAGCTCAAGCGCTTAACCACGAAGTTTTTTTCACAAGGTTAAGCCCACTTAGCTTGCAACCCCATTTGCAAAACCTTCTGCAAGTGTTGTGCCTTAGAAAACATTCATTATAGAGCCCCTTTAGCTCATCAATTGATAAGTAGGAGGTATTTTCTACAATGTGTTAAATTGTGATATTGCTATCAAGATTCCATTGAGCAGTCATTTGTAGTATTAGATATAGCTTTAACTTCTACAGTATTGCACATGATTGCAGATAGTTTCAAAGATTTAGATAACATCAATAGTTCACATTACTCAAGAAGGATGAACATCTTAAAGGCATTTGCGGAGATTAGGACAAGTAACCTTCTTATGGACTTAGGGTTGCAATATTTGATCTACAACATGTTCCACCATTTCTTCAGTAGGATCAAGAACACACATAATGAAGGTGTGTTTGTAGCCATGAAAGATTATGGTTCGAACTATCTAGGAGAGTGATGTTTTATCTCGACCAACCATATCTATACCATGGTTTGTTTGGAAACAAGGATGGGTTCTCTCTTCATCGGCATATACATTATTCCTTGATTTCTTCACACCAGTGTTACAAGACTAGGACTCACCTCAGACTTGAAAAGCCATTTTTTGACTTGGACTCGGCCTCGAAGACCAAACTTGACAAATAGAAAAACCTAAGAAATTCAAAGATTTGTAAGGATTTAAAACTTTTTCATGCACCCTTTAATAAATAAACCTTAAATACATAATAGCATCATCAAATAGAAATTACTTTGATCCCATACACAAACATACATCAATCACATAAGTATAAGCACAAATTTTAGTTGAACGAAATAACACATTTAGATATATAAATATTGTGATATTTCTATCAATATTCAATCATGTAGTTTTACAAGTCAAACTCGTTGACCCATGATTCATCAATAGTGGTTCACAAGAACCCATCTCTCATGATAATGAATGGTTCATAAGGAGGAAGATAAATCTTCATACATTTCTTCTATCACAAATGAGATAAGTGCTTGGTTTTATGAAGGTCATGAGACAACCATTAATGGGGAGTGGATACATGAAGAACTGATGGAGAATGATAATGGCTTCAAACCTGCTATAAAGGAAAAAAAAAAATGTTTCAATGATGCAAGAGGTTTTTGGTTTCACTACCAAAATGAGCCTACGAAGAATGCATGTGAAACTCCTTTTGACCTTGAGGGTGTACTAACTCCATCTCAAGGATCATGCATTGGGGATGAGATAGATCTGTTGAGAAATTATGTCTCAACTTCCAGCTTGAAGTCCTCGTTTTCATGGCTTGGTGATTTTGTGTTGTTTACAAAGTTCTTGTGGAGGCGGAGCCAGGATGGAACTTGGCATTGTTCTATTTGCCTAAGTTCCAAGTCTCTGGCGGAGGAGGAACCAGAATGGAATTAGGCATTGTTCTGTTTGCCTAAGTTCTAGGTTTCGATTCTCGTTCTTGCTCCGACTCCGCTTCCTACTGTCTGTTCCTTCTCGCTTCGCTTCGCAGGTTCTGGCGGAGGCGGAACCAGTTTTGGAAGTTGGCAATGTCCGTTTGCCAGGTTCCTGTTCCGACTCCGAGCCCAACTCCTACTTTTACAATCTGGTTCTTTTGGATGTTTGGATTCTACTTGGGGTGTTTTCCTCCGCCTTGTCCTGTTTTTGGATTGTTGTTTCTTATAGTTGGTAGAGGCGAAACCAGAACTGGATTGGTTCATGTTCTTGGACTTTTGGTAAAGTCTTGTTTCTGTTTCTATTCCATCCCCGGGTCCGGCTCCGACTCCGATGTTCCCGTCTTAGTTTGACCCCGTGTTGAATTTACCCGGTCAGAACTATTTCCGATGAGTTCCTCTTTGCTGTGGGTGGACGCGGAACTGAAATGGTTCCTGAACCTGAAATTTCGGTAGGGTCATGTTTTGACTCCAGTTCCGACTCCAACTCTGACTCCAGTAGTGTGTATTTTCGGTGGAGTCCTGTTTCGACTCCTGTTCCGACTTCGACTCCGGCAGTGCTATTTATGACTTGAAGTCTTGGTCATGCCCGATGTCTATTTGACCGTTTTGGTTGCTCTGTCAGCTGCGATTGCTGATGGGTCTTGGACGCATGGCACCTAGTTGAATAGTGATTGGATGGATACCAAGATAGTTATTGTGGCAGTTGCATTTGTCAACGAAGGGTGGCGAGCTCAACTATTTTGGTAATGGCTTTGAATGCAATGATGGCTTCTTGTAGGAGATCTGTCAGATCCGACCAGATGCATGATTTGAGGATGGACTTCATTACTCTTCTGAGTCGATTACATTTGGATGAGAGATGTGTTATTTCTCATAAGTTAGAAAAATTGAGTTGAGTCGTCAAGTTACAGAGCAAGTTGAAGTCGCGAGCTGAAGAACAAGAAGGACGTGAGTTCTTGAAGAGGGTTTTGAACTGTATGTTGTGAAAATATTGTAACAGTGGATCTAAATCTGTCTAGGTGATTATGAGTTGAGCAAAGAATTTTGGATATTGTATGTAATCGATTCATTACTGTAATACAATTGATTTGACTTTGTGTGGTGGGTTTTTTGCCTGAAAGGGTTTTCCCATGTAAATACTGTCATCTTTGTTTGCTTATCTTTTTGGTTTCTCATTCGCATGGTTGTATGCATCTCTATATGTTTTAGAAACTGTTAGTTTTTCATTTTTGCTTCTCTCCCTTGTAGTAAAGGTGTTAAGGGAATGTATTTGGCACTGTTGGGTATTTAGATCCGCATTCTTTTCCCTTCAAAGTGGTATCAGAGCTTGGCCAGTTCGTGTTATCCTTGTTAGGGAAAATTAGTTTTTTGCACTAATACTGTTTCAGTGGGAGACTTGCATTGTTAAACTTGTTTCTATTGTGAGATAGCGACTACATCTGGTAGAATAGATATTGAGAAGTTTAATGGCAGCAACTTTGAGTTATGGAAACTCAAGATAGAAGACTTGCTTGTGGATAGAGACCTCTGGATTGTAGTGTCTGGAACTAAGCCACAAACTACGACCCAAGAATCTTGGGATCTTACTGATAGAAAAGTAAGAGGATTGATAAGACCGAGTCTAGACGATTTTGTGCTCTTGAATGTTCATGAGGAGACGTTTGCAACTGCTTTGTGGAAGAAGCTTGGTGATATTTACCAAGGAAAATCTCTGGTAAACAAGTTATTCCTGAGGAAGAAGTTGTACTCCTTGAAGATGGACGAAGGTGCATCTGTTGCAGATCATCTGAACTCATTTAATATGAGTGTTACTTAGCTGGCATCTGTAGGTGTAAAGATTGAGGAGGAGGATCGTTGCATGCTCCTGTTGTGTTCGTTACCTGATAGCTGGGATCATCTTGTGATGGCTATTGGAAGCACAACCACTGCTTTCAAGACTGATGATGTGGTTACTTCACTTCTGTCTGAAGAAATGCGAAGGAAATCTTCTGAGATGGCCAAAGATGCTCTTTCTGTTCGAGGTAGAACAAAGGAGAAAGGCAAGAAGAAAGACAACAAGTCGAAATCCAAGTCTAAAGGGAAATCAAAGTCTCCTGGTAAAAAGTCCAAGGTAAAGTGCTGGAACTATGGGCAACCTGGTCATATCCGGAAGGACTCCAAGGAGAAGAAGAAGAAGAATGCTTCTGACAACGAATCCTCTCAAAGTGATGCAGATGCCTTCATTGCAGCAGCCCTGACAACTCAGGCATCAGATGATGTTTGGTTAGTTGATTTAGGTGCCTCTTTTCACATGACATCCAATAGAGATTGGTTCTCAAAGTATGAGAAGTATGATGGTGGAAAGGTATACTTGGCAAGTGATTCAACACTAGAGATTGTTGGCAGAGGAAGGGTCAGAATTTAGTTTCCTAACGGGAGAGTCAAAGGAATTGGTGGTGTTCTTCACATCCCAGGTTTGGCTCGAAATTTTCTTTCTGTTAGTAAGTTAAATGATGCTGGTGTAGAAGTTTTTTTTTCTAGTAAGGGATGTAAAATGGCTAGAGGTGCAATGGTGTTAGCTAAGGGTGTTCATACTGGCACTCTGTACAAGCTAGATGCACAACCTGTTATTTGTAATAGTGCCTTTGTAAAGTCATGTAATTTTGCACCTATAGAGAAAGATGAAGACTCTTCACTATCTGCAAATGCTTTGGAGGTAAAACTCCCAGCAGAGAAGACTATGTTATGGCATCATAGACTTGGTCACATTGGTGAGAAAGGTTTAAAAAACTTGAAGAACAAAAACCTTGTAGAAGGGCTTGATGATTGTAACCTTGAGTTCGATTTCTGTGAACATTGTATCTATGGAAAGCAACACCGTGTTTCTTTCTCCTCTAGTCCTCACAAATCTTCTAGTATATTGGATTATATTCATAATGATGTGTTTGGTCTAGTTGATGTTCCTTCGTTATCAAAGTCTAGATATTATGTTTCTTTTATTGATGACTATTCGAGAAGGGCATTTGTATACTTTCTTAAAAGTAAATCATAAGTGTTCAGTCAATTTAAAGAGTTCAAATATTTGGTAGAAAATTAGACTGGAAGGAAAATAAAGTGTTTAAGGATAGACAATTTAGGTGAGTTTTGTTTTGCATATTTTGAAAGGTACTACACTGATCATAGAATTAAAAGGCATAAGACAACCCCCTACACTCCACAACAAAATGGAGTTGCTGAAAGGTTGAACAAGACACTGATGGAAAAGGCAAGGAGTATGCTGAATGGTGCTGGTCTGGAGTAGAAGTTTTGGGCTGAGGCTGTTGCTACAACATGTTATTTGATAAACAGATCTCCTTGTTCAGCTCTTGTTGACATGACACCTTTGGAAGCATGGTCAGGTAAGAAACCCTCATTAAGGCATGTTCGGGTCTTTGGCTGTGAGGCATATGTTCATGTGCCAAATGAAAAGAGATCAAAGTTGGATAACAAGGCTGTGAAATGTATTCTCATCGGCTATGGAGTTGGTGTGAAAGGATACAAGCTTTGGAACCTTGTTACTGAGAAGGTTTTGTATAGTAGAAGTGTGATATTTCATGAGCTGAAACCTCTAGTAAGTGATCAACAGCTTGAGACAAATCAGAGTGACAAGAAGAAGGATGCAGTTGAGATTCCCCAAACTCCAAAAAGGGAAGAGTTGCATGGTGTACCTGAGATTGAGGAGAGTTCAAGCAGCTCTGGAAGTTCTGATGATGAAGAACAACCTCAGCCTCTGAGGAGATGTACACGAGAAAGAAGGCAACCAGAAAGGTATGGTTTCTCTATGTTAGATTCAAATTGTGCTTATGCCTTAATTACCAGCACTAATGAGCCTAGGACTGTGAAAGAAGCAATCAACATGGATGATTCAAAGTCTTGGCTGGAAGCCATGAATGAGGAGATGGATTCCTTGAAAAAGAATGATACCTAGAAGTTGGTACCATTGCCTAAAGGGCGAAAGCCTATTGGCTGCAAGTGGATATTGAAAAGGAAGACCAGCCTTGATGGCAGTGTGGAGAAGTATAAGGCATGATTGGTTGCAAAGGGATTTTCTCAAGTTGAGGGAATTGATTATGGAGAGATCCTTTCCCCTGTAGCAAAGCTGACATCCATCAGATTTTTGTTGTCATTGGCAGCTGTGTATGACTATGAAATTGAGCAGATGGATGTGAAGACAACGTTTCTCCATGGTGAGCTAGAAGAAGAAATGTTCATGTCCCAGCCTGAGCATTTTGTTGATAGAGGTAAACAAAATCTGGTTTGCAAATTAAATAAATCTCTCTATGGTCTAAAGCAATCTCCTAGAATGTGGTACCAAAAATTTGACACATTTGTGCTATCAATTGGGTTTGTTAGATCAAAATCTGATCATTGCATCTATTATAAATGTGAGAATGATCGTGTGCTTGTTATTACTCTGTATGTGGATGACATGTTATTCATTGGTAATAGCAAGGTAATGATTTCTGATCTTAAAACTCAATTGTCTGCTAAGTTCGAAATGAAAGATCTTGGAGCAGCAAGGTACATTCTTGGAATGGAGATAACCAGGGATAGAACAAGCAGAAAGCTTTGGCTCAGTTAGAGTAAGTATGTGAAAACTGTTCTAGAGAGGTTTAGCATGACTGATTGCAAGCAGCTAGTTGTTCCAATCATGCAAGGATTGAAACTATCTGCTGAAGAATGTCCAAAGTCTGCTACTGAGATGGAGGACATGACCAGTGTGCCTTATGCAAGTACAATAGGTAGTTTGATGTATGCTATGGTCTGCACAAGACCAGACATTGCCCAAGCAGTGGGAGTTCTAAGCCGTTTCATGGCAAATCCAGGGAGATCACATTGGGATGCTGTAAAGAGAGTGTTCAGGTATTTGAAGGGTACTTCAGATTATGCTTTATGTTACCATGACAGTATGGTTGCATCATAGAGGACTCTCAGCATCCAGGGATATGTTGATTTTGATTGGGCAGGGGACATTAACAACAGAAGATCCACCAGTGGATACACTTTCATGCTTAATGGTTGAGCAATTAGTTGGATGAGCAAGCGACAAGCTGTAGTTGCTTTATCCACGACAGAGGTAGAGTACATGGTAGCAACTCATGCTTGCAAGGAGGCAGTGTGGCTGAGGCTTTTGTGTTCAGACATTGGATTTAATGCTGAGCAGATTTCAATCTACTATGATAGTCAAAGTGTCTTTTGTTTGGCAAAGAATCTGACCTTTCATGCCAGGACCAAGCACATAGATGTGCAATATCACTTCGTGAGGGATATGGTTGAAGATGGCAAGGTCAGTATGGATAAGGTTGACACCTTGAAGAATGTTGCAGATGCCTTGACAAAGCCGGTTAGCACAGACAAGTTTAGATGGTGCACATAATCGATGGGCCTTGGGGCCTATGATAGACAGTAAGGTATGATGTTTTGAGGAAGCTGGAAGTGTTCACCAAGTGGGAGATTGTTGAGAAATTATGTCTCAAATTCCAGCTTGAAGTCCTCGTTTTCATGCCTCGGTGATTTTGTGTTGTTTACAAAGTTTTGGCGAAGGCGGAGCCAGGATGGAACTTGGCATTGTTTTGTTTGCCTAAGTTCTGAGTCTCTGGCGGAGGCGGAACTAGAACCGGAATGGAATTAGGAATTTTTCTGTTTGCCTAAGTTCTAGGTTTCAGTTCTCGTTCCTACTCCGACTCCGCTTCCTACCGTCTATTCCTTCTCGCTTCGCTTCACAGGTTCTGGCGGAGACGGAACCAGTTTTGGAAGTTGGCAATGTCCGTTTGCCAGGTCCCTATTTTAGTTCCTATTCTGACTCCGAGCCCGACTCCTGCTTTTACAATCTGGTTCTTCTAGATGTTTGGATTCTACTTGGGGTGTTTTCCTCTGCCTTGTCCTGTTTTTGGATTGTTGTTTCTTGTAGTTGGCGGAGGCGGAACCGAAACCGGATTGGTTCCTATTCTTGGAATTTTGGTAAAGTCCTATTTTTGTTTCTGTTCCGTCCCCGGGTCCGGCTCCGACTCCGATGTTCCCATCTTGGTTTGACCCCGGGTTGACTTTACCCGGTCATAACTGTTTCCGATGAGTTCCTCTTTGCCGTGGGTGGACGCAGAACCGAAATGGTTCTTGAACCTGAAATTTCGATAGGGTCATGTTTTGACTCCAGTTCTGACTTTGACTCCGACTCCGGCAGTGTGTATTTTTGGTGGAGTCCTGTTTCGACTCCTATTCCAACTCCGACTCCGATAGTGCTATTTATAACTTGAAGTCTTGGTCGCACCCGATGTCTATTTGACCGTTTTGGTTGCTCTGTCAGCTGCGATTGCTGATGGGTCTTGGATGCATGGCACCTGGTTGAATAGTGATTGGATGGATACCAAGATAGTTATTGTGGTAGTTGCATTTTTCAATGAAGGGTGGCGAGCTCAACCGTTTTGGTAATGGCTTGTTGCAGGAGATCTGTCAGATCCGACCAGATGCGTGATTTGAGGATGGACTTCATTGCTCTTCTGAGTCGGTTACATTTGGATGAGAGATGTGTTATTTCTCATAAGTTAGAAAAGTTGAGTTGAGTCATCAAGTTAAAGAACAAGTTGAAGTCGCGAGCTGAAGAACAAGAAGGACGTGAGTTCTTGAAGAGGGTTTTGAACTGTATGTTGTGAAAACATTGTAACAGTGGATCTGAATCTCTCTGGGTGATTGTGAGCTGAGTAAAGAAGTCTGGATATTGTATGTAATCGATTCATTACTGTAATACAATTGATTTGACTTTGTATGGTGGGTTTTTTTCCTGAAAGGGTTTTCCCATGTAAATACTGTGTCATCTTTGTTTTCTTATCTTTCTGGTTTCTCATTGCCATGGTTGTATGCATCTTTATATGTTTTATAAACTGTTAGTTTTTCATTTTTGCTTCTCTCCCTTGTAGTAAAGGTGTTAAGGGAATGTATTCCACACTGTTGGGTCTTTAGATCCGCATTCTTTTCCCTTCAAGATCAATGCTAGGGCTAATCAATTAATAATTATACACATAAATAATTCAAACATGTAAATGTCAATAAGGGAAGTACAAGTACTAAAAAACACGTAAGCCTCGAAAAGTATACACACGAATACATAGTACATACACAAATTAAAACAAAGTATATGCACGAATACAAGGTATATGCATGAAAACATGTAAGCCACAAAGTATACACTTGAATGCACGTAAGTCACAAAGTATACACGTAAGTTGTAAAGTATACACTTGAATACACGCAACTCATATCTATTGAACCATCAAATTATAATGCAAATATGGACAGGCATCGATAGAAGATATTTGTATTAACCAAATAGCCATGTAGGAATACATAAATATATGTCAATATAAGTATGAAATATATATACAAAATAGCCATATAGGCATGCAATATCAAATATTTCCAATAAAAAAGATGTAAAAACTGCCATGCAGGCATACAACAAAGGACTCTGGAATCAAAAGTCATTGCTCTCCATGCGCAGGAAATAAAATATTTCCCTTTCCTTTTCGCTTGGATGGTGATAGGTCTGTCACTCATTTTTTTTTGCGCTCATGGAGTGCTCCTGCTACTCCTCCTAGAGTTTAGTTCATGGTGAAGTTTTAACTGTTATAATAAGAAGTAAAGACATGAATATATAGAAATTACATTATAAAAAATGATATATTTGACAAAATAATCACTTACAGCCATCTCACGATCTCTCTCCACGAGGGAAATATCCTCATGCCCATGCTCAGGCGTGCTCAAGCCCTGTATAAACCATACAAACAGAAAAAAACTATGTGAATCAATAATGGTATGATTTTTCACTTACTAACATCTATAATAACAAATGTAAATTAAAATTTACTAATTTTCCTCACACCTCTTTTGTTAGAGTCATCGAGGATTGTATTGCAGATGTCACACCAATATCCATTTCCCTCGTCACATTCAAAGGTGTATCGTCTCACAACAATTGAAAATAAAATAACAAATTGTTCAACTTAATCAACGATGTGCATGTATAAACTACAAAAATCTATTAAGTACTTGATTCATTAGTTAAACTCTTTATTCTATTACCTGCATGAAGTTTTGAGTAAATCCACTATCACTGGGAAGTGTTGCATCAAAACCTCCAATATTAGTCTGTTCAACATCCAAAATTGCATATTAAATTACCATTCGTAAAACAATGCCATTAATATGCAATAAACTTATAATTGTTTACTAGTTACATACCCTAGCGATAGGTGTACTGCAAAAATAGGTTGGTGGGGGGCCGGTGTATCTAGTCTCAACACTGTGACCCTGCAATTTTATTAAAATCATAAAACATTTTTAGTTAATCTTGCATTTCAAAATCAAAATTTAATATTAAATTCAATGAACACATGCACTAACTTTTACCTGACTATAAATGCTATATACCTCATGCAAAATGTCAACTGCCCTCTCCATCTCCATAGCTACAGATGGATCATGCATACAAGTCTCCTAAGGGTCGGTGGGGTCATGTGAACAAGTAGCCCCACAAGATTGACACACATGTGTTCAAAGGCAACCACTAGAAGACTCCCCTAGATGGCACTATAGAATAGAGCTAGTATGATGGATGACACTCTGGGTCAAAGTGTTGATTGCCTGCAATGTCTCTACGTCAGCACTTTCCTTCACGATGGAAGGCATAACAATGTGCTCATTAGTTTTCCTAGCGAGAGCTCGTCTACCTTGCCACGTAGGATCCGGCTATGCACTAGGTCTATCCTGAGCTGACCCCCCACCTCTCCCCTATAAATCCCTCATATCAAAATAATTTGGGATTTTGTTCAATATGAACTCACTGTATAGTTTCCTAAGGAAATATTGCGGGACCTCACAATTGTTGCATAGTTGGTAATCAAAGACCATGTACCACCTATCATAAAACCACTCCTTCATCTGTTGGTGGTGGCACCAATGGATAGGAAACCTCTTCGCATTGAGGGTAAGATTTTGATTTGTGTGTGGGTCAGTAAACAATGAGCACAAATCACCTTTTGTAGTTTTCAAATCTTTCAAAACCTTGTAAGATATTTTATTTGCATAATAGTCCCTAGCCGCTTGCCTCCTATCTTCCAATCTAGTTATTTGTTTGCTAATTGAATCTACGTTTGTTAACATATCTTTCAATGAATTTGCTAGGGTCATTCTTTTTGTGGTTGAACCATTTGGATCACTCAACTTATTGATCAAATCCTCAATTTATTTTTTGTTGTTCTCAATTTCACTCATTAAATTTTGTTGAGTGTCAAGAGGGGGTTGAGTGATTGGTGGAGGAGGTTGATGTTGTGGTTGATTTTGATCTTGAGGATTTGGTTGGTCTTCCTATTGAGGATTTTGAGGGTTTGTAGATTGATTTGAATCTCCTAAAAATTCAAACAAATAGATATCAAATTCAACCTAAAACTAACAAATTCAAAAAAAAATCCATAGAATCCTTACCTCTTATAGCTCCTCATCATCGTGGCACCATTGTTGTGAAGAAATACGGATTCTTGGTGAATAAATTCTCCTCCTAGAACACGAGCGTGATATTTTGGGGTTTTTGGCCACGGGTGCAACAAAAATACCAGTCGAAATGCAAATGAGAGATTTGAATTTGTTTTTTTTCTTTTAACAGTTGATAACGTGAGCACATTATAACACGCTCACATTATGTCTTTGTAGTTGTAGCCACCGAGACCTTGCCTAGGTTTAACGGAAGACGTAACGCACTCACGTTACGGTTTTCAACTTTTTTTTTTTAGGGTGTCCACAAAATTGCTACCCATTTCCATGCACCCACCCCCCTATCAATGTATGATAAAATTAAAGCACAAGAACTCAAGAATGATGTCATAGTGAGAGCAACTTGAGAAAAATACTAGATCAAATATCTGGTACAGTTCTTCCATTCCAGCTAAGGGGAAGGTATCCGACCACTAATTGGATAAAGTATATAGGTGTGGGGTGATATTAAGGTCATAAACTTGTCCCTTTTCAGTTTAAAACTTAGAATTTAAATTTGATTTGACTAATATTATTCACCCCTCTATCTTCAACCAACTAAACACACTTTACAAAATCTAGTCCAATTTTAGTATCCATCAAGTTTTAAATTATAATAGCAGACATGTTGTAAATGTTGTCTAAGTAAAGAAACATTAGCAGTTTATTCATTTGGAGGCTTAAATTTCATTCCGCTCTAATGTAAAGAGGATTAAAAGCTCACAAATTCCTCTTCTAAAATTCTCATAGCACACCCAGATAGAAAATAAAAGATTACAATAAACTTTAGAAACTTGTTTGCACGTGGAACCAATGAAATTCATTAAATCTCATTACCATGAAGTTCCAGTCACTAATGGATTGAGATATAACAAATTATCTACCTACAAACATTACATATGCAAATGAAATTCATTCTCAGTCAAGCTATGCTCAGACATATGGGATTTTTGATATAGAACCATCTCCCAACTCTTCTAAACCACTTGCAACATTTGCAACTTCAATCCTATAATTCTGGAATCTTCATGGGTTGTTGTTTATCAGTTGAAACCTATAAATAACATAAAAAAACATGCCTCTAGAGAAAGTTAAGCCTTCTTGCTTCCCTCCCCCAAATTTTTCCTTCAAAAATCTTTCATTGCTTTCCCCATTCTCCACTAATTTCCAAAAGAATTAATTAAAAATGAATTTATCTCCCTCTCTTCCTAGGTATGCCATACTCTATGTCTGCAAATTCAAACTTTTGAAAAATAATCAAAGCACAATAAAATTCACTTCTAACTACCTGGTCAAAGATTGGGATTGTCGTTTTCATTCTCCATTTGAAATTCTTGAAAAAGAAAAAGAAATCAAACTAGGTCATGGGCACCCACCTCTCTGTCCCTAATTTTCAGGGTCATTATTTTGTACTTTAATACTCCATTATCCATTTCCCAACACCTCCTTTTGAGTTTTGAATATTTTAATGCATTAAATTTTTATTTTTTCTTTGCTTTACACCCGACTAGTCACTTGTTAAAGTTACAAAAGAAATTTAATTGAAACTTAAATTATTTTTAGATAAACAATTTTCCACCCCTCAACATGTAATCCAAGCCAAAATTAATTTAATTCAACAATCCAAAATTGGTCAATTGAAAATTAACCTTTTTTAATACAAGATTACCAGTGACCATGGATGCTTCTGCATCACATTTGAGAATGTTGTGCACATACTTCTTGTTGGGGACATTCAAAACTTAAACAAAAATAAGGAAAAAATTTAATGATAGCATATATATTTGATGAATATTTCCTATTTTAACTATTTTTGCTAAGAGCAGGGTAGATTCCAATTCATTGTAACCTATTTAGTTTTAGGCTCTCAAATTCTATTCACATCAAGAACGCCATGCACATTTTACAAACAAAAATTATGAGAACATTTAATGGTCTATGTTTAAAATATTTTTAGTGTATCAGATTGTGTGATTATGTTTTATGGTTTACTTTTGTCAAATTGATTGAGATATCTACAAAGACCTGTAAATAAACTTCCATTAAGCTCTTCCCTTACTAGACATTTAAATAATATTTCAAAAGCAATGACACAAAATTCTTTATAATTTTTTTAATATAAATGTAACAATTACGTTATTTTGCAAACTCATATTGGATAAAGTTTCTTTTCAATTTAAATGATGATCAAATATAGCTAAAATTTATGTAAAGACATCAAACCATTATTTAAAATAAAAAATAGTTCCAAAATAATCGTTTGATTTTTTCTTTTGACTAATAAAAGTGATGTTTAAAAAGTGACAAAAATGCTACTAGGCTTTACAAGATATGCCATCTCAAATTGTTTCTTCAAATTCAACTTCATGTCACTAATTTTTTCCATAGTATTTCTTGTGAGGGTAAGATCATCAACATAAAGTATAATAATAATAATAATAATTTTATCTTGTTGAGTACTCTAAGAAATTTTTGTTACAAGCATACAAATATGACGTTCTTTGCCCTCTGTTTACTTTTCATTGATCCCTCCCCCACTATATCTCCTATGTGTGAGGTTAGTTTGGTAAAAGAGAATACAAACTTGGATAATCATGATAATCACATTTTTTCTTCTCCTAATATCTCTCCTATTTGTGAAGAAGATATTTTGGTGTTAGAAGATCGAATCATTGAGACTCATCCTATTTGTTTCTCTTCCCCTACCTCTCCTACTTGGGAAGATATTGTTGGAAAAGAGGAGACAATCATTGATAAGATTGAAAATCATAATTATTCTTCTCTTGATACTTGTGATGAAGTTATCTTAGAATATCCAACCATTGAGTATCATGATAATCTTGTTTCTCTCTCTTCTAAAGCCTTTCAAGCTAGGGATTATGTTATCATTAATACCTACCTTTAAAACAATGGTAATGTGGATTCATTAGGTTAAGATGATAAGGTGACATTAGATCCCCCCTCATTAGAAGAACATCAACATGAAGTCCAATCCATTGAGGTTATGAACGTATAATTGACCATTAGACCTCCCTTGATTATTGGAACTCCTAAGTCTCCTCTAATTATTGGACCTCCTAAGATTCCTCTAATCATTGGACCTCCCAAGTCATTTCCTACGCCACTTCTTATCATAGGACCACTACAACACCAACCAAAACCTCCTAGCCATATCTTAAATTTTGCAAGACAACTCACTAGTAACAATGTTTCATATCAACCAAGTTATAATACCATTGGTAATACATATAACACTATAAAAAATCAACAACCAAGAAAAAATCCAACATCTCTTCCATTTCCTCAACCATACCTCCTATGTTTAGAAGATTTTTTTTTATGGCTTGAGGCATGAGAATGTGATTTTTACATTGATTCCTAAGGTATGTGATACCATAAAATCATTAAGTACCACTAGATAAGAGAAAGTTTTAGCACTACTAATAGAGTATAATGATATCATATTAGATAACATGCAAGAGGAAATATCATTGATAAGAAGTAACAATAATCACATGGAATCAATGCCAAATTATTTTTTAACAAATAAGGTGGCACATAGGATGACATAAATAAAAAGTGAGTTAAGTTGGTAAGAACAAGAGTTATTCAAGAAAGGATTGATCAGATGCAACATGAACCCATTACATGGTACCTATAATTCTAGCACCTAATAATGATGGTGATTGAATGATGAATATAGTATCTAGAGTAATCAACCTTAGGAAAGTGTCACAATTAATCCCCTAGAAGAAAGTACTTGCATTTGTAGGCATGCCACTCATATGATGAAAATACAAAAAGGATTATGTAAAAGTGTAGTAGTGTTATGTCTAAAAGATTATTATAGTTTATATACCTTGTAATTGAATGTATTGATTGATTATTTTGTGTTTTTCTAATCAATTAGGATTATATATACATAAATATTTTGGGTTGCTCAATTCAAGATTCTTTCATGTAGGCTAATAGACACAAATTAGTTTCCAAAAGGGTTGGCCCTAGGATACACAATTTGAATTATAAGTGAGACAAATTGGCCATCTAATTACAAGTATCACATACAAAGCATATTTAGTGATTTGGAATTGAACTACATTATTCCATATAAATTAAACATATATGGTTATTACAATACATGTAATATGTTAAATGTTGTCACATTCTCAAATGCCCAATACAATCATGTTAGCAAACATGACAAGAGAGATTCCTTACAATAGTGAAAATTTCCCTAGAGAGATAGAAATAGTCTATATAAATTCTCTAAATATTACCTGTATCATCTTATCTTGCATTTGTTTTACTACTTCATTGCCTTTTTGAAACTAGACATGGCATGATTGAAGCCCTAGATAAACCCCTACTCTTGTGTGGTCTCTAGTTGCTACTAGAGCAACCAACCTCTTGCTAAAATGATTAAAATTTATTATGTTTTAACACCTCCAAGGTATCTGACCCTACTCACTACATTGTAGCAGCAAAATATTCATTGTTGAGAAGAAATCCCACCCAATAACAATAGCAATGAAGTTTGGCAAGTTGGGGAGCTGCAAAAATCATGGTAGATAAATAGGAGAGCTATTGTTATATTGTTGAGTAAATAAACCACATTATTTCACTTAGTGCCTAAAAGCCTTTCGAAATACTTTTTGAAGCAATATTGATGCCATCCACTACATATCCGTGAAGAATTGATTATTAGAACTTAGAAAACATCAACTCGGAGTTGAGAAACTATACCAAAATATCGCTAAAATCAATCACCTTTAAATCTTGAACACAATAGAATTGAATCCCAACATGATCAATATTCAATTACTTAAAAAACATTAAAATAATAACATTGTTTTTATTAAAGATAAAAAAGTAATGTATACCATTGAATCCCACGTAAGTGTGAAAATGATCGGTTAGATCGGGTGTGTGCATAGAGTTGAGTGGAATCTACAATGCAGATAGGTAAGCCCAAGTTGATGATCAGGGGAAAGAAAATGAGATAATCATTTAATATACCAAGCTAACCACTTCTTTGTTTAGTGCCGCTATCAAATATCAATTGAAAATGTTTTCGACAAAATAAGAGTGACGTCCTGCAAGCTCAAATTGTCATTATCGTTAAAGCTATGCACAATTATTGTTGAAACAGGAATTAATGTAGTTCAAATTGCCATTATTGCTTTAAAAGCCATGCACAGATCTGGTCGAAATACTATTTAATGTATTTTTAATAACATGTGTTTGCGATCTCAAATCTGGAATATATTAAAAAATTAACATACCGACCACTCTGTCAAAAAAATGAATAAGTTTACCCAACGTGTTGCATGTGAGAAATTATCAACATTGTCAGCCACCACGTTGTCCATTCTTATCCTGGGCTCGATTGGTTACTCATAAGATATGTTTCTCTAAGAGAAGTGAGTTCTATATTAATTTCATTTCTCTCTCAAAATCTCTATGAGCATCCTCTCAAGTGTTGAAAATCTTGAAGTGGCAAAAATCCACTCTATTATCATTTGACTGTTAATTGACAACATCCTAACCATGAGCCTTGTCATAATAGCCTAAATAAAATTACATTCCTTAGACCTAATTTTGTGTCAATCCTTTAGGGTGTTGGAGAATAATTTAATGTCTTGACACATACATACATGAAAATTGAGAGGCAACTCTTACACAATATTGTTCAAATTTTAATAATTTGAAATAAAGAATCAAAACCTTTCAAATTTGGCATTCTATTGTAAGTGGTTATGTGGTCGTTTGGTGATTGTAAAACTATGAGAGTAGTCATGAAACTAGTAAAGTGGTTACAAAATTCTCAGAGTGTGTAAATTTGTCACCTATTTGTAGCTAGTAGTTCCATCACCAATTGAAAAATGGATCTTTTAATCTAATTTTCTTCTATTCTCTGACCTATTTGATATGCTTTGAACCATCACAAAGTTTCCTTCTATACTAAAGATTAGTTGTCTAATTTAAAATCATCAATATGAGACAAGAGGAGCCTTGTGACAACTTCTTGATTTTTAACATCAATAATTGACCCCATGATAATGTTACTTGGATTTAGTTTTTTAATGATTTTCAATATAATGTAATCTAGATTTAGCAGAAAATAATAAATAAATGAATAATCATGTATCCAAATAAAATATTTGAGAATTATGTAGTTGACGAAGGATAGGATAAGAGTGCTTACCTATTTTTTTATGAGGTGGAATGTGATTTTTTTGTGGACATATTGGTATGTTGTGGTCGATAGTTAAAAGCTACAATCTTACATGAAACTGTAAGAAAGTGATCAAGGTAACCTTGAATATAAGACTTTGATGTTATGTAATAGGTGGCATCATGCATTCCTAACCAATTATACAACCCTATCCTTTATTACAATGAATGTGCTAGTTTTTCTTTTCTTGGCTCATGTACTTTAAAAAAAAAAAACTTATTATACTGAAAAGTGTGATGAATTTTGATTTGAGGAAAGGGGAGGAACCTTAGGATTGTCACAACCAATTCCCTAAAAGAGAGTGCTTGCATTTGTAGACATGCCACTTGTACAATGAAAATGAAAAAAAGGATGATGTTAGGATGTAGTAGTGTGATGTCTAAGAGAATTTTTTTAGTTTAGATACCTTGTAACTGAATATGTCCTTTATTGAATCTTTTGTGTTTTGCTAATGAATTGGAAATATCTACAGATAAATGTCTTCGGATGCTCAATTCAAGATTTTTTCATGTAGGTTGATAAATACAAATCGGTTTCCAAAACGGTTGGCCTTAAGATAAAAAATTTGAATTATATATGAGATCGATTGGATCACACCATTTGGCCTCATTCATAGAATTAACTCTACCATGCAAACTAGTCTAATATTATACCTTACACCTATCTAATATAAGTATTTTTCTATCTTATCAAATGACTAATCAATATTCAATTGAAAAATAAACCTTATTATTATTAAGAAAATATATTCTTCATACTATCTCAATTGTTGAATATTCTTTTCTTATGCGGCTCCTTTATAAATTATTATTCTTTTATTCTAATTTTAATTTTTTTCAATATTAAATATTAAAATAAATGAAAGATAGAATTCTCAATGTATCCCATTGAATCCCATATAATTGTAGAAATTTCTTGTTAGTCGATAGGCTATATTCATTGTGGACACACTTTGAGCCATAAACTTGTCTCACATCACAAATAACTAAACATGAAATTGTTTACGGGTTGTTGTTTACCAATGATCAATAAGGTTCAATCTCCCCTGCTTCATGTCTAGAAACAAATTGCCATGCAAGATGGTTGAGATTATCTCATTTTCTCACCGCTTATCATCTAATATAAACTATCCTTTATGTATCTTCACCATTTTCAATGTCATTAGTTGCAAGCTTAAGTTGCCATCTTAATCACCAACTGTAAGAGTGTAACCATCATTCTCCAACTATAAATTAATTACTACTTTGTAAATCCTTAGGCTATTGGTTCCTTCGTCAACAATTCTTTTAATAGATCAATCAATCTATATTACATTGACTAAATTTTATAGCTTAGATAAAATTTTGAAAAGATCTTAAAATTTTCCAAAGCGTGTACTTTTAATTCATTTATTATTAATAGATTGAAGCAACGACTGTTGGAGATTGTTTTTGGTTCGTCTCTTTTTAATTCTTTTGATGTGTTTGGTCTTTGTAAATTTTTCCTGAAAACACTATCCATTTTCTCATTTACATTATTGACAACATGACACAATTTGTACAGAATCCCAATGTAAGTCACTTGCCATGGTCTTAATGAATTTTATGTTTTTAAAATATTCTTCCCCCACGTCTGAAAACAAACATTAATTCCAACCAATATTTTCGTTTAAAAGACATAAAAATCTCGTTTCCACCGTAACCCTTGCACCTTTCATTTATGAAGAAACATTTGTATGTATCCTCAACAATTTGTCGATGGGGCGTGGACAAAATTCACTGGAATCTATAATGTAGCAAGATAAAGCCAAAGTCGAGAAGAGAAAAGAAACGAGATAAACACGTAATCTACCGACGCAACCACTATGTGTTTGTTTGGTGTCGCTCTCGAATACAATTGAAAATGGTTCGCCAAAACAAGAGTGACGCCCTGCAAGCTCAAATTGTCGTTATTGTTAAAGCTATGCACAATTATGATTGAAGCAGCAATTAATGTAGTCTTAATAACATGTTTTAGATCTCCAATCTGCAATATATTAAAAAATTTAGCCAACCGCAAACTCTGTCGAAAAAATAATTAAGTTTATCGAACGTGTTGCATGCGAGAAGTTATCAACATTGTCAGCTACCACGTTGTCCATTCTTATATGGGCCTCGATTGGTCCCTATAAAACTTGGCCCATTTTTAATCCCGCATAACTCCTGTGTCTACCTCTTCTTCTTGTTTGCTAATAATGGCGAACGCCTCTGTTGCCAGTTTGGTATTGATCTTGGCTGCTACCTCTGCCATATCGTTGGGTACTGCTGAAGGTGAAGGCACACGAATGCCATATGTTGTTCACATGCTCAAATCCGCGAAACCCAATCATTTTACTTCACACCAGAGGTGGTATGCTTCAATGCTTGACCAGGTCTCGCAATCAAGGGAGTTGTTATATACATATCATGCTGTCTTGCACGGCTTTGCTGCGACGCTGAGCAGCGCAGAGGCTGAAGCCATTGAGAGTATGGACGGCTGCTTAGCTGTAATTCCGTCCTCTGTTCATCAAGTAGAGACCACGCACACACCTGACTTCCTGGGCCTTGCGGACCCCTCTGGACTCTTGGTGAATTACTCCTCTTACGGCGAAGATATCATCGTGGGCGTGATTGACACGGGCATATGGCCTGATAGCAAAAGCTTCAGTGATGCAGGCCTTGGACCCGTTCCCGCTAGATGGAAAGGCAGCTGTGAAGTTGGGAAGAAGTTCAACTCATCAAACTGCAATAAGAAAATCATCGGTGCTCGATACTACTTCAAAGGCTACGAAATGAAACTCAATACTAGCATTGATCCAATCTCGGAATACAAATCTCCTCGAGACAGTGGTGGGCATGGGACACACGTAGCTTCTATTGTTGCGGGAGCTCCGGTGGATGTTTCCAGTTGGTTTGGTAACGGAAAGGCGAGAGGGATGGCCCCTCGAGCCAGGCTGGCCATCTACAAAGCGTGCTGGAAAAAGGGTTGCGTCGACGCGGACATAACTGCTGCGATAGATCAAGCGATTGCTGATGGCGTCGACATCATTTCAATCTCAATCAGTTCTCAAGATCTGCCTTTTTACAAGAGCACAAGGGCCATTGCAGCATTCGGGGCCATAAAACATGGTGTTCTTGTTTCTGCTTCGGGAGGAAACAGCGGACCATTTTCATCTACTCTGAGTAACACATTGCCATGGATTACGACTGTGGGCGCCAGCAGCATCGACAGAGCTTTCCCTGCTTTTGTGCAACTGGGCAATGGAGCGACATACAGAGGCACCTCCACCTACAAAGGAGGAGATGGGAAATTGCATGGGCCCTTCTCTCTGGTGTATGCCTCCGCCACCAACAGCTCAAAGCGTTGTCTTGGAGGCAGTCTCGACCCCAATGTGGTGAAGGGTAAAATAGTGCTGTGTGATCAGTTATTAACTTCCAAGAATCCAGATGAGAACAATGCTTTGGGGAAGGGGAACGAAGTGGCGAGAGCAGGCGGTGTAGGAATGATTGTTGCAAATGAAGTGCATCTCGGAGCACAACAGCGGATTACCGAACCTAATAACCAGCCCTCTAATAGTCTGCCCTCTATGACCATCAGTTTTAGAGCCGGTGAAAGAATAAAATCTTACATCAACAGCCCGTTGAATAATGCAACGGCAGCAATGAACATCACAGGCTTGACTATTGTTGGGAAGAAAATAACTGCTCCCATAGTCGCCGCGTTTTCTTCTCGGGGGCCGAGTAAAGCGTATCCACTTATTCTGAAGCCTGATATGATTGCTCCGGGCCTCAACATTTTGGCAGCCGTGGGAGATGGTTACGAATTTTACTCAGGGACTTCAATGGCCTGCCCTCACGTGAGCGGCGTTGCAGCGCTGATAAAAGCCGTCCATCCCATGTGGAGCCCCGCGGCCATTAAATCTGCTCTCATGACGTCTTCTTACGTTGTTGACAACGCAAAGGAGCCCATCAGAGATTCATATACCATGCTGCCAGCTGACCCGTTTGCTATGGGTGCAGGTCATATAAACCCCGAAGCTGCGGTGGACCCTGGACTTGTCTACGATTTGGAGCCTCAAGACTACATCAACTTTCTCTGCTCTCTCAACTACACTAAACAACAAATTGCTCTACTCACCAATGAGGCCTGCCCCAACGAAGCCACAGATCTTAATTACCCCTCATTTTCCGTGGTTTTTAAATCAGGTCAACCTGTTCAGGTGAAGAACAGAACACTGACGTACGTAGGCAGTGCTCTCGATGTTGAGTACAAGGTGAGTGTGAAAAGCCCGAGTGGCGTGAAAATAAGCGTAGAGCCACAGCAATTGAAGTTCAGAACACTAAACGAGCAAGCCAAGTATAGCGTGAAATTTGAAAATGAAGGGAGAGCCAAAGCTGGAACAGTTGGATCTGGAGAGATAACGTGGAGTATCAATGGAGGGGATTACATTGTTCATAGCCCAGTAGTTGTGGTATTCCAAAGTTCCATCTTATCACCAAACCATTCTATAAGTAACACCACTTATACTTTGGGTCTGCTTTCTGTCGAGTAGAATGCTGTCCTCTGTAGGAGTGACTTTGCCCTCTCCTCTTGCTCTTTTTTTCCTTGTATTCCTACTATATTTCAAGCTCAGATGTAGGCATCTACCATATGTCTATGTTTTTTCTTTGAAAGGGTGTTTATATATTATTTTAATATTGAAATTTGCATGCCCATGTGTTTTTTCATTTTAGATTGGAGAGTACTTTCAGGTAATATTTAACTATTTTAAAAGTTATATTATTTTTTATTTCTTTATCTATTTACACATATATTCTAATAGATTTAGTTCTATCTTATTCATTCACACAAATACTTTTATAAATTCATTTTGTCTATCTATTTCTTTTAGTTGTTTGCTACTTTAATCTAACCACTAATTTATTCAAGCAAAAATATGTAGTTGTAGGGGTGACCTTAATGATACAAACTTGCGCCTCACCAATTTCAAATTTAAAACTCAAATTTGCTCAACTAATCCACTTCACCCTTCTATCTCAGACCAAATAAACACACTTTAAGATAACAATATTGAACGTTATTAAATACTAGGATGATTAGATCTAAGTAAGTATTTTAAGGTGTTCAATATATTCATTCTAATCATCTCATAATCAAGTGTTCAACCATTATACCAATTGATCAATAGTGACACACTTTAGTCTAATACAATAAAAAGATTCAAGATATTGCATCAGATTGCTTGTTGGCATCCACCTCAATGTTTCCTTCGAATAAAATAAACCATCATGCATTGCAAAAGTGAAAGGGGGCCCACACATGAGAATGCAATGTGAAGAGTTCACACAACGCACTAAGACCCAACCACCTATCACAAGTTGACAAGCTTCTCATATTTATTTATCACCAAATTTTTTGTAAATACAACAAGAGTTTTATCACTAAATATTTATACAAAAATGAAGTAAATATTTTCACTATTTAGAATGCAATTTAATTTTTAAAGGTTGGTCAATGCTTTAAAACATCATATCTAGTTTATTTATACCTATAAATATTGGTAAGGAGTGCCTTTATATTAGGATATCAATTTTTGTTTTGAAATTTTTATTTGAATATGAAGAGAAAGACATGCATTAGAGAGTGAAAATATTATAAGGGATATTTTAATTTTATTTTTAGTTGAGATTTGCAGCAAAAAAAGTAGAAAATGGGTTAATAATGTGAAGAGTGTGCTTTTAAGGGAGATTTATTGTTGATTTTTTTATATAATTTTTGAGACTTTGTAATTAGAAATATAAGGGATACTTCTAAAGGAGGAAATTTTCTACCCTCAAGATGATGAGATCTCAAGGAGAAAATGGTCTCTCCACTACCTTAGTTGACACGACTCAAGTGAACTAGAAATGGAGGAATACAAAATTTAACAAACTATATAAATTGTTTGGACCTTTCGGACGTCAAAAACCAAAAGTACAAGACACAAAGATCTTTTGGATAACTCAACATTCTCTTTGTCTAGGATGAAAATGTGAATGTCAAACAACAGCATGTTCTTACTTGTTGGAACACAATGATCTACTGAGAGGGGGGTGAATCATTAGATACTCAAAAGCTTGACTCTCAAAACCTTTGTGTAGATTACTTCCTAAACTCCAAATACCAAGTGCAGATTTCTTATTCAACTCTTACTGCAACATGTAGATTGAAAACTAAAGATTCAAACATAAAAATGAAAATAGACAATCAATACACACATGCACACAACACCAAATATATACATGGAAAACACAACATACGAGATATGCTTGAGTCTACTATTCAAATCCAACCTCACAATCCAAATCTATATTACAATGTTTAAGGCTACAACCCAAGGAAGCTTCAACTCCCTAATTTAGAAGCAACCACTTCAAGGATGCAACAACACCCTATTTTAGGAGCCACAACTCCAAGGATGCAACAACACCCTAATTTAGAAGCCACAACTTCAAGGAGACTAAAATCCCCTAGTTTGAGCCACAACTCAATATAATGATAAAAATTTAGAATATGCATAGACTTGGTTCTAAAAAAACTATAATACATCATTACATACAATACATTGTTGCACTTACTGCAACTCACACTTTTTTGCTAAAGTTGTACTCTAAACAACACACCCCTGCTCTGCACTCTCCTCTCCACGTAGAACAATAACTATTCTATCTTTTTACTTTACTCTTCTACCTCTTTCTAAAGTGTCTCATACACATACTCTCTCCTGAATGCAAACCTAGATAACGATCTATGTTGTGTCTAGGTTACTCATTGTTAGAATCAAATATGCTCTGATACCCTGTTAGAATTGGCTATGGATGCCAAGATCTTTGGACCAAATGGAAAGCACAAGAAGAGAGAATATGAATGTGATAAGAATAAACTATATTCTTATCAATATGATTCAATGATATGATATGATTGTTTACAATGAGAGAGACCCCTTGGTTATATAGGCAAGGTGAGTACACAGAAGGGCATAAGATTATGACATGAGACAAATATGAAAAGCTATCACTCCACCTAAAGTGGAAAAGTGATAATGTGATAATCACCATAAATGGTGGATCACCCACAAAAGGTGGAGAGGCAATCACATAATATGTCCCTTAAAGGTGGAAGTGATAAAGTAATAACATGATAATTCCACCAAAGGTAGAAAAGCTACAACTACCTCCTATGTGGTCCCTAAATAAACTTAACTAAGCTATAATTATGACTTAGGATAAGGCACAACACATTTAACTACACCAACACCCCCCTTTAAGTGCAACTTAGGGAGAATGTACACAAAATAAAACAATGAAAGATGGGTCTCAACAACTAGGCCATGTTAGGTACCTATGTACGTATGCAATGCAATCTCTCACAAACGGAGAAAATGAGAAAACCAAATGGGACAAAACTCCTCTCTAAAAAAGAGATGAAATGCAAAATAATAATGATATCCATCACAAATCCAATGAATCTCCATCTCCATAAAGGATGACAAGATAGACCATTCAGGTCCCCCCATAATGAGATATCCTACTACAAGAGAAGCACTAGAAGTACATTGTGGAGTAACACTAGAATCCTCAATCTAACAAGTACGAAAAGATACTTTTGTTTCCTACTGAAACCATATACGAGTCACTAATTGACTCAAGATGGAATCATGATAAAGCAACAACAGACTCAATGCTAAGGAACACTGGAAAA
This sequence comes from Sequoiadendron giganteum, assembly GCA_007115665.2. Lineage (NCBI taxonomy): Eukaryota > Viridiplantae > Streptophyta > Pinopsida > Cupressales > Cupressaceae > Sequoiadendron > Sequoiadendron giganteum. Next base: position 27,162,183 of record CM021104.1, read on the forward strand.
TTCGCAAACTGGCACAACTTTGGAATCTATGAAGCAACAATCGATTGAGAAATGATCTGGAACTAAAATGAAGTGCAGAGAAAATGTAAACCTAATGAACAAAAAAAATGAAATAGTGCATGCATTGATGAACATTCACATCTGCCTCCATTAAGGAAAATAACCTCAAATTTGTGTAGATGACAAAATCTAAAAAAAAATGTCTGCACTACTGTGAAGTGCTCAAACCTATATTTTCGTTGATATCTTGTTTGCCAAAAACAAACATGTAGCCAAAAGCTATGAATTTTCAAAAAAACTAAATTTAGCCTACAAGAAATGGGTTTTCTAGAGCAAAAAAGTTTATTTCTGATTTTATTTTTGAAAAATATGCTCATTTTTTCTACACAAAAATAGAAACCCATAAATGCTTTGATGCTAAAAATAAAAACCCAGAAATCAGTTTTTGATCCAACAAGTAGAATATGAAAAATTGATTTTTTTAACCTTTAGCTAGGAGAAAAATGACACGCGCCAATTTTTGTACAACAATTTTCTCTAGATTTGTCTAAGATTTGCAAAATCTAAAAGATACTATGTTCATATTTCGACCCTAGCTACAAAACCCATAAATTATTTTTCTGGCAAATGAGTGAATGCTAGATTTTTGAAGCAAAAATGATGACAACTCCAATAAAGAACGACTTGCAACAAACCCTTATTTGCCAAAAATGCAAATAGTTATAAAATTGATTGAAACAAAAGCCAAATCTGACTTTCTCGAGCCTTTTGGACACAATGGTGATTTTAAATTTGCACCAGCAAGCTCCAATATGAACCTGCAATAAAGAGCCAAAAATAGAACCTCCCCAAATCTGGTATCTCTTTAGAAAAAGACTCTCCAATGGCACCCAACCCACTTTGATACCATTTTAGAATCAAACATGCTCTAATACCATGTTAGAATTGGCTATGGATGCCAAGATCTTTGGACCAAATGGAAAGCACAAGAAGAGAGAATATGAATGTGATAAGAATAAATTGTATTCTTATCAATATGATTCAATGATATGATATGATTGTTTACAATGAGAGAGACCCCTTGGTTATATAGCCAAAGTGAGTACATAAAAAGGGCATAAGATTATGACAAGTTTCGTAATCTTATGACATGAGACAACTATGAAAAACTATCACTTCACCTAAAGTGGAAAAGTGATAATGTGATAATCACCACAAATGGTGGATCACCCACAAAATGTGGAGAGGTAATCACATGATATGTCCACGAAAGGTGGAAGTGATAAAGTAATAACATGATAAGTCCACCAAAGGTGGAAAAGGTCGAACTACCTCCTATGTGGTCCCTAAGTAAACTTAACTAAGGTGTAATTATGACCTAGGATAAGGTACAACACATTTAATTACACCAACACTCATGTATGTGCATTCACTATCTGCACTCATAACTCTATCTTACTTCTTGCAAATTCAACTACTTCAATTTTTGTTGCATATTCAACTATACATTACTCTATCCAACACTCTCTATAAATGCAGACTACACACTCTTCTCACTTACAACCGATGCAACACCACAAACAATTCTTAGATTATCTTTTTTTTGCTTAACTCCACCAATCTACAATCTCTCCCTCAAGATCCTCACAACCATTCAAATCTTCTCAAATCTTGTGCTAGGGTTTCCCTCACTTGAAAAATTCACCAATAGGCTATTTGTACCTCAAGCTACACACCTTTGTCCAACTCATCATTAATTCATCTATTAGGGTCTATCAGACATCTTCATTGTCACTCTACCTCTACATCAAGTCGGTTCCATATTTAATTCAGTTACAAAGATTTTGCCTTCATTCTCTTTGTCAAAACCTAATATATGATTATGCATTCAATGCATTCTTCTGATTATCGATCTGATCTTGATTCTTGTCTCTATGATAACCTCTAGAATTTGTGCCATTATTTTGTGCATCAAATCTCATTTACATTGGTCACTGGGTGTAGTTGGACCAATTAATTATTTTCTCTGTGTCAGTTTCTAGTCAAAACCCTCTTCACACTGAGTTAGTCGTTTGTGATCACTACATTCAAATCTGGACCATCGATCTACTAACTTCGTGTCACAATCCTGCATTTTCCATTCACTATTGCAACTTTAAAACTCAACCATCCGATAAATGATTGTTTAAATCTCTGTCATTGATCACATAACCATCATAGCCATCACGTATCACCAAAACAATTAGAAAAATCACATCCATTTCCACAATGTAGCGATCACCATCTGATCACTTTCCTTTAATCTTCATTGTCCATCGCATATCACTACAACACTCAGAACAATCACATCCCTTTTCATGATGCACCAAAATGTAACGATCACTATTGGATTAGCTATCGATCAATTTGCACCATTGATCACTATCCCATTGGATTTTACAATGGGTCCACAAAATCTCTGTAGGCTAGAGAGCTAACACCATGTGCCTACCTTTAACGTCATTCTTCGCTATTGCTCAACACTCTTTGTGCATTGCTGAAAGCTTTGACTCGTAACAATGCATTAGCACGATGCACTAATACCCAATGATGCAATAACATTCAAACACTTGTACATGTTGATGTCACTTTCCACTAACATTAGGGTCATCCCAAAATAATCGGTTACACTTTTTAGCCAAACTTGACATTGAGATCAACATTTTAAGAAAAAACTTCACTTTCTAACACCTATAGTATGTAAATTGTGAGGAATTTGAAAATTATGTAAACTAGTGATTTGTGAGATTTTGTCTATATATTTTAAATGTATATATTTTTTTAAAAGGGTATGTGCAAGATCATCATGGAAAAAACATGCCCTTAAGTGGCGATGAAAACTCAAAAAATCAGAGTTAGACAACTTGATGTAAAAATTTGAATAAGTTATCTATATTATTTAAAAAATATGTAAGAATAGATTTTGTAGAAAATTTAATTTAGTTTCTAAAATACTAGGTTTATTTTTATTTTTAAATTTATTTGGTGAAAATTTGAAATTTAAATGTAGTAGTACTTAAATTTGAGGGAAAAAATAAGTAGGCATCCATCTAACCACCCTAACCACAATAAAATGATAATTATTTTTTATAATATTCTAGATGTAGGTAGAGGACTCATGTTCCCATGTGATGCATATTATTTTGTAATTTTTTTCCAAGTAAATTATTAATTATGAATTTTTTATTGGGTAAAAGCACAAAGCTGTGTCACACTTTCAGCCAACATATCAACACAACTGAATTTAAGTATTTCTAACTAAAAATCAATTTTGGTCAAACATATGACCTAGTAAGATTAATTCTAGTGAAGTTAGATACTTCCAAAATTTATTCAACTAAAATTGTTGGCTAAAAATATATGGAGCACCACTTTGAGTCCAATTTACCAAAAAAAAAAATTATTTGAAAAACTTGAAGTTTTAATAACTCCTCCTCATGTAAATAACATTTTTTTTAAATGTAACAATACCCTTTTGTAGATCCATAAGTGTAGTTTTCAAAAAGTATATATTTATTTTAATATTTTAATTATTATTATTATTTATATTTTTATTGATACTAAAAGTAGGTTATCAACAAAAAATATTAGGTTGATTACTATGCCAAGTAAAAATACTAAAACTTATTAAAAAAAATTAAAAAAATTATGATGCACTAGATAAAATAATTTATTTCAAGATGGTATAATTTTTTTTCCATTTTACATAAATATTTAATATGAATGTTGACGTCCGATGGAAATAGTTGTTTTTTGTTTACGCACATTTTAATACTTATATACAAATATATATTTATCAAAATTGGAAAAAAATATATCCATGCACTAAAGTTTCAAGTTATAAATATACACAAAAAAAATGAAAGAAAAAAAAAAAATTACTATAAAAAGTTTGACATCGTGTGCAACTCCATTTTTCAACATTTTATCAGCAACTAAATTATAGTGTTAATTTATGAAAAACTAATTTAAAATAATTTTTTAATTTATTATAAAAAATACAAACATAAAATATACTAAAAAATACATATTTTACCAATTTACATCATTTAAAAATTCAAAACATATATGCTACTTTTTAGTGATTCAAGTTTAAAATTTGGATCAGCATTGGCCGTTTCCTTTATAAAGTGTGACACAACTTTGTGCTTTTACCCTATTACAAATTTTTAAAAATATAAAAACTTGTATGTCTAACCACCTTAACTTGGTTAAAACTTCATGAAATTCAATTTTTTTTTTTATCCTATAGTATGTGAAGCATATAATGTGACACATCTTTTGGATTCAAAAAATGTGATACTGTTTGAAAGCTATACATTTTTTTTCAATCAGACTATCAATCAAGATTTTAGTCATAATTCAAATAGAAAATGAATAATAATTATTTACTAAATTCAAAGTAAAGCATAATTTATATTGGTGGAAAGTTGAGAATCTCCTTTAAAAACCTTTTTCATTTCATCAATTTTGGGTAAAAAAAAAATCGTCACCCACATGGGCCATCATATCACTTGCATATCGCCACTTTTTGGCCCATCATGATCTTTCATATAACCAAAGTTGAAATTAAATTATATTTTTTTGTGTATCTCCTTTGATAACTAATTTTTAATAATAAACAACATTCTTAAAAAGTGGTGTGTACTTTGGTTAGCATAAAATTTTGATTCTTTTGAATTTAGGTTGGTAACACTCTAGTATCTAGTGCTTTCATTTTGTTTTGTAATGTTTTGTTGAATATGTCTCTTTTAATTAAGTTTTGAAGTCAAACCAATTACAATTTAGAGATAGGTGCACTTCTGCTCACATAACGTTTTTGGTATGTATTGAAATTCATTCTATTTTTGTTGGAACAAGAACATCAATACCTAGTGCATATATATTTTTCAATATTTTTTTTTCTCAAATTTACTATTTTTCCACAATGTTTTTTCACTGAACTTGATGTTTGATGAAAACCCTATGTTTAGTGAAACTAAAAACTAAAATATAAAATAAAAACAAAATATATTAAATTTATAGTTGTTGGAAAGCACGTTTCGATCACTACAATCCTCCACCTTTGTTTATCAAGTTGAATCGATTTGTAGGTCTCCTTCCTGGGCTTCGATTGTCAAAAAAATGAATAAATTTTGAAATAGTGGAGGGGGAGGTGAAAAAAGGGGGTTCATTAGAACCCCCTTTCTAATAGAAGGGGGTTCGAATGAGCCGCCCTATATGGTGCAAGTGGGGTTTCATTATAAGGGGGTGGGGGTTCATTAGAAGGGGGGTGTTCATTCGAAACCCCTTCATTAGAAGGGGTAAGCCATCTTAAATTTTTTGATGGGAATTTCTAATTTTTCTTCATGGAAAGAATTGTAACCCACTATTGTGGGTTTACCCATCGCCCATCGCTCAAATCTCAAATGATTCTCTTCACTACAATGATGTGAATCAATCGGGCAATATGATGCCATGTGTGACTTTTCGCATCAAGGTACCATTCTCCATCACATATCATTGAACTATAAACCAATTTTCAAATGCTTTTCATGATGTGCGATATCCAATGATAATCATTGGATCTTCAACTTTTGATCACCACCATTAGATCTCTACCTTTCGATATCCATCGTAGATCACATTCATATATGGTTTTCCATATGTGGGGTCCACCAAGACATGTGTCCAAAATACGCTCATCTTGCGAGCTTGAAAAAAAACCTTGCAGGGTTAGCAGGCTACTATAATTTATCATCCAACTCATCACCACCTAATTTACAACAACAATGCGAATTAGCATATCGAGTAATCATTCTTCTCCATTCCCCATAGTCCCCACAAGACTTACTAAAAACTCAGTGGGGTTAGCAGGTTAATCACACCTGTATATGATGAAATCACTTCCCATTAGCTGCAATTGCAACCTTCATAGGTCCCAACATGGATTCATCTCCACCACTGCCTACTGACCTCACGACTCTTACTGAAATCTTAGCGGGGTTGGTGGGAATTGTCGATCTTACTAAAGGGAAATATATGCATGACTTAAGAAATATTAAATGCGGAAAATATTTTCTCAGCTGGTAAATGCAAGGTGAAGTGGCTAGTCACCCTCATGACTTCAATGACATAAGTTATAACTTATCTAACCGATAACCACCAAACACAAGCCACCATCGAAATAGAACATTTTTTCATGACACCATGATTGTAAACACAAATTAGGGTTTATCTATAAACCCTAATATCACGTGTGAGTAGAAATAATGCATCTTGGATGCATCCTACACTTTTTGGACCTACAGAGCACATCACTAGAATTCTCTCGAAAAAACCACATGTTTACACCTTTATCTTCTGGAAGAAATCTTTGCAACCTCATGATAATATTACATGACAACAATGCAAAAATTGAGAAACTTAGCAACATTTACAAAAACATGCTTCTTTTATCAGAATCTAGTACCATAATTTTCAGGAACTAGATCCACTACATCCCTATAAAATCTAGGCACACCATTAAACTATCATTATGCCAACATCTTAGTAAATACATTCAAGATTCTCTTGTAACTCCATCATAACATTGTAGGACATGCATTCACCAACAACCTATACCCATGCTCCATATTCATAGCCAACCTTATCTCTCCTTGACATCAATGACACTTACCATTAATGCCATCATCCTCACTTTTGTGAGCTATTCCATTTCATCTCTTGTCATCATTTCAACAATCCCCCTTGCATAATTTTCACTTTTGACATCAATGACAACACTATATGCTTTTGCACAAGATCAACACACTTCTCCTTTGATCCCCTTTTGACATCAATGATAACATATTCCAAAAATCTCCCCCTTTGTCATTGATGGAAAAACTTTAAATGCTCAATGATACCAATTAACTAATTCAACATTTATATTAGTATCATCTTTTCTTTCTACTTCTATTGCAACTTTCTCCAATGCTCCTCTTTGAGCATTTGCACAACCTTCTCCCCCTTGCTCAGATACTTGAGAATTGGCATACTTTATCCCCCTTTGACATCGATGGAAAAGGGATCACTTCTCCTGGAAGTATTATCCACCTTTGACAAGTAATGCAAAGGGTCTAGCTATTCTCTAATATCCTCCTTTGACATATCTTCTTCTTTTATCATCCTCTCTCCTCTTCTTTATCTCAGGTCACCATACTACTCCAACCTTCACTCTTTCTTAGCAATGGAAAAGGGACTTAGCTCACCCTTTGAATGATACCAACTAAAGAAAAATTATGCTCTTATACCAAATGTTGCATTCCACCTTTCTACTACAATGCAAAAGCCATATACTCCAAACACCCTGTACCAATGAACAATTTTTGATGCTAGTTGGAGTAATTAGGTAATATAGCAATTTTAGATATTATGATTCATGCTCCGTACCAATTGAATCATATCCCAGACACAAATTGGTGACATCATTCCTTGATATCGATTATCATTTTGATACCAATTGTGAATGTGTTCAGTTTATGCTATGTATCAGATGGCATCTTGGAATGCACTGTATCAAGTAAAACCCTGATTTGATACCAATACTAGCTCCCCCTTAGACCTTTCTCCATGCTCACTTTCTTTGTACCAGCTAGACTATCACCATGCAAACATACAATGGACTAAAACCAATTTGAAATGAACACTAAATCAGTCCAAACTACTCGTGCACTCAACCACAACTCTTCTTCTTGTATTCAAGAAGCATTTATCTTAACATAGCATTTACATAACATTTTCTTCAATATCTGATACCAAAATTTGATATCAATTTCTGCAGCTAACTATCCACTTCTTTGCCGATGTTATTACCCTCTAATGAACATTTCAAAAAGAAAGAATGTGACCATACATCTACAACCATCTAGTCGCTAGAAATTTGTAAAATATATTTTACTTGGCTTGATCTCCTTCTTCATTTCTAGGGATGAATGAGATACCAATGAAGCTTCTCTTGGCACAATTTTCCTATCACTAAGCATTAGTTATATAAGGTAGAAACAACCTCATGGAGTGCTACTTGCCAGTCCTTCTCTCTCTAAACCATCTTGTGCACCTTCTTCTCTATCTGACCAACATTATTCTTAGGAATATGTGAACCATTATTCACCTTGGGGGATATATTTATTTTCTCATTCTTCTTCTTATCATAATGTGCTATTGGTCTTACATGATTCAATCTACAAGTCTTAGCTATGTGACCAACATTATTACAATTATAGGACACTATTTTCATATCTACTACAGGAGGAAAATAATTTGTATACATATGATTTGTGCTCCTTCTAGGTATAGATCTACACTCCAACTCTATGACCATATTTATTATAGGTATAATAGTAACCATAAAAATATGGGGAGTACCTAGTCATAGCATTCCTCCAAGAAGGATGAGGAGGCCTTCTTTGATTTAACTTCTTTTTAGATCTCATCCTTGGAATTCCATTTGCATCAACTCCCTTTGTGTACTACTTCTTTGATTTCTCAAGAATTGATTTCTTTAACTTCTTCTCTGATGCGAGCACCTCCTTCTGATAAAATAAAATAAAATGGTTAGACATCCAAATTTGACCACTCCCACATGGTAATAATATTATCATTTATTTGTCTAATCCATCTATATTAATTAAATGAAACATTTAATTAATATTGTCTTCTTTCCCTAAGGTTCCCAAAAGTATTTAAATAAATACTTTATCCTTCACCACTTCATCTCTAAATTAAATAAATGCAATCAATTTATTTAATTTAGTCAATTATCTTCTTCAATTTTAAATTCATTCTTTCTCTCTCCTTGTCACATCCTCCATAATCCTTTCACTAAATTGGATTAATTTAATTAATCCTCCATTAAGGTGTGCATATCCTTAATTAGTATTAATGTCACATCCTCCATAACTTGCCACTTGCCTCTAATCATAAGTAATTAATCTAATCACCTTTTGCACAATCCTAATCCTAATCACTTACCCCTTTTAAGATGTCCTTAAGTCAACCTTCTTGGTACTTACCTTTTTTGGGTTGACCTCTTCCCCATGTGAATTAAAAATTCACACTTATTCCCCCCATGCATTTGTCTTCCACATGACATCTCATATGTCACATCGTACCTAAAGGACAAAGACCTTTTTTAGAGGAATCCTATTTTATCCTTTGGTCTCTCCCAAAAATTGAATTAAAAATACACTTTTATTCCTCCAAGGACATCTCCAATCCGCATGTTGACAAGGGATGACTTTCTAAAATTCATCACTTGTCACTTTCAGCCCCACTTGGGGACATGGGATTAATTTTTTTGGAGATTCTCTCTCATCCCAAGGTACTTGCAAGTACCTTGGGACCACATGGCCTATTCCATGTTATTTGTGCCCTTTCCATCTCACCTGCCACATGTCAAGATGTGAGGCCTTGTGAGTCCTCAACTCACCATAGCCCTCCATCTTGGCCATGGTGGCTCAATCTAGATCATTGAATCCTCTAGAGGATTCAATTTTCTCTATAAATACTCCACCCTTTTCATTCATTGAGCTAGTTAGAAAGTTATCCTTATGCATTCTTAGCCAACTTATGCTCTAATGCTCTTCAAGCCATATTAGCCATTTATTGCAGCATTTAACTCTTGCATTTTGTATCTTAGAATCTATTGTTGCATTCATCCACCTCCATTTATCATCCATCTAGCACCATCATTTCAAGTTATCAATCCAAGGAGCACACTTCAAAGCGATAGCAAGGGCCAACCAATGGATCGATTCGAGACAACGTATAATTGCATTGTTCATCTTTACCTTGCTTTGTTTTGAATCCAACTAGGCTAATTGTTTAAGGTGTTAGGTGTTTTTGTGCTCTTCTTGCATTCTAGTTTTTTTTTTCATTTTAGATTAAAGCACACTTTTTCCCCTTCATAGAATGATTATTGTTCTTCTTGTTTGCAGTAGATCTCACTTCATCTTCAATTCTCTTGTTATCAACAACAGGCTTCTTTTCTTCTTTTGCTTTCTTCACTCTAGCAGTGCCTTTTTCTGATCTTCCATCTCCAAAGGTATTTTCTTTGGAACAACTTGTGCAATATTTCTCCATATTTATACAAAAAGTTCCTTCTACTTTAAATCTATCAGGCAATTTTGTAAAACCACTAGTAGAGGGACTCATTCCTTTCTCAAACTCCAGGCCAGATTTTTCTTTGGTTTTAGATGGAATTTGTGATTTCACTAGTTCATCTAATATATTAGATCCACCTTTCAACTTAAGGCCCCTGTCAATATCCTCCTTGTATTTTTCTAAATCATTTCTCAAGGCCTCTACTTCTTTCAAACTTATGCACTTTTTTGATTTAGATTATAGTTCAGTTTGAACTACATATTTTTCTCTTCTTTCTTCTTCCACTTCAGTCTTCAAGTTGATCACCATTTTATTAGAATATTTAAGACTCTTGGCCAACTTATAAATCTCTTCTTTATTAAACCATTCCAAATGGGTCACCCCCATAAAAAATTACATGTTCATCATATGATCTACCATTTACATCAGATGATCCACCTTCTTCATTTGTGTGCAAAATAATTTCACTATCCCTTTCCTTATCAAAATTATTTATTTTATCAAATAAAAATTTAGAACAAAATGATTATGATTACCTCTATGTTTCCTGGGACCATTCCTTAATATTTTGATAGAGAAGTATCTTTCTCTTTATCAGACATCTCTAATTTGGATGTAGATGTTCCTCCTTCATTAATCCAAGTTATTGTAGCTTCACTTGAGAACTAGTTTGTAGATACATGATCTTCACTTGTCTCAAGACTTTCAAAGTCACTATGATATCTGTGAATCAAGGCCTTCACCTCTTATTTACCATCCTCTTCATAAATTATCTTCAACTTATTCTAGACTTCATGTGTTGTTTTATAATGCATGTTTGACCAACACGGTACTTGAAAATCCATGAAGAATTAAATCTCTTGTAATAGCATTATCCTCATGTGCCTTCTTCTCATCTTTAGTTATTGGAGGTGTAGCTTGAACTATATATCCATTTACAACTGACATCCAAACATCAAATCCAATGGATCCCAAATATCCTTCCATCAATGAGCTCCAAAAAATATTTCTTGATCCATCAAAGATAGGTCCATCGTATGCAAATAACCTTTTATGAATAACCATTGTGTCCACCTTGTCCAAGATCTACCCCAAGTTGATTAAGATTCTCCTAGGGAACCTAGAGCTCTGATACCAATTTTTTGAACACAATGATCTACTAAGAGGGGGGTGAATCAAAGATACTCAAAACTTTGATTCTCAAAACCTTGGTGCATATTACTTCCTTAACTCCAAATGCCTAGTGGATATTTCTTACTCAAATCTTATTGTGTAGATTGAAAACTAAATATGAAAATAGATAATCAACACACACATGCCCACAACACTAGATATATGTGGAAAACCCAAGATCAGAAAAAACATAGTGAGAAATGTTGCTTGATTCTACTGCTCAAATCCAACCTCACAATCCAAATCTCTATTACAATGTTTAGGGCTACAACTCAAGGAAGCTTCAACTCCCTAATTTAGAAGCAACCACTTCAAGGATGCAACAACACCCTATTTTAGGAGCCACAACTCCAAGGATGTAACAACACCCTAATTTAGAAGCCACAACTTCAAGGAGACTATAATCCCCTATTTTGAGCCACAACTCAGTACAATGATAAAAATTTCAAATATGCGTACAATTGGTTCTGCAAAACCTATAACACAACATTAAATACAATAAATTGTTGCACTTACTACAAATCACACTCTAATATTGAAGTTGCACTCTCAACAACACACCCCTGCCTTGTAATCTTTTCTCCACATAAAACAATCATTGTTCAATCTTGCTGCTCTACTCTTCTATCTCTTTTTGTAGTGTCTCATACACCTACTCTCTCCTGAATGAAAACCTGGATAACGATCTGTGTTGTTCCTAGGTTACTCATGTATGTGCATTCACTATCTACACTCATAGCTCTATATTCTTGTAGATTCAACTACTTAACTTTTTCCAGCATAAGTTCAACTATACATTACTTTGTTGAAAGCTCTCTACAAATACAAACTACACACTCTTCTCACTTACAACTAATGCAACACCACAAACAATTCTCAGATTATCTTCTTTTTTCTTAACTCCACTGATCTGTAATCTCTTCCTCGAGATCCTAACAACCATTCAGATCTTCTCAAATCATGTGCTAGGGTTTCTCACTTGAAAACTTGACCAATAGGCTACCTATACCTCAAGATACCCACCACTATCTAGCTCGTCATTAATTCATATGATATGGTCTATCAAATATCTTCATTGTCACTCTAACTCTACATAAAGCTGGTTCCAAATTTAATTTAGTTACAAATAATTTCCTTTCATTCTCTCTCTCAAACCCTAAAATACAATTATGCATTCAATGCATTCTTCTGATTATCGATTTGATCTTGAATCTTGTCTTTGTGATCACCTCTGTAATTTGTGCCACCATTTTTTGCATCAAATCTCATTTACATTGGTCGTTGTGTGTAGTTGGACAAATTAATTATTTTATCTGTGTTGGTTTCCATTCAAAACCCTCATCACATTGAGTTAGTCATTTGTGATCATTGCATTGAAATTTGGGTCGTTGATCTATTGACTTCACATCATGATCCTATGCTTTCCATTCACTATTGTAACTTTAAAACTCAACCATCTGATAGATGGTTGTTTAAATCTTTATCGTTGATCACATAGCCATCATAGCCATCGTGTATCACCAAAACACTTAGAAAAATTACATATATTTCCATGATGTAGCGACCACTGTCTGATCACTTTCCTTTAATCTCCATCGTCTATCACATATCACTACAAAAATTAGAACAATCACATTGATTTACATGATGTACCAAAATGTAGCAATCACCATTGGATTAGCTATCAGTCAGTCTGCATCGTTCATCACTATCCCATTAGCTCTGGCAATGGGTCCAAAAAATATTTGTTGGCTGGAGGGTTAACGGCATGTGTCTACCTCTGATGTCATTCTCCACTACCACTCAACACTCATCGCACATTTTTGAAAGGGTTGACTCATAAAAATGCATTATCATGATGCTCTAACATCCAATGATGCAATAACATTCAGACACTTGTACATGTTGATGTCACTTTCCACTAACATCGCTCATCGCTCAAATCTCAAATGCTTCACTTCACAACAATGATGTGAAGCAATCGGGTGATATGATGCCACATGTGACTTGTCCCTTCAAGGTATTATTCTCCATTTTATATCACTGAACTACATACCAATTTTCCAATGCTTTCTATGATGCATGATATCGACTGATAACCATTGGATCTTCAACTTTCGTTCACCATTGTTTGATTAGCGACTTTAAATGTGTTTTTTTGATCCATTACTTTATGTATATCATTGTTAGATCTCTACCTTCTGATCTCCACCGTAGATCACATTCATATACAATTTTCCATATGTGGTGTCTACCAAAACATGCATCCAAAATCCGCTCATCTAGTGATTTTGAAAATAAACCTTTTAGGGTTAGTGGGCTGCTAGCATTTGTCATCCACGTTATCACCACCTAATTTGCAAAAATGATGCGAATTAGCATATTGAGTAATCATTCTTCACCACCTATTCATCTCTATCACAATTTGTCAGCATATTGGGTCCCACTAGATTTACTATGGGCACCATTCGATCAACCTTGATTAATCTTAACTGTTCCTCATAGTCCTGTGAGACTTACCAAAAATCAGTGGGTTTAGTGGACTAATGAAACCTATCTGTGATGAAATCACTTCCCACTAGCTGCAACTACTAGCTTCGTAGGTCCCACCATACATCGACGATCAATATCCACCTATTGTGGATTAATCTCTAGCACCCCCCATTGATCCCACAAGTCTTACTAAAATCTTAGCAGGGTTGGCAGGCACCATCTAATCATGCCACCTTAACCGTCATCATCGATCTTGCTATAGGGATATATTTGGATGGCTTAGGAAATATTAAACACGAAAAATATTTTGTCAACTAGTAAATGCAAGGTGAAGGGGATAGTCACCCTCACAAATTCAACAATGTAATTTATAAAATGTGACTGATAATCACCAAACACAAGTCACCATCAATATAAAACATCTATTCATGATGCCATGATTGCAAACATATTAGGGTTTGTCTGCAAACCCTAATATCACTCGAGAGCAGAAATAATGCATCTTGGATGCATCCTACACTTTTTGGACTTGTAGAGCACATCACTGGAATGCTCTTGAAAAATCCATATCAAATCTATAGCCTATTTACACCTTTGTCTTCTAGAAGAACTAGCTACAACCTCATGATAATATTGCATGGAAACAATGCAACACTTGAGAAACTTAACAACATTTGCAAGAACATGCTTCTTTTATCAAAATCTTGTATAATAATTTCTAGAACCAGATCCACTACATCCCCATAACATATAGGCACACCGTTGAACTATCATTTTCCAACATCTTAGTAAATACATTCAAGATTCTCTTGTAACTCCATGATAACATTGTAGCACATGCATTCACCAACAACCTATACCCATGCTCCATATTCACAACCAACCTTATCTCTCCTTGAAATCAATTACACTTACCATTAATGACATCATCCTCACTTGCATGAGTAATTCCATTTCATCTCCTACCATCATGTCAATAATCTCCCTTGCATAATTTTTGCTTTTGACATCAATGACAACACTATATTCTTCTACACAGGATCAACACACTTCTACAATGATCCCTTTTTCACATCAATGACAACATAATCCAACAACACTAGTGTCTTGTATGGACCAAAAACAAAGCTATTACCAAAAAATGCAAAGTGTTTGTGTACAGGTTTAGAAATGTGAAAGGAGATGTTGAATATGAATGTATAAAATTAAAGGAATTGAAAGTAAACACTTTAAATAAAAATGATATAAAAATGAGAAGGAGAGATTGAGATTCCATCAGAAGCATGTTTGATGGAGTTCAAGCTCGATTCAACAAGTTCTTCCACCTACACCTACAAACATAAGACCAAAGATAAGTTTTTGGGTGGTTGTTTAGGATTTTGCCTCAATCAAACCCCCGTATTGATGTTTCCACATCCAAATATAGCCTTATACAAGATAATGAAAAATATAGACATGAAAAGATAAATAAGGCAATACACTAATCAAGGACGTAGATAAAATGATCAAATAAATATTCTTGGAGAGTCACCCTATACAAGTACTAAAAGAAGAGCTTGTGGGTGTAGTGAAGGAGAAAAAAGAACCTCCAAGATGATAGTGGATTCCTTGCAAGAAGACATTGTGTTGCAACGGTGGAATATACTTTAAAGTCATAGAATATCTCTTTCCAAGATGTGTGTATAGAAGGATGAAATAAATGATGAATGCTTAAGAAAAATGTGGTAAAATGGTGAAGAAAAAGAGAGTTATGTGTGTTCAAGAGAACACAAATAAAGAAGTGATTCCTAAACAATGAAAGCTGAAAAATTCCTTCTTTGAAAAAGAGAAGGACCTTTTGGTTTAAACAACTAGCCTTAGCGATTCCTTGTGTGGTTGCAGTTTGGAAGGGGTGTTACACTGCCAAAATATGGGAAGTGTAACATCTCAATGACCAAATTAGTCACAAATTTTTCATGGGATGCGAACATGGATCATGGATGTCTTCATGGTGCACATTAGTTTGTAGGAAACTCAGACTTAACAGTCGAGGAGTGGGGCATGCCAAATATTGAGAAAATGGTTTTAAATTAAGGGAGATCAAAATTATCTTAGTTTATCTAAAGAGGATGGAATATGTAGTGTGAAATTACATAGGGTGTAATTTTTGACATTACAATACTATAATTAGGTGCAATATTGGTGGAATATGAAAAAATATTTATATTTTCTTTTCTTCATGACCATGCATACATATAATGATTCCACTCATAACCAAACATGATAAAATTAATATAGACCTTTTAGGGATTTTAGAGAGTCACATGTGACATCAAGTGGATAGAGTGTAAAAAATATAAAGAGGAGGATTCCATTGGACACTTGCGGTTGAAGGAATTTCTCCATCTCAAGCTAGCTTTCCACTTAAAGATGCTAATTTACATTATAATCAATAGTTCTTAAATTGTGTTTATTCATGGAGCAAGGGGGCTTGGTTATTTTGTGACTATGAAATTCAACAGTTTGAATATATGTAAGGACCTAGTATAAATAAATTTTAGCATTGATGGCTACCCAAATAGTTTATGAGTTTTTGGATCTTGAGAATTATATCATTCTAATTGGCATGATATCAATTGATGAAGCACTATGGATATAGTTCAACATGAATGTTTGTCCAATAATTTGGGAGGTTTAGGAGGTAAAATATAGGAACTAACTAATTTATCTTGGGAGATACATCTTTACAAGGGTTATGAGGTAGCTTGTTAGAGATCAACCTAGTTCAAATATTTTCAAAGAGGAACTTTTTGATGGATATGTGGTTTAATTTGGTTCTAATGTAATATGGAGAGGAATGTTAGAATATTATATCTTAGTATAGTAAATATAGGCTAGATAATTAAATAATAAAATTTGTTAGTATCAAAATAAGAAATGTTAGTTATTGTAGTAGTTAGTTGGGCATAGAAGAGCTTTTGCATGGGAAAGGAATTTTTTGTAAGAAAATGTAATATAATTTAAAATTAATAAATGTGATACTATGAAAATAATATCATATAGTATTTTATTTATTATCTATGATATGGTATAATTTTTGTAGTATTTATACTTGCAATTTCAATATGGTATCAAATTTCTCAATGGTGATGGTATTTGAGACTGGTGATGGAGGTTAAACTAGAGCCATGATTTTTTTTAATGGTTGATAATATTCTTAGAAAAATCCTTAAATATTCTTTTATAGTTATGTAGGCTTAAAATAGCTGATTTGGGTATATAAAGATGTTTTAAAAAGGTCCACCAAAATTTGGATATATTTTTTTTTGAATTTTGATTATATAGTGTTCTTTAAGTAGATCTTGGGGTGTATATACATCACCATATACAATATTTATTTAAATTCATTTACTTCTAATATGTTGAAGTGCATATACACCATCACATACAATATTTGTTTGAAACTTTAAGGGTATTTTTTGAAGATAATCCATATATTTTCCTTTTGTCTTGAATAAATTATTGCACAATATACATTGAAGTAAAGTTTGGAATGATTATATTGGATAGTGGAGGACACAATTTTCTTAGGGTACTTGCAGAATTGAAATGAGTATGGATGTGAGATGATTAGATCCTTTTTATTTTTGTTTAAACTTATTTGAAACATAAAAGATTGTGGTACCATGGATATTTTGCAAATTGTTATTTCCAAACATTTCTAGATAAATGATGTAAATATTTTCACTCTATAAAATATAAAAATAAAAATTAAGGGTTAGAAAATGGTATAGGAAAAATCCTTTGGTATTTTTGTTGGAGTTGATAGTGAACCCCAAAAATCCTAGAAATCACCTACAATCAAAACACCTATCACATAATGTGAAGAGAAAATCCATTGATATGATCATGAAACATTGAGAAGAGATGATCCAAAAATAAACTAATTGTGCAATGCATTAATTCAAATGAATGATTATAATTTGAATGAATGATTATAATGAAGATGAATGCTTATAAAAGCATAAAAAAGAAAAACCTAGATGAGGACTTGATTAGATTGTGACAAGTGTCTTAATCTCATGCAATGAGACACTTAACCTATATTTAGCCTAATCTAATAATAAAAAAACACTCCTAAGTTTAGCTTAAGTGAATAAAGAAATAAGGGACTTAATAATTAATTAATTATCAAGTGATGTCCTAATTACTCCAACAATCCTCCTAAGATCAAATTAGGAAAAATTTATAAAAACTTGATGAAGAATCAAATGATGGATGCATGGATGGGTCCCGAATACAAGTCCTAATGAGGTACCCATGTACAAACAAATGAAATCTCTCATAAGTTGAAAAAAAGAGAAAACCACATGGGAAAAACTCCTCTGCGAAAGAGAGAAAAATAAATGACTATACTAGTGAAAAAAGTATAGAAGGATGACTCAATGCAACCCCCAAATGACTATTTATATCACATAAGTACAATAGTGTCCCCCAATAGGAGAGATACAATGAGGATATGAACCCCCCCCATAAAGAAAGATCTCGTGTGCCAATGATGAACATCTAAAGACATAATATGATTCAATAACTACAAATAATATTTATCCCCTTAGGAAGAAACATATCCACTAGTGATTGGGAAAGCCAATCCAAAAATATTGATGAATGAGGAATCCAAATGCAAATGATACATGCACCTTTGAAAAGTGCTCAAGTGTCCACATGCCAGAAAAAGATGATTTCAATCTAAGATCCAATGAAGAATGATGTAGAAAAAGATACAAAGGCTATGAAGATGATGTGGCTACCAACAAAATGGAGATGAATTTCCTCAAAGTAATCCTCCAAATCTACAATTTGAGACTCTACAAACAAGGATGATATGTTTGCAAGAGATGAATCCCAAGTTGTTGTGTCTAGAAGAAGATGAATGTCCTACTATGCTAAACCAATAGGGGCCAAAGATGTGATGATTCCAAGCTAATCAGTAACAAAAAAATATTGTAGTGAAGTCTCGATCTAAAGAGTGGGAACATGAAAACAAGTCTTTTAACCATCATAACATGCAAGACCTATGATATAATCATGCTCCTCTAAAGTATCATCATCAAAGGGTATGCCATCTACATCTGCAAGAGAGATGAGACAATATGTAGCAAGATCCTCTAGGTATGGAGAGATATGAGGGTCTCCATGGATCTCCAAAACTTGAGTGCAAAGTGTGTGCCCGGTGATCCCACAATAGTGGTTTACAATTTTTGGCCAAACTGGACACTGAAATTATTATTTTTAACTAAATCTTCACATTCGGGAACCTATAGCGGCTAAACCGTGAGGAATTTGGAGATGATGAAAACTAGAGTCTCATCACATTTTTTTTGTAGATTCTAAAAAAAAAAAATTCAAAATTTTTGGAATAAGATTGCACTTCTTTTTCCTTCTCCCACGAAAACTGATTTTTTTCAGAAAACAACATTTTTAAAAAGTGACGCTCACCGTATACAACATAACTTTTTTTGTATGAAGAATAAAATTCTAATTTTTTTGAATTTAGATTTTTACCTATTATATATAGCACTTTCATTTTCTCTCATAGTTTTTATTGAATATTTTTTCCTTAATAGAGTTTCAAAGTCAAACCAATTGCAACTCAGACATAGGCGGACTGTATACAACATAAATTTTTCTATATGTATCAAAATTATTATTATTTTTTTTTAATGGATCAAGGACATCAATACCCAGCACAAACATATTTTAAAAAAAATTATTTTGATAATTTTCTATTTTTCCACATGTGCAAAACAAAGAGCTTTATTTTCGGTGAAAAACCTATGTTTAATAAAACTAAAAAAACACATACATAATAAATCAAAAACATATTAAAATTATATTCATGGGATAGATCATTTCAAGGACTACAATAATAATTTGAAATAAATTTTAAATGAATTCATTTGATCCCCCAAAAGGTAAATCAAAAGTGATTTTTTATCAGCATTTTGATAGGTGTAAAGGAGACTCATTTATAGGTATGGTTTAAAACCAGCGAGGTTCTATCCAAGGGGTTTTGATCTATGGTGGTTTGATCAAACCCTCTTCAATTGGAATCCTTAAAATAGAACTTTTAAAGGCTTAAATCATTATATTTTCTAAAAATATGTGATTTCAGCAAAAATTAGTTCCCCTCAGAAATTGTAAACCAACTTTGTGGGATCACCCCCTGGGCACAATCAATTTTTGATACAACACACATGGTGTAAGGATAAACACTAAAAAATACAAAAAATACATGATTAGTGATAATACCCCATGCTAAAAAACTCCTTGGTGTAGGTATGAGTACATAAAGATAAGGTAAAAGATCAAGCCATTTGAGATGTGTTAGGATGTTGTTTTTTCAAGGCTCTTAGTTATCCTTTGCTAGGATGACCACAAAACAATGAATATAAAAACCATGATATTTCCTTAAATGATAAAATCAGAGACTAATAACCTAAATGTATGTAAAGTAGATCAATTGAAGTCATGCCATGCAAAAAATCCTTTCCAAGAGTCAAATTGTCCAAGTAATTGACAAAATTATGAAATCACAAGAAAATGAATAAAATGTACCTAGGGAAGATTTTGGAAAAGTACATAAGTTAAATTGAAGAGCTCTAAAATACCCTTCCAACGCTGCTAGAATCACAAAAATTGAAGATACAATAAAAAAATTATGAGCTCAAGAGTGAAAAATGAAGATGAAACAACAAAAAATAGGTTATTGTTTATGAGATGGGTTCACAAAAATTATAATTGATATACATATTATCCTTTATTTAATTAGGAAATGAGATCTGGGACATATAATTGACTAAGAACCTTAGGTGAATCAAGTCAACGTAAGAATCTTTAGATTTCCATATGACTTAAGGATGGGGGTCAAGGTCAAATGACACTTTGGGGAGAAGAACTAAAAATAGAAAATCAACTCGAAAATGCAATCTAACACTTGAAACAACAATATTAAACTTAATATTAGTAGAACTAGAAAATCAAATGTAGATCTAAGAAGGGAAAAAATATGTTTACCTGTCACCAAGAGGCAGTTTGCGAAGGCTGACTAAAACTCATTCACCCATGGGTGAATGGGTCTTTTCTCAAGGTTTTCTTGAAACTTTCTGGAACCTTTGACACAAATTTGTAGCTTCTGATTTTTCCAAGTTTTAGTTTCAAAAATTCAGAAATCAGATCTATAGGTTAGATTTTGTGATTTGATAACCCTCACAACTTCTCAGTCTTTCTCTTTGCAACCTATATTTTCAATCACACACACAAGAGAGAAAAATGTTTTTTTGGGTGAATGGGGCTTTGCCTTGGTCAAACCCCATTTTGGTAATCAAACCTTGAATTGAAATAATAAAATGAAAGAGGGAATGAAGAATGAAAAAAACTATGTTACCACTCAACAAACCCTTGAATGAAACCTTGATAATGGAGATATTAGGAATTCCATAACTTGCATGAAATGGTTGAATTGGATGTGGCTCTTGATACTTGAATTATGCTTTGAATGCTTGAACTTGATCTTGAAACCTACATTACAATCTTAGCTCCAAAAACATGCATGATGCAAGAAGACTTTGACATGATAGATAGATCTTGAATGCTGCAATAAATCTGTGATATATCTGCTCTTGAATGATCTTGAAGTTCTCCAAAAATTCTCACAAGATTTGTATAAAATTTCTAGGTGAAACTTAGTGAAATGATGTTGTATTTAAAAGTATGTATCCTTAATTTCCTAAAATTCAAATATCACAAGACAACATTAAATTATGGATTTTAAGATGTTAAAATACCACCAAAAACATAATTTAAATTTAGGTCCAAAGCTCTAGAGAGGACCCATTCGCCAATTAGGTCCCTATTCCTAGAACACACATTGCTCAAAGTAAAGTGTTATGTTTAGGCATTAATTATTGTCAAGTTTCCCCTTTGGAAAATGTAATTTATTAGGCTTGTAAATGAATAAAAGGGATTACAAAGGAATAATTAATCTCAATTTAATTAAGAGGGCCCAAATAAGTGTGAAAATGTAAAGAGATACATTTTTCAACACTACATTGAGCCCCCACTTTAGTGAGAGGATGACCCTACGCCAAACTCATACTAAAGTAGACAATCAAGAGAGATCTAATTGTACAATCATTGGAAGGATAAGATGGAAAAGATCAAAGAAGGTGATCAAGCCCCCAAGATCTAATATCTCATGGAAAAATCGACAAATTCAGAAGGAGACACATTCTTATGTTAAACATATATGTATGCAACAATGACACGATACTCAATCATACAATGTCAAAGACTAAAAGAAAGAAAAATAAAAGAGGTGTGGATCAAGCCTTGATTTCCCAACGTGATGTGGATCACGCCTCATTTTTTTTTCCAATTTTTTTTACAAGTGTAACTCTTTGTCCACTATACAAACAACAATGCATGCTCACACGGGCTAGTGAAATTTGTTGTCCACTAGGTGAGCCCCTAAGGGTGGCAAATGAGAGAATCTTATTAAGCTCCCATACCATACCAAAGTAATACCTCTGATAAATTTAATAAGGTACCAAAAAATATGAACTTTGATCATCATAAGGCTTAGACAGTTGCATTATGCTAAACACTTATGAACAAACAAGGCACCAGAGGCAAGCAAAGTGTGTTATGCTTGGTGTCCATGAAAAAGGGTTGTAACTTCGAGCTTCACAAGGTTACCAAGTTGCATTATTCTCAACACATGAATAAAATGTGAATAGGACAAGACATGTTCAAAAGGGTTTTTCTTAGTTCATGTAAGGTCTTCTCTTAGGGAACATCGTGCTTAAAGTCTCCAAGAGAGGACAAGTCTAGGATAAAATTTGCAACTTAGGGAATGCAATGTGTAGCATCACCACTAAGAGTAATTTTTTATGCCAAGAAAGGTCACACTCTTGGAGGACATCAAACCCAATGACAACACCAAGAAGAAGACACATCGCAAGAAGAAAGAAGACTGTACAATGAAACATAAGATATAGTCCAAGATCTCCAAAATTGATAATGCCAATGTACGCCCCCACTTTAAATAAATTTCTAAACACCATGCTCTAAAAAGTTACTTTAAAGTAGAAAATGATAAATGTTAAAAAATGTATGAGAGATTATTTGGAAAGCCGTATGTAAAGAATATCTTTCCAAATGAAGCTATTTCATGAAAAGAGGTTTCCTACAAAATGAAATCCCAAAATAATACATAAGGGATCCAAAAATTTAGGGTCAGCATATGTATTTGCTAAAATGATATTATAGAGCTTGGAAATGTTGTCATTTCCAAAATAACTCATGGAATAGGAAGAATGACACATAAAGAGCGAAAACAAAGAAAAAGCCTTTGGGTCAACATGGAAGAGACCTAGATGTCTCAACACCTTGCATCATTCCCAAAAGCAAAACACAAGATAAAGGAAAGATAAATATTTACGACATATAGAAGAATGTAGATACAAATAGAGGAATGGACATAAATATACATCAAATAGAATAGTTCGGAGGATCATATTACACATATTAAATCACATAAAGAACAAGAAAATAAAATAAAGAAAAGATTAGTAAGGCACATACAAGTCAACCTATAGTAGGTTTTCTACATCCCAATCTTGTTCATCATATGTGAAATGTGGAAAACTAGCCAAAGGGATAACATCAAATGCCAAACTAGGACAATCACCAAGTTCTGTACATGGTGAATCACTCTTTGTAGGAGGATCCTCATGATTGTTATCATTTAAGCTCATAGAAGAGGGAAAAAATGAATTCAACTCATTATGCACTTCCTCATCAATATTTTCCATTTTATTATCATCATCCAAGTTTATCACAATAGAAGGTCTAATGATAATATCCATAGAAGATGCTTGTTCTTATTGTGTTCGAGATTTAGTATTTTCTTGTTTTAATGAAGGTGGAGAATATTCATGTATTGCTTCAATTAATTTTGGATTTTGATTTTCGGTGTTTTTATTTTCTTTTGCTTGTAACAAACAAGTAATAGCATGATGTCTATGCCTATGCTCTCTAGCATTTCAGTTTCTTTTTGTTTGGTTTTAAAGTTGTGATTGTGTAGGAGTGGGTTTATCAACCATAGGTTTCTTTTCTTCCCTTAAGGGAGGAACAAAAGGAACCATAGGAGGTTGTTCAAAAAAATTCTCTTTAGCTTTATAAACTTGTTTGATTTTAGGAGGCACAACAAGACTTATTCAATTATCTTGTGGTATCTTATAGGAAATAGGTGAAGGATTTGTAGTAGATCAATCTTGGTTACTTGGATGGGTTTTTGGTTCAATCATAGTCTCATCAAGGATAGGAGGCTCAATCATGGATGAGGCATATTGGTAAGGGATAAATTTTCTATGTGCTTTGCCTTAAATTTTTGATAGGATTTTTTTAAAAAGTCCTTATGAGGCCTAATAGGTTCCATAGGTTTGGGCCAAAAGAAGTCCAATGAGAAATTCCCACGGGAAGAAAAAAAATTAACCAAGAGTTTATCCTATTAGAAGTCCATAGTTTCCATAGGTTTGGGCCAATATAAGTCTCATTAGCCAAGATTTTATCCTAAAAAATGAATTCACTACATAGGGTTTTATATAAAGAAACATGGCTAACATGATCTCTTTTCCCTTAATATTTCTCAAATCTAGGAATCTCTATACCTTGTGGCATTTTTGTTCTCAATATATCCAAGGATAAGGGGTTTTCTTGATGTATTGTAAAGGTTGTCAATTTTGATTTTGACTTAATGTAGAAATTTTTTGTTCGAGGGTTGAAATGTTTTGCAAGAGTGTGTTGAAGATGGGATCATCATTAATATTGTGAGATGGAGTTGAATAAGGTGGAGGTGTATATGTATTCAGAGGGCAAGTGACTTGTAAGTTTGTGAGTGGGGATGGATTAGGAGATATGAGATTTGAATGCACAAAGCTAAAGGGATTCCCAGTGGAAATACCTAAAGAAGTATGGACATTTCTAGTAGGTTGTATAGTTATTATAATATTTGGATTAGTGTATGTTGGAATAGAGGTTATGGTTGTGGAAGGAGTAGTTAGAATTCCACCTTGAATTTTATTATATTCCAAAGCTTGAGCCCAACTAGTCATGGTATGAACATGTTTATCAATAATGTGAGATAATCTATGAACAATCTCTATTCCTTTTTCATTTTCAATCATTCTCCTTATATTATCTATCATAGGAACCATATTTCTAGCAATGTGTTCAGAACTCACTGTCTTGTAATTTTATCAAGTTTTTCATCCATCCTTCTAAGGTTCTCGTGAGGGACATTAGAAATCATTGTATAAACATTAGTCACATTAGGTGTGGGTAGGGAAGTCATTGCAAATGAAGTGTTGAGGGTATGGTTAATAGTGGGTCGACTAGTGTCAATACTATGAGTGAAAGAGTTAGAAAACCCAGGATCCGCAATGAGATGTATCATAGGATGACATGAGTTTCAAACTACATCTCATGAAAATATTGTAAATAGGACACCAAGCTATGAATCTCATACAAGTTTCATAAGAACAAGGTGCAACCAAAATGGATAAGATGTAAGATGCAAAAAAATACCCTAGAATGTAAAGTACAATGCAAGTATGTAAAAGCAATTTTCAGTTTTAAAAAAAGTTAATTTTTTTATTATGCTATGTAAAAATTTGAAAATGATGTCTTTTAGATTCAATTTTGAATTCAAAAAATGCACTGAATTTGACAAATTAAGTTTAATTTGAACAATTTCATATTTAACATAAATTCTAAAAACTCAAACAACACATTAAATATGGAGAAACAAAAGGTAAAATAGCAGTTTTAATGCTGAAAATTTTAGAAAAATCCCCAATTAGGTCTCATTTTCCCATGGGCGAATGGGTCTCACTTCAGGTTTAAAAAAAATCAATTTACTGGTTTCTTAGATGATTTCTATGGTTTTCAAATTCTAGTTTTAGATAGTAAGTTACATTTTTAGATTTATGTAGAATGTGGTCTAAATGCAAGTGCAAAATAATGTTAAATGAAAAGAAAGAAAACCTAATTTGAGATGAAATTTTGATTCAATTTTTTGATGTAAATGACTGATCATGTAATGTTATGTAAACACTATGCAAAATGACTAAGATTTTTTACTTTTCTAGATTTTAAAGAATGCAAAAATGCAAACCTAAAACCCTAAATGAGATGCAAACTAATGTAATTTAAGAGCCCTAAATAAAATGAAAATGAATGCAAAACCTAGATCTAGGGTTCACCAAAGTGAAACAACAAAAAATATAGGTTATTATTTATGAGAGGGTTTCACCAATATGATAATAGATAGAGATATTTTCCTTTATTTCATTAGGAAATGAGATCCCCACAAATAATTGACTAACAACCCTTAGGTGAATCAAGTCAGTGTGAGAATCTTCAAATTTACTTATCATTGAAGGATGAGGTCAAGGTCAAACAAAACTTTGGGGAGAAAAACTAAAAATATAAAATCATCTTCAAAATGTAATCTAACACATGAAAAAACAATATTAAACTCAATATTAGGAGAACCAAAAAACCAAATGTAGATCTAAGAAGGGAAAAAATGTGTTTACCAATCACCAAGAGGCAGTTTTTGAAGGTCGATTGGGACTCATTTTCCCATGGGTGAATGGGTCTTTCCTCAAGTCTTTTATGCAACTTTTAGGAGCCTTTAACATAGATATGTAGCCTCTGATTTGTCTAGGTTTCAATGTTAGAAAGTCAGATATCAGATCTGTAGGTTATATTTCGCGATTTGACAACTTTTGAAACTTTGACAACTTTTAAATATTGCTCTTCAAAAAGTATTCAATCCTTCTTCAACCTAAATCTACAATCGCACACACAAGAGATAAAAAAGTTTTTTTGGGTGAAATGAGGGTTTTCCTTGGTCAAACCTCATTTTGGTAGTCAAACCTTGAATTGAAATAATGAAATGAAAGAGGGAATGAAGAATGAACAAAGCTATGTTACCACTCAAAAAACCCTTTAATGAAACCTTGATAATGGAGATCTTACAAAGTTTGCAACTTTCATGAAATGGCCGAATTGGATGTGGATCTTGACACTTGAATAATACTTTGAATGCTTGAACCTGATATTGAAACCTACAACATAATGTTAGCTCCAAAAAAATACATGATAGAAGAATAATTTGACATGATGGATAGATCTTGAATGCTACAATATATCTCTAATATATCTACTCTTGAATGCTCTTGATTACTCTTGAAGTTATCTAAGTTTTTTTATAAGATTGCTATAAAATTTCTGGGTGAAACTTAGTGAAATGACCTTGCATTTATAGGTATGTATCATTAATTTCTCAAAATTCAAATATCACAAGCCAGGATTGAATTATGGATTTGAAGATGTTAAAATGTAGCTAAAAACATAATTTAAATTTAGGTCTAAAATTCTAGGGAGGACCCATTCTCCCATGGTGGAATGGGTCCCAGGTCCCTATTCTTGGAGAAAACATTGCTCAAGGTAAAGTGTTATGTTTAGGTAAAGATCAATTTAATTAAGAGGGCCCAAATAAGTGTGAAAATGTAAAGAGATACATTTTTCAACACTATAAAAGATATGAATTTGACTAAGCATAAAATAAACCAAAATCTAAATTTGATCACGTGACTTACACCACTAGAAACTACTTGGAAATCTCATCATGAGACTTACACCACTAAAAACTACTTGGAGCTAGTTTCCCTAATCACTCCAATGATTTTGATAGATAGCAAGTTTATTAATGAGGGCATTTAAATTAGGATATAATTTTTATTTTAAAAATTTCATTTGAATATGAAGATAAAGGAATATTTGCTTTGGAAAGTGGATTTTTTTTAATTTTATTTTTAACAAGTCAATTTTTTTTATTAAAACAACTAGAAACATTGTTAATTATGTGAAGAGTGTATCTAAATGAGATTTAATTTAATTTTTTTGTATGATTTTTAAGAATTTTTAATTAGAAATATAAGGGCTACTATAATTATGTGTGATATTAGTAGAATCTCGTTCGTTTAAATAGTATTTTTATCCATCTAGATAAGATATCACCTTTCTAGGATTGACATGTTCACACCTAGCTTAGGTTTACTTAGGTTTATTTTTCTTTTGTCTCACTTCATAGCATTGAGACATGTTTCCTCATGACCTGAGATACCTATTCACACTTGTTCATCCACTTGTCAAGTGAGCTCACAAGTGTCCCACTTATGGAGGGGTAGTCATAGTTTTGAACTCCTACCTTATCATCTCCTCATCTTTGTCTATGTATGAAAGGATTGATCATTGTATTATACACTCTTTATTTTCATATTTGATATAATACTATTATACATATTTTATTCACTTGTGGAATTTTTTTAATTCTCTTTGATCGTAAAATTCTCCAACATAGTATTAGAGTCACAAGAGAACATTCCTTCCTAAATTGAGGAGAATATTTCACATAGCCCTATCCACTAAGCATCATAGAGGCATATGGTCTATTATATCACATCTAGAAGGCTCGAAAAATGAAAAAATACCTTTCGTTTTGTTAATTTTGATAATTTTTATTTTTTGCACTTTTTTGGCCCCTATGCCTGGTTTCGAATTTTTTTAGAAACATAAAGAAAAATTAGCAAAGGACCAATCTGCCCTTTTCCCATATGCTCATTAGGGCACCCTATCTCTTGAAAGGAAACCTATCTTCAAAAATAATTAGAAAGATAACCCCAAGGCTTCAATTGTCAGGTCTTGACTTTGCAAAAATGACTTAGTGGTTAGTGTAATGTTGGTTTCACAAGGGACCTTAAGTTATTTAGCTATAACTTTGAGGACAATGGTTTTTTAAAATTTTGAAGAATAGTAAAAATCTGAGTTGTATTCTTAGATATGGAATCTAAAAATGACTTCAATCATCAAATATGACAATTTTGTGATACCTTTTCTTCCTATGCTAACCCAAATTTGAATAAATAAAATATAAAAGATAAGGGTTAAGAGATCCTAAATATAAAACCTAAGGTTAATCATAACAATGGCTGATGCTGGAGATAGACAAATCCCCAAAAACCAATTTCTGTTTAATCGGGGTTAAACCCACAATACTACATAAATATTGCAATCTTCAAATAAAATTTTAAATATTTTCAGACTATAAATATTCAAGCATATATCCAATTTCTAGTACAATATGGACAAAAATTCACAGTTGAAGCAATGTTATAAACAACTTAGACTAACCATGCACTATAACTTACAATCAACAAATTAAAAATGGTATGAGTAGGAAATTTTTCAAATACCTCAACACTTTTCCATCATTATAACTGAACTAGAACTAAAACGTGAAATAAAACTATAACAAGGAACCATGGAAGCATTCGATATCAATAAGAAAGTCACCAAAATAAAATACCTTTTCTTGTATTAATATAAAAATTCCTTTACAACAACTCCTAATCAAACTTTTACAAATGAGAGAATATTTCCTTTTATAGAGAAGTCTTACAAAATCAATGGTAGAGATTAACTCAATGCCAATGGCCTAGATTACATGTGCCTTAAATATTGGAGGTGCATTAAATATTTTAAAAAATATATCCTCTTATCCTCCAATTTAAAATTTTGTTACATAAGAACCTAGGAGAATGTAAATTATTTTAATATATATTTTACATTAAAGACATCTTACAAGATCTTATAAAATTTGGGTGCACACACTTTGAGGTAACTAACTATAGTTGGCTAGAATATTATAGAAATTTTTCATCAATCAAAAAATTTCCAGCTTCCTTCTCTTTTATAGCATATTTAACAAAAACTTTAAGTACAGCTATCAATTTATCATTAGGAGGAGCCTAGGCAGCATGAACCTTGTAGGAAAAATCCTCATATTCATCCTTAGCTTGCTATGAAGGCTGATGCAAGATTCCCTTTGTCAAATTACTTCCTTTGAATGCATGAAAAAGTATGCAGCATCTTTCAAAAATTCCTTATCTAAGATATTAGTGGGTTACCTTTGTATAACTTTCTGCCAATGCTATTTTAGCTCCACATCATTTAGCTTTTTTGAAGTATTGATAGGAAACTTTACCATGTCTCTCAGATATTGATCATAGTCTGCAAGTACCTTATTAAACTATTAAACAATTGAACTCATCTTAGGCATTACCTAAGATATAACTTCCTTTCGAAAATCCATCTCGCATACACCCAAAATGCTTGGTTCTTTGGTTTTCTCCTTAGGAAGAATTTATTGTTTCTCTATTAATTCTATAGGAAGCTTCTTGATTGCTTCCAACTTTGGATATTCCAATTCATAATATTTTGAGAAATAAATACAATCCTCAATTATCTTATCAATTTCTTCTTTTAGAATTAAGAAATTGTTGTGCATATCAGCGACCATTACAATCACCTTATTTCTAGTGAAAAAAATACTCCCAATCCATTCATGTGTGTTTTGATTCCATGTTTTAATTTTCTCCATTTATTAGCATCTTCTTTTGAAATCAAAACTACAATAGTGACCTTCCTCGAGACACTTTAGACAGGCATCACTAGCTATTGGACAAAGGCCAAGCGTTCTACAATCTGCACATTTAACCCTTTCTTAGTGGCCCGATCCTTATCCATTCTCTTCAAAATGTTAGATATTAACCCCTAAAATTAATCAATCTCCTAGGACCTATTAGTGGGGCCAATATTAATTGAAGAAATATTATACTCTTTCGACAAAATTGTAGTTGCATCTTTGTCCATTGAAGGTGTAGTTATGTGAAGAGTTCTTGAGCCAAAAGCATCTTTGGTCACATGTGACCTTATTTTCACTTTCTTCTTCTCCTTGGGATATTAAATATGGGCTTAAATTGCATCAATACTAGCCTTCGGATCCTTCATAATAGGTGCTTTATCCTTTAGTTGTCGTGGCAACCAACTAGGAGGTATTGTTTGATGTTTAGAATTTTATTTTTGTAGAATTATCTTATGTTGCAATCTTTTCTATTTTCTAATCCTTCTACACTTATTGTACCTTCTCTTCATTAACCTTTGACATCTTCTCATATTGTATCTCAGTTATTTTTACTCCTACAACTTCCTTGGAAAAAAATTCCTCATTATGAGGCACAAGATAAGTCTCCTCCATTGTAGACATAATTTCCAAAATTTCCCTCTCTTGTTTTTGTATTTCCTCCAAAATTTTATCAATACTATCCGTGTTGCCAAAAACTGGAGCCTTTGATACTTTTCACTCATTTGGACCCTTGCCCATGGATTTTGGAACCTTTTCAACCTCTTTTCACCCATTTCCAATTGTTGTGCTAAAGTGTTGTAAGGTGTTGCAATAATTTTTCACACTTTCCTAGGCTTTTCATCACTTAATCAACCCTTTCTTATGGTATAATGACCCCTTAATGCACATATAAGTCCTATCTTTGTTTTTTTTCATGAGACAATCCCAGAAAATAATAAAAATCACACTTTAATTTCTAACAACCAATCAAATTTTCCCATGTGGCTTAAAATTTAAATTTAACTTAATATTCTTTCAGGATTTTGTCTCTAAAATCCTAAGGTCAGCCTGTATGGTGTCATTTTATGAAAATTAGGGCATAAATTGTATAAATAAGGATTATTCCCTTCATTTTTCCTCTTCTCAGCTTCATTTTTCTTCTCTCAATCTCCCATCTCTCCTTCTCAAGCAACCTAGGGTTTGATTATTCTAAGTCACCAAGGCATCTCTCTCAAGAATCATCCAAAGGGTTGAATCCTCCATTGCTTCAAGTAAAGATCAATTATCAAGGAAAGGTAAACTCCATCACTCCTTTGTTCTACGCTTCTTTAAATTACTTCATCATTTTGGTTTGATTACTTAAAAGGGGTTTGACTGAGGCAAACCCTTAATCCCTAACAATCAACAAGCTTTCCCTCTTAGTGTGTTTTGTAGGTCTTGGGGGAAGATTTGGAAAACAACCAAGGTGGAAGAATATTCAACAACTTGTCCAAGCTCTTCGATGTTGGAGAAACCCTAGTTGAAGCTTAGAGGACACCCACAGATCAAAATCTTCGCTTTCAGGATGAAACACCTTAACGAGCAGAAAACATAGACCGAGGGCTTCCACTTCCAATTTTCTATCTTGAAAAATTTAGAAGAGGACTAAGTCACCAACAATGTTGACCTAGCTCCATTGAATGTTTTTTTCATATATTTTTAAAGATCTGGATACCCTTTTGGCTGAAACAGGCTCTAAACCAATTATCTAAAAAAGGACTACATCACCCAGAATGGTGTAAGTGTCCCAACATGCTTAAATTTTAGATTCAATGAAATTCTTGACCTCAAATCGAGTCTACAACTCATTCCCAGGTGCACACCTTTAATTTCATAAGTCTCTATTATAGTTTGTTTATATTTCTTATGTTATTTGCATATCATTATGTGTTTTCCAACATATTTTGCATTCAATAGTTAGTTTTCAAAATTTAGGGTATCTCAGAGAAATAAAAAGCCCCCAATGCTTTGAATGAACTCACCTGAAAAGGTATATCATTAAGTGGAAAGAGAGTCTTTTCACAATCAAGAGCTCCTAGGTGAGAAACCCTAGGAGCCTAATTGGGGAATCCTCTTTCCCTTTTAGCATATCATCTTTTTGGTGGTTCATTTTGGTGAACCTAACTCTCTTACCCCCTTCTTGTCTGATTTGGAGTTCTTTATCATCCTAGGTTTGCATTTCATTTTGTATTGTGTACATTGCATTCTAGGGTTTAAATTTTGTATTAGTGAAAGTGCATAATAGGTTTGCATTTTTGCATCTTGGAACTTTACACATCTCTAAAATTTTCCATTTTCAGGTTACAACTGCATCACCCCATACAAAAACCACATGAATCAATCCAAAACATCTGAAAAATCTAATAAAAATCACCAAGAGGACTAGGTCACCACCCTGGGCGACATAGTCCCTTCAGGCTTCTGAAACTCCTCTTTACAAAGCTAAAAACCCTATTTTCCAGCTTATGTTTTGTGCCATTACCTATCTGTATCAATTGGTTGTGTTTTTGTAGCATGCATTTCATTAAACCTAGCTTAATTTAGCTCATTTCATGCATTGCTTAGTTTCAATTTTTCATATACTACATTTATTTTTCAAATTGTTGCATAGTGTAATAAGAAAATTACCTTGTTCTGCATTTGAAAAATTGAAGTTCACCATTTTAGTTTAAATCATGCATTGCATTATCTTTCCTCTCTCCTCTTACAATTTTTTCTTTTCAGCAATGTGGCTATGATTTGGTTTCAAATGCATTGTATAAATTCAACATTTCTTCTTATGAGTTCAATGTAGATTATAATAATGAATTCATTAAAGAACATGTTAATAACCAAAACATTGACACTATTCTTAACATTTCATTACCCCTTGATGAGGATATTAGAGTTGATAATCATAACAATCATACTTGTGCTTCTCCTTATACCTCTCCTATTAGTGATGAGGGTATCCTGGTGCAAGAAGATACAAGCTTTGAGGGTCTTGATTGTCCCTCTCTTCATCCCCCTTTGCCAACCACTAAACAACAAGAAGATGAAATCATAGAAACATTTCTTGGCATTACCTTAACTAGTCTCCCTAACCATCACCATCAAACTTGTCCTTCTTCTAATATGACTCCTCGATAGAAAGAAAATGGTTTGGTGTTAGAAGATATCCTCCTACAAGTCCTCCAACTCTTGAACCTCCCTTCCCTAATGCTCCTCCCCTTTGGGATAATTAATTTGATAGTCATAGTAGGCCTTCTCTTGATGCTTCCCCCCTTTGTGATGAAGCATGTGATGAACCTCTTCCAAACTCTCCTACTAGGGTAGATAGTATGGAACAAGATAATGAGACCTTTGATAATCAAATAAACCCTCTCCTAATCATCTCATCATCGATCATTCCCCCATTAGTCATGAAGTTATTTTAGAAGAACCAACCTTTGATTGTCAAGAACCGTTGGTTTGTAATTCTCCTAAAATATCTCCTCTGAGGGAGGATACCATTATGCAAGTAAAGGATAAAATTGACTCTCCTTCCCAAGGGGATGTTAATATTATTCAACCTCTGTTAATCCCTTATCCATCTTCAAACAAACCCAAACCTGAACTTACTCTCTACCCACCCAAGAATAATTTGTTGCAACAACCGAATCATCATACCATTGCTCACACACATTACACAAGAAAAAACCCACAATCCCAACCACCAACCTTAAAACCCTTACCTTCATCCCCTCCCATTCTTCTTGTTGCCCCTCACTTAAATTCATTTCTTAGGGAGTATGACCTTGTTGACCAGCTAAGGAATGCTCTTGCTAAAATATCTTTATGGGACCTTATCCAAGCCTCCCCTCACTATCACAACATGATGAAAGAAGCCTTACAAAAAATTCCTATCCCTTCTAATGTGCAAAAAATTGACATAGAAGCTATGATTCAAGGCTTGAATGCTGACATTGTTTTCCACCAAAGTGAGTTCCCTCCTTTGGTTGTGCAAAAACAAGATGAATCCTTCATGATCATATCTCAATACAAATGTATAGGGATCAAGTGAACCCTTGTTGATAATGGCTTTTCTATCAATGTGTGTAGTGTCAATCTCTTGGATAGGCTCCATATTGATAAATCATATATTCAACCCTCCTCTCTATCTATTAGTGGATTTGACAGTGTAGGACAAAAATCGCTTGGTGTGATCACTTTACCTCTTACAGTTGGAGTGGCCACATTAAACGCATTGATCCATGTTATTCTTAATGATGTTTCATCTAACCTCATCTTAGGTAGGCCATGGATTCATGCAATGAATGGAGTGCCTTCCATTCTTCATCGTAAGATGAAGTACATCTACAAAAAAAAGTGTACACACTTGATGCTTATCCTGAGCCTTATAGTGTCGTACACCTTGAGGAAAACAAATCCAAACCCTTCCAAAGCTTAACACCAACCAAACACATGAAACCCATACAACCAACGTCCTTAGAAGATGATTGGGGTTCCTAAAAATTCACACCTCCTTTACTAGGAGGATTCAAGACCACAACCAATGAATCTAAAAAGGGAAACACAGTCTTGTCAACACAAGACTCAAATGATCCTTCGAAAGCATACATCTCAACTAATTTAGCCACCAATGCAAACAATGAACCCTCACCCAATCCAAAAGTGCTAAAAAATATCTATGGAAAAGGTTATGATCTCATGAAACAACTTGGCTATAGTGGCAAAGGATGTGGTGCTAACGAACAAGGTATCTGCAACCCTATCGAGCCTAACACACAAACAACTAATCATGGCCTTGGATTTTCTCCTTTAATTGAAATCATCAAACCTTCCTCCAACACCAAATCTCTCCCAACTCACCATTATAACCCAACCTTCAAAATGATCATTTTAAACCAACAACGAACTCTTTGCTTAATAACAATGTCATCTCGTAGCCCACTAATTTTTCAAATTTTACACACTCCTCCAAAGGAGTATACAAAATATCACAATCTCAAGTGTCTTGCCTAAGTATTGTAGACATCCGAATTTGACCACTCCCATATGGTCAAATCCATATCCTCTATTTGTCTATGTCATCAATATTAATTAAATGACTTATTTAATTAATATTTCCCCTTCCTCTAAGGTTTCTAAATTATTTAATTTAATAATTAAATACTTTATCTTTCATCATTTCTTCTCTAAATTAAATAAATCTATCAATTTATTTAATTTAGTCATTTACATTTTTGAGTTTAAATCAATTTTAAATTCCCTCTTTTCTCTCTCCTTGTCACATCCTCCATAATATTCTTCTAATCTATATTAGTTTAGTTAATCCATGATTAGTATGTGCACATCCTTAATCATGATTAATGTCACATCCTCCATATTTGGCCACTTGCCTTTAATCCTTCATTAATCTTCCTAATCACATTTTTTCACAACCTTAATCTAATCACCAGCCATTAATGGTATGTTGTCCAAGTCAACCTTTCATAAGTGCTTTCTTTATTAAACATTGACCTCTTCCCCAAGTGAATTTGAGATTTATATTTATTCATTCAATACGTTTCTCTTCTCCATGTAGGTTTTGGGGAGACTCTAAATTCCTTCATAAGTCACGTTAGTCACATGGGACAAGGACGTCCTTTATGAGGACCTTGTCTTATCCCCAAGGTATTCCCCAATCAAGTGAATTTAAAATTCACATTTATTCCCCCAACAACTTCTCTCATCCCCATGATGATAAAAAAGGAATTTCTAAAATTCCTCACTTATCACCATCATCCTCATATGGAGACAAAAACTTCTTTTTTGAGGAAATATTTCCCTAATCCTAAGATATTTGCAAGTACCTCCACCTCACATGTCCTCTTTCCACATCATCTGTCCTTTTGAAACCTCATCTTCCACAAGGAAAGATGTGAAGTCTTGTGAGTCCTAAACTCACCAAATCCCTCCATCTTGCCCATGTTGGCTAAATCCTATCCATTTGAATTCTCTAGAGACTCTTCCTTTAACATGGAAGATTTTGTCTCATTTTTTATATATATCACATTCATAACATAATTTTCATTCAAGAATTATACTCTCAAGGAAACAAGATTTCAAGCACTTGCATACTTGCATTCAACTTCCATTGTTTCATTCATTGAGGTTTGATTTCCATTCATCTACCAAAATACCCACATATTTCATTGCATTCATCTTGCAATCTAAATCACTTTACATATAATTTTAATCAAATTTTCCATCAAAGAGGACACATTCAAGCTACATCAAAGGGCCAACCAAAAATATCAACTTGAATAAGGTATATTTGTTGTTTCATCTTTCTTTTATTCAAGTTCAATTTAGGCTAATCATGAGGTGGTGTTGTGTTGTTTCTCCTTGCATTTCTTTGTGTTTTGCATCATTTAGGATAGTAAATAACATTGCACACATTTGTGGCATCTTTTTTGGTGATCCCGAGTGAAGAGAAATCGTAGTCCACTTACTCCTTTGTGTTACCTATGAGGCACTAGATCGTGTGAGCCTGAGGACTAGCCGAAAATGTTTAGCGTCTTCTTTTAGTGGGACCTTCTTGGGGATTTCATCACCCCAAGGGATGATCCCAACCACGTGTTACCAATGGGGTGTATAAAGGGGGAGAGCCAAATTTGAACCCCAATCTAGTCATGTCGTATTTGGAAAAGCGCCAAAGCTAGGGTGATACATAGATAATATGTGAAGAGTTGGTCCAAGTTTCCAGTACCTCATTGGGGCTTCTAACTCGTGCCTATAGGTGAGCTGGTGTTCATGGTTGTGCCTCATGTACCATGCATATATCAAAGACTCCCTAGTTAGAGGACTGTGTTGGCCATACCCTTCATACTAATCTTAGGATTGTGTTGTTTGAACTATATTTTTTGTGTGAAACCAGTGCATGTTTGTTTAGTCAAATCATCCCTTGCCTTCTACTTATCATTTTTTATGTTTTCTATCAATTTACATAGCCATTTTTATCCAAGTTAAGTCTAGGTCAACTGATAGGGATGACCTTTCCCTCAATAGGGGTGACCTTTCTCTTCACAAGGGTGATTCTTCTTTTAATAGGAGTGACCTTGCCTTCTGTTTGAGTCATTTCCTAGTCTATTCTTGTCAAAATTTCCCATCCTTCACAAAATAGGCAACCTTTCCATCAATAGGGGAAATTTTGCACATAAGAAAGGTGACCCTAACCTCTAGAGGGGAAATTCTACCTTGATGAGACTTTTAAAAATTTGTCAAACTTTTTTCTAGTTTTGGGTGTGTCTATTCATCTTTCATGACTGGGGGTCTAATTTTTAGGGTTTAGAGTTTTGTTACCTAGGCTGAAATTATTTTTTATCAAATAAACCCTCATGTTATAATTTTGTGTTGACCTATTATTGGGGGTTATCAGTCTTTTAATTCATTCAGCTGAGCCTTGTCTGTTGTGTTGTTACAGGCCCCTTTACTCGACCTATCAGTTCTTTCTCCACATTTGGGTTTTACTATTATTTTTCCTAAAATAGGTGGGCTCCCAATGTTTATACTTTGGCCAAAAATTTCATGCCTATGATGATATTTTCCCTTTCTCCTAGTTGGCCCCACTATTATAAATAACCTTTTTTCATGTGCAGATTGGCAGGCTGTTAGATCAAAGGGTTCAAATCTAGACCATTCCTCACAAACCTCGCAAGGTTTCTTTTTGATGTCACTAAAGTGGTGTGAGGTATGCAAGATGCTTCCATCTATCACGACAATGGAGTGGGGCCTATCCCAATGCGCTGGTGGTGACAAATTGGTGTCAAATCAACAATGGTTATTTAATGACGAGGATTAATTATGGCCATCCCTCACCAGCCTCACATGATGAGATTAATTTTTTTTAAAGTGTCATGAGGTGTGTGAGCTGGTGACATGTTTCTTGGCTCTACAATACGAGGTGGCTGAATGGGGCCCACTATTAGTTTGCCTATCTCTGACTACGAGGTATGTGATTGGCTTCCGGGTTTTCCAAGTGGTGACCTTTTTTTTCAATGATCTTTGACTCGATCTGAGTCATCCAACATGCCAGTTCCTTATCACACTAATGGTCAAAATTCAAAATTTTTAATCCACCCATGTGAGGACTATTTGTTCTCTGCAAGTTACATTCATTAATGGCACAAGTCTTTTAGTAGATCTCATCCTAATTTCCATGTGTCTAAGTAGTATTCACCTAGTAATAATGATGGGTTGAACACCATTTTCCATGACCTTGGAGATATTCTATGGTGGAAACATTAGCCACTAATTGCTTGCTTGCTCATACTACAATTGGAGCAATTATTATTCCTTGCACTGACTTTCTCGATAAATGCCTGCTAATTGCTCATTAGCATCATTGAATTTTTGAGTTTATGTTCATTGGAAGGTGATTGGTTTTTATTGTTGAGTTTGAATTAGAAAATTGGATGGGTAAGCCGATGGTTCCTTTTTACCCAATACGAAGAAGCACTAGGATGGGCGTGAAGAATTTGAAGTGGGAGGAGAAACAGATTGAATAGAGTATTGTTCCTGGTGCTTTTGGGGTAGTTTTTGGAAGGGTTGAGACGAGGTTTGGATGTTATGAGTCACCTATTGAGATTTCTACTAGCTTTGGTGGTGAAGGGTTTGAAACTGATTCAGACTACCGTGATTACCTCATGGCCTTGACTGAGCTGGTGGGAGTGGATGAGGAGGTCCTCATAGCTTCTCCAATTGCTATGGCGGCACCGTGCGCTATTTCTAGGTCTAGTGTTGGTGCAAACAAAGGTAAAGTAATGGTCTCATTTCATACTTGTAGACATGGAAAATGTACAAATGTCGTTTTAGCACACTTGATCCTAATTAATAACATCATTTCTTCCTAAATCATAATTTCAACACTTCATCATATTCAGTCTCTTAATCTAATGAATCATTATTCATCTAATTAAGTCATCTTCCTCCAATGATTAAATTAATCAATTTATTTTAATTAACCTTACCTTTGTGTTTAATTAAATAAATCATTTTATTTGATTAAAATCCCTAAATTCCTCTTATTAAATTAAATAAATTAAACCTTATTTGATTTAAGGTAACATATTCCTGCTTGGTTAAATAAATCAAATCATTTATTCAATTATATTTTCCTCTCAATTCTCGACCTAAATCAATTCATAAATTTAAGTCTAAATTGTCACATCATTTAATTCTTCATTAAGTTAATCAAAACCATGATTAAGCTAATCCCTCTCATTAAAATCCTCTAGAGAATGCAAGTTGCACAATAAATCAATTTCTTTTATTTATTTAATTCTCTATTTTTCCTCACATGGCATCAAAAGGGAATATTCCCTCATTTGAATTCAAAAAGGCCAAGTGGACTTGGTCATTCCAACAAGGCATTTAAGGCCTCTTACATGTCCTTGGCCCTGAGGCAAGTGACATTAACTTCATTTCTCTTCCCTCTCCAACAACTCATTTCACAAATTCAAATTCAAACTAAATTCATTTATTGGCACTTTGGCCAAAATGTGCACAACCACTAACCATTCACATCATGACATGTGGCATTCAACCATTGGATTGAAAGTTAGTCCCACATTGCTCAAATCTTACTTTCTCTTCCAAATTGAAAGTTATAAATTGGAGGCTTCTCTCCTTATTTCTTATCCACAATCTTCATGCAAAGTTACTCTCTTCACATTGAGAGCTAATTTTTCCCATTTCACTCAACCTATCACCATTTTCATAATTTGTAACAAGGTTATGCTCAAATCTCTTTGGAGATTTGACCATTTCTCAATCACTCAACATTGCAGCTTAGGAATTGGGAAAGGGCCAATTGCAACATCTCATTGACACCAATCCCCCCATGGGATCTTAAATCTATTGGCTTAATTAGGATTGACTCTCATTTGTTTAAGTAGTGTGTTCTTCATTTTCCTAATTTTAGTTAAATAGATGGATTTCATGGGGAATCCCTCATACTTGTTTTCTTGCATTTGATCTAACAACCTAACATGTTTGTTTCTCTTGTGCATTTGCAGGTTTAGGGGTTCACAATACTGAAGTGAGGACTAGGAGCAATCGCCTATATCGGGGTCGCATGGTTGTTCATGGTGCAAGGCAATGATATGGTCGTTGGGGTTGTGGATTTTGTTTTTGGTGTTTTTTTTGTTGTTCAGGTTAGATGTGGACATGCACATGGGTGATGCGGTGGATTTTGTTTTGTTCGACTAGTTATAGGGGTGTAACTGTTTTGATTCCTATGTTCGTAGTATGGTTACATTTGATGATGAGGAATTTTTAAATGTAATTGAAATTTCATTTGGTTAAGATGAAATTTGGTTGAAATCAACAATTGAGCCTGATGCTTGTTGCTCTCCTGGTCTATAAAGGAGATTTCAAGGCTCTTTGTTGAGGTTAGATTTTTTGATTCCTGAAGTTTAGATGGTGTACAGTTAGGGATATATTGTAGTATTTGAAAGTTTTTAGCTAGGAAGTTATTCTAGGTTGTGTGTATGCATAAGATAAGCATACTATTCCTTTTGTAATGACTGATATCAAAAGAAATCTAAAAACTTAAGACAATTTCTCTCCTGTGTATGTATGATAGATAATGAATGAAGTTATTAATGGTTGTTTCTTTCATCTTCAATGGTATATTTGAATGTGTGATTCATTTATTTCTTTAAATTAATGAGTTAATCAAATGCTTGAAAAGGAGTTACAGATTTGTGGTAATGTGCTTAGGATTTGCAAAGGAGTAATGTTTTGAATACTGGAAAACCATATCATGTAAGGAATTATAAAGATAGTTCAATGATATCAGGGTTATGTTTTATGTAACTCCCACCTAGTGGAATAAGGCACTAGTTAATTCATTCAAGATCCTTTTAACATATAAAATTGTCACCCTAAATGTGTGTGTTTGAAGTTAGAAAATTTAAAAATCAAATTCTATCTCTCTTGAGATGCAAATATCACATTAAATTTGCTTTCCTAGCTCTAGATAGTTGTTCTTATTATGTGGTTTGCCAAAACCTTGGTAAATGGTATCTAGTTGCATTGATAGGAATGTATTTGTGTCTAGAAGTGTTCTTGACGCTTGAATAATTTTTATGAACACATATAGGAACACCCTCCTTGGTTTCACAGAGCTAAAAGTGTAAGAGATTTCAGTCTTTGATTGAATCTTGTCAGTTGGCCACTAACTTTGTGACTTCTCGAATATAGAGGTTGGCAACCTCTTAGAGAATTACAAAGCCTAGTCGAGAAAAATAAAACACCAACAAAATGGTGACTCTCCTGGGGAGCTAAGAATTTGGAAGTGTTTGTTGTTGACCATGTTGTTATAGGGCCATTATCATCATGTTTTTAATCAAATATTGAGAATTTTGCATTATTTCTTTTGCCTAAGTCACTAGCTGAATGGTGATTTCATTGGGGAGAACTTCTGAGAAATTTATAGAAAAAAGAAACCATAGAAGTAGGTGGTGGTATTTCAGAGTCATTTTTTTGGTGGATCTAAACTTTAAGTTTAGATGTTAGAAGGTTATGGATTTGGAAAGGATTGGTAGCAACGTAATTGAAGGGAAAAAAATGTGGATCTACTGACCCAACAATGCGGAATACATTCCCTTAACACCTTTACAATAGGGGAGAGAAGAAAAAATGAAAAACTAACAGTTTCTAAAACTTATAGAGATGCATACAACCATGGCAATGAGAAACAAGAAAGATAAGCAAACAAAGATGACACAGTATTTATGTGGGAAAACCCTTTGAGGTAAAAAACCTACCACACAAAGTCAAATCTATTGTATTACAGTAATGAATCGATTACATACAATATCCAGACTTCTTTGTTCAGCTCACAATCACCCAGAGAGTTTTAGATTCACTGTTACAATGTTTTTACAACATACAGTTCAAAACCCTTCTCAAGAACTCATGTTCTTTTATTCTTCAGCCCACAACTTCAAACTTGCTCTGCAACTTACAACTCAACTCTTGAGTTGTCTAAGTTCTGACATTATGAGAAATAACACATCTCTCATCCATATGTAACTGACTCAAAAGAGCAATGAAGTCCATCCTCAAATCACGCATCTGGTAGATCTCCCTACAACGAGCCATCCATGCATTCAATGCCATCACCAAAATGATTGAGCTCGCCACCCTTCGTTGACAAATGCAACTACCGCAATAACTATCTTGGTATCCGTCCAATCACTATTCAACCAGGTGCCACGCCTCCAAGACCCATCAGCAATTGCAGTTAACAGAGCAACCAAAATGGTCAAACAGACACCGGGTGCAACCAAGACTTCAAGTCATTTCTAACACTGCCGGAGTTGGAGTTGGAATAGGAGTCAAAACAGGACTCCACCGAAAATATATACTACCGAAGTCGGAGTCGGAGTTGGAGACGGAACTGGAGTCGAAACATGACTCAACCAAAATTACAAGATCAAGAACCAATTCGGTTCCACATCCGCCCACGGCAAAGGGAAACTCATCGGAAACAGTTATGACCGAGTAAAGTCAACTCGGGGTCAAACCAAGACGGGAACACAAAAGATTGGAGTCGGAGTCGGGGACGGAACAGGAACAGAAACAGGACTTTACCAAAAGTCCAAGA
Source organism: Sequoiadendron giganteum (assembly GCA_007115665.2). NCBI lineage: Eukaryota > Viridiplantae > Streptophyta > Pinopsida > Cupressales > Cupressaceae > Sequoiadendron > Sequoiadendron giganteum. The sequence continues at coordinate 27,205,265 of CM021104.1, forward strand.
TCAGGAACCAATCTGTTTCCGATTCCGCCTTCACCAACTGCAAGAAACAACAATCCAGAACTAGGACAAGGCAGAGGAAAACACCCCGAGGAAAATCCAAACATCCAGAAGAACCAGATCACAAAAGCAGGAGTCAGACCCAGAGTCAGAATAGAAACCGAAACAGGAACATGGCAAACAGACATTGCCAAATTCCAAAACTAGTTCTGCCTCCACCAGAACCTGTGAAGCAAGAATCAACAGACGGTAGGAACCGGAGTCAGAGCAAGAACGAGAACCATGACCAAGAACTTAGGCAAACAGAACAATGCCAACTTCCATCCCGGTTCCGCCTCCGCTAGAAACTCAAAACTTAGGAAAAGCAAACAATGCCAAGTTCTATCCTAGTTCCACCTTCGCTAGAACTTTGCAAACAACACAAAATCACCAAGGCATGAAAATGAGGACTTCAAGCTGGAAGTTGAGACATAATTTTTCAACAGTCTCCCACTTGGTGAACACTTCCAGCTTCCTCAAAACATCAAACCTTACTGTCTATCATAGGCCCCAAGGCCCATCGATTCTGTGCACCATCTGAACTTGTCTATGCTAACCGGCTTTGTCAAGGCATCTGCAACATTTTTCAATGTGTCAACCTTATCCATATTGACCTTGCCATCTTCAACCATATCCCTCAAGAAGTGATACTGCACATCTATGTGCTTGGTCCTGGCATGAAAGGTCGGATTCTTTGCCAAAAAAATGGCACTTTGACTGTCACAGCAGATTGAAATCTGCTCAGCATTAAATCCAATGTCTGAACACAAATGCCTCAGCCACACTGCCTCCTTGCAAGCATGAGTTGCTGCCATGTACTCTGCCTCTATCATGGATAAAGCAACTACAGCTTGTCACTTGCTCATCCAACTGAATGCTCCACCATTAAGCATGAAAGTGTATCCACTGGGGGATCTTCTGCTGTCAATGTCCCCTACCCAATCAAAATCAACATATCCCTAAATGCTAAGAGTCCTTTGTGATGCAACCATACTTCCATGGTAACACAAAGCATAATCTGAAGTACCCTTCAAATACCCGAACACTCTCTTTACAACATCACAATGTGATCTCCTTGGATTTTCCATAAAACGGCTTAGAACTCCCACTGCTTGTGCAATGTCTGGTCTTGTGCAGACCATAGCATACATCAAAATGCCTACTACACTTTCATAAGGCACAATGGTCATGTTCTCCATCTTAGTAGCAGACTTTGGATAGTCTTCAGTAGATAGTTTCAATCCTTGCATGATTGGAACAACTAACTACTTGCAATCAGTGATGTTGAACCTCTCTAGAACGGTTTTCACATACTTACTCTAACTGAGCCAAAGCTTTTTGCTTGTTCTATCCCTGGTTATTTCCATCCCAAGAATGTACCTTGCTGCTCCAAGATCTTTCATTTTGAACTTAGCAGACAACTGAATTTTAAGATCAGAAATCATTGCCTTGCTATTACCAATGAATAACATGTCATCCACATAGAGAGTAATAACAAGCACATGATCATTCTCACATTTATAATAAATGCAATGATCAGATTTTGATCTAATAAACCCAATTGACAACACAAATGTGTCAAATTTTTGGTACCACATTCTAGGAGATTGCTTTAGACCATAGAGATATTTATTTAACTTGCAAACCAGATTTTGTTTACCTCTTTCAACAAAATGCCTTAGGCTAGGACATGTAGATTTCTTCTTCTAGCTCACCATGGAGAAATGTTGTCTTCACATCCATCTGCTCAATTTCATAGTCATACACAACTGCCACTGACAATAAAAATCTAATGGATTTTAGCTTTGCTACAGGGGAAAAGATCTCTCCATAATCAATTCCCTCAACTTGGGAAAAACCCTTTGCAACCAGTCGTGCCTTATACTTCTCCACACTACCATCAAGGTTTTTCTTATAGGATTTGAGAAATGCAAATCCATAGAACCCGATCAATACCTACATGCAAAAGAATTGTCACAGAGAAAGAGAGAGATCAAGACAAGGGTTTGGCTCTCACAATGTGCAAGATGTATTCCAGAAAAATGAATAGTGCATATTGTGAGAGCCAAACCCTTGTCTTGATCTCTCCCTTTCTTTGTGACAAGTATTTTGCATGCAGGTATTGATCGCGTTTTGTGGATTTGCATTTCTCAAATCCTACATGGTATCAGAGCTTATATGAAATACAAGAGATCGATCCTTATAAAAGGAGATCAAAACCTAAAAGGAAAACCTAACCCTAAAGGTGAGTGCATTTAATAATTAATATTAATTATTAAATGACTAATATGTGTGCAAGGCAAAATCTGAAGAGGAAAGTATAGTTAATTAATTACTTTACTCTAACACCCCCCCTTAAGATGAGCAAGAGTGTAGCTACAAACATGTGCAAGAAAGCAAAGGTAACTACAATGCATGAAAATAAACATGGGTCCCGACAACTAGGCCTGATCAGGTACCCATTTACAAAAGCAATGCAAACTAAATGAAATGGGGTAAAGGAGAAAACCCAGTGGGAACAAAAATCCTCCCCAAAATAGAATGCAAAGAAAGGAATGTGATGTACTAATGAAAGAAGGATAGGAGGTGGATTACATGATACCCCCCATAGACAACTTCTATCGTATAAGTACATATGCAATGGTCTCCATAGGAGAGATAGAAAGAGAGAAGAAGGCCCCCCCACAATGAAGAAACTCCTGTCACAATGGTAGATGCCTGATGTAGAATCCAAAAAAAGATCCTGAAGCGGTAGATGATATTCCTCCCCTTGGGAGGAAACGGATCCAAAGGATGATGTCGAAGAAACCCTATGAAGAGTGATGAACCAATCTGTCTCAAGATGTGTGCCATGATAGGATGCCGAAGAAACTCTCTGTTTGAATTGAAACAAATGATGTCAAATCCAAACTGATGTCGAGAATCCTAAAATGAAACCTCTGAATGCACTAATAATGGTGGGCATACAGTAATAACCTGACTTTCAAGGTAGAGGAGATGAATATCCTCAAAATAATCCTCCAAATCTGCAATATAGGACTCAACAAACAAGAAGGATATGTCTGCAAGATAAGAGTCCAAAGTAGCTATGCCTGGAAGGTGAATGATGCCCTGTTGCACTGAATCAGGAACAATAGGAGATGCTGATGAAGTCTCAGTCTGGAGAGTGGGAACATTAATACAAGTTTATGAACCATCGGCACATGCAAGACCTGTAAGATACTCAAGCTCCTCTAGAGTACAATTATCATAGGGTATGAAATCTACATCTGCAAGAGGGATGAGACAATCTACAGCGGGATTCTTTGGGAATGGAGAGATATTAGGGTCTCCAAAAATCTCCCAAAGATGTTGCCAAAGTGTGTGAGGACAGCGAATGTTGGATAAAGCACACAAATTGTCAAAATCAACACTACAACTGATAACCCCTACAATATGATCTCGAATAATAACCCATGCTAATAAACCCCTTGATGTGTCTGGTGCAGATATGAGATCATATAAATAAGGCAAAATATTGAGCCACTTACAATGTGTAAGTATGCCCTTTGCCCATGACTCATAATTATCCTTATCCAAAAATACAACTGAAGGGTGAGTAGAAAAACCCTTTATACTCACTCAAATGAAAATATCAGAAATTGAAACTCTCAACCATAATAAATCATATCAACATAATCCATCCCACACAAACAGATCCCATGTAGGTGCCAGAATGTCCAAGTAATTATGCAAAGTGTAAAAACACACAAGGCTGAATTAAATATACCTGGTAAATTATCTGATCAAATAAACTATATATCTAGAAAGAACTCTATAATACCTTTCCAATGCCTATTTGTTTGCACAAAACGGAGCATAGATGCAAAAGATACGCCCCCGGGAGTGAAAAACTCAAATTTTGACTTTAACTAGCAAAAACGACTGCAAAATGGAAAAATCAAAAGAAATAACTAGTACCACTGGAACGGCATCAAAACCAGCTTTCCGACAATATTTTGTTTTCGAAAAACTGAGTTTGTATGCAAACGTTATGGCCAAAATACCAAAACTACTCCAAAAAAGTTTGAGGGTTAAACCTGGTGGTTAGGCTAACCGCTAGTATTAACCGCTAGCAGTTAACTGACAGCGGCGCCCAAAACTCTGTGATTTTAAAAAAAAAATTCTCGGATTGCGTGCCGTACCAGGTCGTACGACCTAGAAATGAAAAAAATTTGCCCCCCGGAGTCATTGTGTCCGATTTAGACAATTTGACAGTCGATTTAAGGGTTTTTGGGCGCTCTGAATGCAATGGTGAGGTCCGTTTGGGTTGAAATTGCTCCAAAATTGCAGGTACACTCTGGATCAGGAACCCTCAAAAAACATCAAACCCTCGTAGATCTAACACCATGAAGCCAAATTTGATGAATTTGATATCAAAATAGGGGTTTTTGGACACTGTGAGCTCAATGGTGAGGTCTGTTTCAGCTCAAAGTGCACCAAAAAAATAAACCCCCTATTCCAAATAAAAAGTAGAAAACAAACACAGATCTGATGCAACCAAACCTAGATCTCTAAACCTTTCAAAAACTGAACAAGCTGCAGCAGATCTAGCTCTGACCCTTGAGACTAGAGAAGTGTCATCATGCAACCCTTCCAAGTGTGATAATTATGCGGTGTGAGAAGCTCAATAGATCTGTCAGCCATGCTATGAACTGTGCCTCAACTACTCTGAATGTTTGTTTTTTATTATTAAGTGGTCTTTCAGAACTAGACAGAAGATGCAGAAGGGGTTTTTTTTGTTTTGGTGTTTATAGATTCTGGTTTTCTGATGTAAATAATAGAAAAGAGGGAAAAACACCCCCCCACAATGCAAAAAACCAATCCCCAATACAAACTGAAAGCCAGAAAACAATAGAAAGCAGTATATGTATGAGACAAATATCGGTGTACCTAAAGAATTTTTTGGTGAAATAAACTATAGATCTGGAAAGAGCACAGAACCATAGAGCATTGGAAGGATTCTAGTTCACAGAAGACTTCTGATTCACCTTCTCCTAAGGGGGAATCATCGAAGAAAGATAGACCTAAGTGTGCTTATTGCACTAAGCTAGGACATGATGAGTCCAAGTGTTATGAGAAGAAGATAGATGGATATGCAAAACAAGTTTCAGATTTGACAGCTCTTCTTGAGAAGAACCATATTCATCACTCTTCTTCATCTACTTCAGGCGGGTCTTCTTCTTCACCATCATTCCAGATAGATGGACAGGCCCCACATAAGGGTCATGCATTATGTGCAACCACCAGTTCACATTCATCTAGATGGCTACTGGATTCAGGTGCTTCACACCATATGGCATCTTCTTAGGACACGTTCTCATCTTTCGAGGCTACATCCTCACCACACATCTTGATGGGTAATAACACTTATATGAGTGTATGTGGGAAAGGTTCTATTGATATTGATGGCGGTACATTCAATGATGTACTATGTGTTCCATCTTTGTCCACTAACCTTCTCTCCATTTATCAAATTGCTCACAATGGGACAGGGAAGACAGTTGAGTTCACACCTGATTCAGTGCACATCAGAGACATTCAAACTGGCAACATTGTTGCAATAGGGATAGTTGATCATTCTTCCCGATTGTATGCATTTACAGACTTTGGTCCACCATCTCCCTCTCTTTCTAAAAGAGAGCATGCAGTATCCAAGGAGAATTTCGGTCACTTGAACTTATGTGTTCTTCCATATGTTCATGAGACTAGTGTTGAGACTTCTACACCTCTTCCTCCTGTTGAGATCACATTTGTTCAGTAGGATACCTCTTCAGTTGTGACTGACATTGTTGCTCCACTCATCGAGCCATCAAGTGCAGTTGTTGAGGCCATATCTGAGGATATTCCTTTCCTCACAGATGATAGATTCAGCACACCTATCATCCCTTCTTCATTGGAGATTCCATTTCAGGATCATCTTGAGTTGTTTGATTCACCATTTTGTTATTCATACACTCATGTTGTTGTTTTGTTCTTCAGTGCGCATCATCCTGGACTTCCATTTTCACCTCACATCCAGGGATTTCCTCTTCTTCTATCGTTGGATCTGTTTCTTCCTCTAAGGTGACACATCGGTTTGATCATTAGCACAGGGGTTCTCTCATTCTAGGGGGGCTTTGGAGTCTCCACTCTCTCTCATGGGGGGGTATCTGATTGTATATCTACATATGTTCCTGAGAGAGTCTCTTGAGACATTTCGTTTGTACTTTCTTTTTGCATCTCTTTTTGGAGAGGAGTTTTTTTCCACTGGGTTTTCTCCTTTTCTCCGTTTCATAGAGATTTCCTTGTACTTGGGTACCTGATCAGGCCTAGTTGTCGGGACCCAATTTTAATTTCATGTAGGATTTGAGAAATGCAAATCCATAGAACCCAATCAATACCTACATTCAAAAGACTTGTCACAAAGAAAGAGAGAGATCAAGACAAGGGTTTGGCTCTCACAATGTGGAAGATGTATTCCAGAGAAATGAATAGTGCATATTGTTAGAGCCAAAACCTTGTCTTGATCTCTCTCTTTCTCTATGACAAGTCTTTTGCATGCAGGTATTGATCGGGTTCTGTGGATTTGCATTTCTTAAATCCTACATGGTATCAAAGCTTATATGAAATACAAGAGATCGATCATTATAAAAGGAGATCAAAACCTGAAAGGAAAACCTAACCCTAAAGGTGAGTGCATTTAATAATTAATATTAATTATTAAATGACTAATATGTGTGCAAGGTGAAATCTTAAGAGGAGAGTAAAGTTAATTAATTACTTTACTCTAACATGTCTTCCTTTTGAATATCCACTTGCAGCCAACAGGCTTTCGCCCTTTAGGCAATGGTACCAACTTTCAGGTATCATTCTTTTTCAAAGAATCCATCTCTTCATTCATGGCTTCCAGCCAAGACTTTCAATCAGCCATGCTGATTGCTTCTTTCACAGTCCTAGGCTCATCAGTACTGGTAATTAAGGCATAAGCACAATTTGAATCTAACATAGAGAAACCATACCTTTCTGGTTGCCTTCTTTCTCGTGTAGATCTCCTTAGAGGCTGAGGTTGCTCTTCATTATCAGAACTTCCAGAGCTGCTTGAGCTCTCCTCAATCTTAGGTACAACATGTAGCTCTTCCCTTTCTGGATTTTGGGGAATCTCAACTGCATCCTTCTTCTTGTCACTCTAATTTTTCTCAAGCTATTGATCACTTACTAGAGGTTTCAGCTCATGAAATATCATGCTTCTGCTATACAAAACTTTCTTAGTAATAGGGTTCCAAAGCTTGTATCCTTTCACACCAACTCCATAGCTGATGAGAATACATTTCACAACCTTGTTATCCAACTTTGATCTCTTTTCATTTGGCACATGAACATATGCCTCACAGCCAAAGACCCGAACATGCCTTAGTGAGGGTTTCTTACCTGACCATGCTTCCAAAGGTGTCTTATCAACAAGTGTTGAACAAGGAAATCTATTAATCAAATAACATGTTGTAGCAACAGCCTCAGCCCAGAACTTCTGCTCCAGACCAGCACCACTCAGCATACTCCTTTCCTTTTCCATCAATGTCCTATTCAACCTTTCAGCAACTCCATTTTGCTATGGAGTGTAGGGGGTTGTCTTATGCCTTTTAATTCCATGATCAGTGCAATACCTTTCAAAATCTATAGAACAAAACTCACCTCCATTGTCTGTCCTTAAACACTTTATTTTCCTTCCAGTCTGATTTTCTACCAAAGATTTGAACTCTTTAAATCGACTGAACACTTCTGATTTACTTTTAAGAAAGTATACAAATGCCCTTCTCGAACAGTCATCAATAAAAGAAATATAATATCTAGACTTCGATAATGAAGGAATATTAACTGGACCAAACACATCAAAATGAACATAATCCAGTATACCGGAAGATTTTTGAGCACTGGAGGAGAAAGAAACATGGTGTTGCTTGCCATAGATACAATGTTCACAGAAATCAAATTCAAGGTTACAATCATCAATCCCTTCTACAAGGTTTTTGTTCTTCAAGGTTTTTAAACCTTTCTCACCTATGTGACCAAGTCTATGATGCCATAACATAGTCTTCTTTGCTGGGAGTTTTACCTCCAAAGCATTTGCAGATAGTGAAGAGTCTTCATCTTTCTCTATAGGTGCAAAATTACATGACTTTACAGAGGCACTGTTACAAAGACCAGGTCATGCATCTAGCTTGTACAGAGTGCCAGTACGAACACCCTTAGCTAACACCATTGCACCTCTAGCCATTTTACATCCCTTACTAGAAAAAGAAACTTCTAGACTAGCATCATTTAACTTACTAACAGAAAGAAGATTTCGAGCCAAACCTAGGATGTGAAGAACACCACCAATTCCTTTGACTCTCCCATCAGGAAACTGAATTCTGACCCTTCCTCTACCAACAATCTCCAGTGTTGAATCACTTGCCAAGTATACCTTTCCACCATCATACTTCTCATACTTTGAGAACCAATCTCTATTGGATGTCATGTGAAAAGAGGCACCTGAATCAACTAACCAAACATCATTTGATGCTTGAGTTGTCAAGGCTGTTGCAATGAAGGCATCTGCATCACTTTGAGAAGATTCATTGTCAGAAACATTCCTCTTCTTCTTCTCTTTGCAGTCCTTCCTGATATGACTAGGTTGCCCATAGTTCTAGCACTTTACCTTGGACTTTTTACGAGGAGACTTTGATCTCCCTTTAGACTTGGATTTCGAATTGTTGTCTTTCTTTTTTCCTTTCTCCTGTGTTCTACCTCGAATAGAAAGAGCATCTTTGGCCATCTCAGAAGATTTCCTTCACATTTCTTCAGATAGAAGCAAAGCAACCACATCATTAGTCTTGAAAGTAGTGGTTGTGCTTCTAATAGCCATCACAAGATGATCCCAGTTGTCAGGTAATGAACACAACAAGAGCATGCAACGATCCTCCTCCTCAATCTTTACACCTACAGATGCTAGCTGAGTAACACTCATATTAAATGAATTCAGATGATCTGCAACAGATGCACCTTCGTACATCTTCAAGGAGTACAACTTCTTTCTTAGGAACAACTTATTTACCGGGGACTTTCCTTGATAAATGTCACCAAGCTTCTTCCACAAAGCAGCTGCAGACATCTCCTCATGAACATTCAAGATCACAGAATTGGCTAGACTTAGTCTTATCAATCCTCTTGATTTTCTATCAGCAAGATCCCAAGCTTCTTGGGTCGTAGTTTATGGCTTAGTTCCAGACACTACAATCTAGAGGTCTCTATCCACAAGCAAGTCTTCTATCTTGAGTTTCCATAACTCAAAGTTGCTGCCATTAAACTTCTCAATATCTATTCTACCAGATGTACTCACCATCTCATAATAGAAACAAGTTTAATAATGCAAATCTCCCACTGAAATAGTATTACTGCAAAAAACTAATTTTCCCTAGCAAGGATAACACAAACTGGTCAAGCTCTGATACCAATTTGAAGGGAAAAGAATGCGGATCTACTGAGCCAACAGTGCGGAATACATTCCCTTAACACCTTTACAACAGGGGAGAGAAGCAAAAACGAAAAAACTAATAGTTTCTAAAACTTATAGATATGCATACAACCATGGCAATGAGAAACCAGAAAGATAAGAAAACAAAGATGACACAGTATTAACGTGGGAAAACCCTTTCAAGTAAAAAACCCACCACACAAAGTGAAATCTATTGTATTACAGTAATGAATTGGTTACATACAATATCCAGATTTCTTTGTTCAGCTCACAATCACCTAGAGAGTTTCAGATTCACTGTTACAATGTTTTTACAACATACAGTTCAAAACCCTCCTGAAGAACTCGCGTCCTTCTGTTCTTCAGCTCGCAACTTCAAACTTGCTCTGCAACTTACGACTCAACTCTTGAGTTGTCTAACTTCTGACATTATGAGAAATAACACATCTCTCATCCATATGTAACCGACTCAAAAGAGCAATGAAGTCCATCTTCAAATCACGCATTTGGTCGGATCTGATAGATCTCCCTGCAATGAGTCGTCCATGCATTCAATGCCATCACCAAAACGGTTGAGCTCGCCACCCTTTGTTGACAAATGCAACTGCCACAATAACTATCTTGGTATCCATCCAATCATTATTCAATCAGGTGCCACGCGTCCAAGACCCATCAACAATCGCAGCTAATAGAGCAACCAAAACTGTCAAACAGACATCGGGCGCGACCAAGACTTCAAGTCATTTCTAACACTGCGGGAGTTGGAGTCAGAACAAGAGTTGAAACACGACTCCACCGAAAATGCATACTATTGGAGTCGGAGTCAGAGTCAGAGACGGAACTGGAGTTGAAACATGACTCAACCGAAATTATAGGTTCAAGTACCAATTCGGTTCCGCGTCCGCCCACGGCAAAGGGTAACTCATCAGAAATAGTTCTGACTAAGTAAAGTCAACCCGAGGTCAAACCAAGATGACAACACAAAAGATCGGAGTCGGATTCGGGGATGGAACAAGAACAGAAATAGGACTTTACCAAAACTCCAAGATTAGGAACCAATCTGGTTTCGATTCCGTCTCCACCAACTGCAAGAAACAACAATCCAGAACCAGGAAAAGGTGGAGGAAAACACCCCGAGAAAAATACAAACATCCAGAAGAACCAGATCACAAAAGCAGGAGTCAGACCCGGAGTCAGAACAGAAACCAAAATAGGAACATGGCAAATGGACATTGCAAAATTCCAAAACTAGTTCTGCCTCCGCCAAAACCTGCGAAGCGAGAATCAACAAACGGTAGGAAGCGGAGTCGGAGCAGAAACGAGAACCAAAACCCAGAACTTAGGCAAACATAACAATGCCAAGTTCCATCCCAGTTCCACCTCCACCAGAGACCCGAAACTTAGGAAAAACAAACAATGCCAAGTTCTATCTTTGTTCCGCCTCCGCCAAAACTTTGCAAACAACACAAAATCACTAAGGCATGAAAACGAGGACTTCAAGCTGGAAGTTGAGACATAATTTCTCAACAGTAATCTCAAAGAATTTGAGTGTGACTCTATTGTGGACAACAATTCAAAATGTGACCAATTCTTGAAAAGGAATTTCATATTCATTTTAAATTCAGTCCTTTGTTAAAGAGGCAGTGAATCTGTATAAAGAACCAGTTGATATATAAGGAAAAGTCCCAAATTTGTAACATTTGTAGTCAGGGAGAGAAGGTTAACAAGTGTTCCTTAATTTCTAGCTATTCTCATTAATCTAAGCAGATTAGCTTTTTTTTTATGAGAAGTATTCATAACTAGGGGTGATGAATGGTTCCTGATTAGATGATTTAACATTAAGAAAGGAACATTGGTTGGTCTTTCCATACTTCTAAAGTTTAATATGTAATATGATCTGAGAAGTATGTTTATTTTGAATTATGCCTCTAAAAATCTTAAGGCATAAGTATTTTAGTTAATATTTTAGAATCATGGTTGAATTAGTAAATTATGTAATTGACAGCCACGCATGAAGTTTATAGTGATTGAATGGGTATAAGAAGGTTTCCCTATGAAATGGAAAATGCAAGTATGCAAAGGGAACAAGTTTCACCAAGCTCTCCAGGGGATTTTATGATTCAAAGGTATATGCCATTTATTTCTAGTGGTATTAAAGGTTTCCCTAATATGATTCCTAAGAAAGTTAGGAAATATTTGCCCAAATTCACAAGGAAAAGTTCAAAATATTCCTCTAAGCATCTACAAAATTTTATGGATGTGATGGGGGATTATGAAGTCAGTAATGAGGATGTTGTCATGAAGCTTTTTGTGCAATCCGTGAAGGATGATGCCAGGGATTGGTTCTCATATTTTCCTGCATGTTCTATTAACTCATGGAATCAGTTGATGATGGTTTTTATTGAATAATTTGGTGAAAGATTAAACCCAAGCATGGTTAGAAAGGGTTTTATGGGAATCCGCATAAGAAAAGATGAGCTAGTCCCATTTTTCAATCTTAGGTTTTCAAAAGATGTAAGAGAAATTCCTGAAGAAATAAGACCAAATGAGGTTGAATGCTTGGTTGTATATCTTGGTGCTTTTGAAAAAAAGATGAGTTACTTATTAAGAGATAAGGAACCTACAACCTTATATTAGGCATATCAAATGGCTATGGACATTGAGAACAACATACAATACACAATGATGAAGGGGTATCTAGTTGCAAGTGTTTTTTACCCTAGCACATCTCATACGAGTAGAATTCAAGAGTTAGCTATAAAATAAAATTGTCATGATAATAATTCTTTGGAAATAGTGATGTATACATCATTATAGTATGATGATAATGATGAATCCCAAGTTGAACACCAACTCGATTTGAGTAGTGATGATCAAAACTCTTTTGTCCAAGAGTTGTATGAGATGAAGAGACAAGAGGGAGAATCACCATACAAGCTATTTTTGGGATTTTTGGATATTTTGATAGAAGTTCCCAAAGATTTAGACCTGATGATTTTGTATGCATTGATTTGTTTTGTGAGAATTATGAACCTAGGTTGAGTGATTTTCCAGAAGAATTGAAACCTAGTAACCTTGCCCAAGTCCTTAAATGGATAGAGATTGTAGAATCAACAAAGTGTGTATATGCACAAAATGTGGATGACACTTGCCCTTTTAAGGAATGTTGGATAAATCTACAAAATATTGAGGAGCAAGATGGTGGAGAACTAAGTGAGACACAAAGTGTTTCTCCATGTCATAATTACAATATACATGTTACCGAGGTTTTGTTACATCCTCGTGATTGTGAACTTAGAAGTGATGATTGCCTCTCCAAGGATGGTGTGGAAAAATTTTCTTTACCTAAGGTTTGTGGTGATATAGAGCCTCATGATGTCATTTGCTTACAAATGAGGGGAAAATTTTCAAATGATGACATTATCTAGAGTGCACTATAGGTTTGCTATCAATGGATCATGTTTATTGTGTAAATGGTGAGGAATTTGAGGAAAATGAGGTGTGTGTTCAATACTGTGATCTAAAGAACAATACTTAAGGTAACCAACACATTGATGAATGCATTAGTTTTATTGATGTTCTTGACAGTTTGTATGAAAGCTAAGATGGACTTGTTATCACCCCTTGAGGTGATATTTTCTGAGACCTGGGTTGAAAGTGTCATTGATATTGCTGGTGAAATTTTTTTATCATATAATGAAAGTGTCATTGATATTTATTGTGAAAAGTTTTCATCTTGTGCTGAAATTTTCACTTATAAATTAACACATATAGCAAGTGGTGTTGAACATGAGAGGTCCAGTGCAAACAACTATTTTTCTATTGCCTTTGTTGAAGTTTGTTTTCTAGAGCCTATTCTTGACGTGTTTCATTTGGAGATGAATGATGGGATACATGAGGCAATGTATTGTGAGAAGCCTGAGATGAATGTATTCACACATTTCCTAGAGGAAGATGTGAATTATGATTCCCATTTCTATAATATCAATAAGTGTTCTAGGACATCTGAACACAGATGTTGGCAGCTAGGCTTATGTTGTAACCATCAAGGTGAGGATTCCTCAAAATATGCACCTTTTATTTTATGAAAAGATGGTTTGCATGACACACACAAATTTTTTAATGAGATTTTTTAGTTTGATGTCCAAACTGATTTTGATGCCAAGATTTGTCATGTTAGAGATCAAAATGGATTATGAATGTTTTTGTTTCTCAATTCAAATGAATGAGCATTCAATGGAACATGAGCATGAGCAGCCCAAGGTAAGGTGTCATAATAGTCATGAGTTGCAGTTAGTGTCTAGATAAAAATTGTGGATTGATGGAATGGACAGTGATATTGGAAAGTATTATGATGCTTTGGGGCATGCTAATTAATTGAACGACATATGGGAACATAGGGGAAAAAATTGCATATTTGTTCTACTCCAGATAGCAAAGAATTTTGTTTTGACAGGGGTAAATTCTGGTTTCCCTTGTTTTGGGGCTTGGGGCCACCAAGTTGGATGTAAAACAGTTTCTAATGGTAGCATGGTGTAGCATTGTTCAAGGAACCTATTTGATTCAATGTTCAATCTGCTCCCTAGAGATCTAGGTTCTTTCTATGTCCATAGGGGGCATACATCTCCAGTCAGAGGCAGTGATGGGACTTTTAAAAATTTGTCAAACTTTTTCCTTGTTTTGGGCGTGTCTATTCATCTTTCATGATTGGGGGTCTAATGTTTAGGGTTTAGGGTTTTGTTACCCAAGCTGAAATTAGTTTATCAAATAAACCCTCATGTTATAATTTTGTGTTGACCTATTATTCGGGGTTACCAGTATTTTAAGTCGTTCATTTGAGCCTTGTCTATCATGTTGTTACCGACCCCTTTACCCGACCTGTAGGTTCTTTCTCCATGTTTGGGTTTTAATATTATTTTGCCTAAAACAAGAGGGTTTTCCTAATGCTTAGACTTTGGCCTAAAATTTTGTGCCTTCAAGGGTCTTTTCCCTTTCTCCTAGTCAGCCCCACTATTATAAATAACCTTTTTTCATGTGCAAATTGGTGGGCCATCGGATCAAAGGGTTCAAATCGAGACTGTTCCTCACAGACCTCGTAAAGTTTCTTGCTGACATCACTAAAGTGGTGTGAGGTATGCGAGATGCTACCTTCTGTCGCGCACAATGGAGTGGGGCCTGTCTGGATGCGCCAGTGCTAACAAATGGGTGTCAAATCATGATGGCTATTTAATGATGAGGATTAATTATGACCATCCCTTGCTAGCCTTGCATGATCAGATTAATGTTTTTGAAAGTTTCAAGAGGTGTGTGAGTTGGTGACATATTGTCTTGCTCTGTACTACAGGGTGGTTGGATGGGGCTCGCTTCTAGTTCACGTGTCTCTGAAAGTGAGGTATGTGATTGGCTGCCATGTTTTCCAAGTGGTGACATGGTTTTTCAATGATCTTTTACTCAATATGAGTCATCCAAAATTCTAGGTCCTTATCAAATCGGTGGTCTAAATTCAAAATTTTTAATCCACCCATGTGAGGACTATTTGCGCTCTACAAGTTACATTCATTAATGGTGCAAGTCTTTCAATGGATCTCATCTTGATTTCCATGTGAGTGAGTAGTATTCCCCTAGTAATCATGATGGGTTGTACACCATTTTCCATGAGCTTGGAGATATTATATGGTGGCAATGTTAGCCACTAATCGCTTGCTTTCTTGTACTGCAATTAGAGCAATTATTGTTCCCTGCACTGGCTTGCTCAATAAATGCCTACTAATTTTTCATTAGCATCATTGCATTTTTGAGTTTATGTTCTTTTGTAGGTGATTGGTTTTTCTTCCTAATTTTGAATTAGCGAATTGGATGGGTAATTCAGTGGTTCCTTTTTCCCTAGTACGAAGAAGCACTAGGATGGGTGTGAAGAATTTGAAGTGGGAGGAGAAAAAATTTGAACAGAGTATTGTTCCTAGTGCTTCTAGGGTAGTTGTTGGAAGGGTTGAGATGAGATCTGGATGTTATGAGTCACCTATTAAGATTTCTACTAGCTCTAGTGGTGAAGGGTCTGAAACTGATTTAGAATACTATGATTACCTCGTGGCCTTGACTGAGCTGGTGGGAGTGGATGAGGAGGTCATCGCAACTTCTCCAATTTTTGGGTCTGGTGTTTGTGCAAACAAAGTTAAAGTAATGGTATCGCTTCATACTGAAGTGAGGACTAGGAGCGGTCACTTATATCTGGGTTGTGTGGTTGTTTGTGGTGCAAGGTGATGATATGGTTGTTGGGGTTGTGCCTTTTGTTTTTGGTGCTATTTCTATTGTTCGGGTCAGATGTGGATGTGCACATGGGTGATGCAATGGATTTTGTTTTGTTCGGCTGGTTATATTGGTGTAATTATTTTGATTCCTCTGTTCGTAGTATGGTTACATTTGATGATGAGGAATTTTTAAATGTAATTGAAAATTCATTTGGTTAAGATAAAATTTGGTTGAAATCAACAATTGAGCCCGATGCTTGTTGCTCTCTTGTTCTATAAAGGAGATTTCAAGGCTCTTTGTTGAGGTCTAATTTTTTGAGTCCTAAAGTTTAGATGGTGTATAGTTAGGAATATATTGTAGTATCTGGAAGATTTTATCTAGGAAGTCATTCTAGGCTGGGTGTGTGTATAAGATAGGTGTACTATTATTTTTGTAATGAGTGATATATAAAGAAATCTAAAAATTTAAGACAATTTATCTCTTGTGTATGTATGATAGATTGTGAATGAAGTTATCAATGGTTGTTTCATTCATCTTCAATGGTATATTTGAATGTGTGATTCATTTTCTTGCTTTAACTTAAATTTTTAATCAAATTCTTGAAAAGGAGTTACAGATATGTGGTAATGTGCTTAGGATTTGCTAAGAATTACTATTTTGAATATTGGAAAACCTTATAGTGTAAGGCATTATAAAGATAGTTCAATGATATTAGGGTTATGTTTTATGTGACTCATGCCTAGTTGAATGAGGCACTAGTTAATTCATTCAAGATCCTTTTAATGTATAAAAGGGTCACCCTAAATGTGTGGGTTCAAAGTAAAAAACATTTAAAATCAAATTTTATTTTTCTTGAGATGCAAATCTCACATTAAATATGCTTTCCTAGCTCTAGATAGTTGTTCTTATTTTGTTGTTTTCCAAAACCCTAGTAGATGGTATCTAGTTGCACTGATAGGAATTTATTTGTGTATAGAAGCATTCTCGAGTCTTGAATAATTTTTTTGAACACATATATGAACACCCTCCTTGGTTTCATAGAGCCAAAAGTGTAGGAGATTTCAGTCTTTGACTGAATCTTTTCTATTGGCCACTAACTTTGTGACTTCTTGAATATAGAGGTTGGCAATCTCTTAGAGAATTATGAATCCTAGTGGGGAAAAATAAAACACCAAAATGCCCTTTGTCTAAGTCATTTTGTCAGTCAAACAACTTAGTTCATTCACCTATTTCAGCAAAAGGGGCAATTCTTCCTCTGAGTTGGTCAATCCTGCCTCATAGTTGGGCGATTTTGCACTCTAAACTGTTAATCTAGCCTTCGTTTTAGTTAATCTATTACTCTGATTTCCATTTCAATAGTTTTTTTTCCCATTTTGATAGTCCATTTTCCCATTCTGGTAGCTCATTTTCCCATCTTGATAGTTTGTCTGCCAGTTCAATGGGTTTGTTTATCTTGTTTATCGATGTTGTTTGACTGTTTCTCAGATTTAGACAAGTTTGGAAACTATTTAGGAGAGTCTTTCACCTAGTTGGGAAACCTTTCCCTTGACCTGGGTTATTCTGCACTTGACTTGGGCAACCTTGACCCTGAGTTGGGTGACCTTGACTCCAAGTTGGGTGACCTTGACCGTAAGTTGGGTGACCTTGCACCCTTATTGGATGATTCAAAACCTAGTACATGTGTCTGATCTTTGTCTAGAAAGTTAATTTGTTGGGCTCCAAAAAAGATTATTATTTTCTAAACCATCTACACCTTTCATTCACTCATAATCCTCACTTTAGTCCATCTACATTCCAATCCATCTGTATCTAATCATCATCCAATTCATATAGGTACATCACTAATCATCTCTAAGTTGCATATCCATCATTGTTTTCTTAATACAAATCCCCTAAACTTCATTTGAAGTTATTATCCAAATTGACCTAGGTGTCTAAAATCGATCGTCATGCTTCAAGATCTGTTTAGGATCACGATCCATCCTAAGTCAATCATCATCCTCGAACACCTCTCAACAACCTACCAATTAGGATTTAGTCAAAATGATATGGCCTGCATTGACTCGAACCATAACCATCCCCTCCATCTTGAGGTTGTTGTGAATCGTCACAAAGTAAAAAGGGTCTTGGGAGATAATGGTTCTTCCCTGAATATTTTCACATTCAAATTCATAAAATAGGTGGGGTACACCCATGCTTACTTAAAAAATCAAGTCATCACCATCAAGGTGTATGATAATGCAGAGTGTGATTCTAAAGGGACAATCTATCTTC
Source organism: Sequoiadendron giganteum (assembly GCA_007115665.2). Lineage (NCBI taxonomy): Eukaryota > Viridiplantae > Streptophyta > Pinopsida > Cupressales > Cupressaceae > Sequoiadendron > Sequoiadendron giganteum. Next base: position 27,223,356 of record CM021104.1, read on the forward strand.
CAATCTAGGTTGGGCCAAGTGTGCAATACACTACATGTCATGTACTTGATTTAGAACTCCCCTATAACCTCCTCCTCAACTTCCCATGGATCCACACCATGCAACCCATTCCATCCACATACCATTAATGTATGAAACTCCCTTTCCATGGGGTAGAAGTTACCATATATGCGGATCCCCAACCATTCGAATATTGTCATGCATTAGAAGCTTCTTTTCCCCATTCTCATTACTACCCTAGAGTAGAAATGGGACCACCATAGAAATCATCATCCCATTTATCCACCAATGCACTAGATACCACTACATCCACTCCATCATCCACATATGATTCCACCCTAACCAAAGTCCAGATCATCGACAAGGAGTGTGGTGAATATGAAATGCGCACATCATTGAACGTGGTAACTATTTCACCCTCACCACACATATATGACCAACCTTCTCAGTATGTCCCAAAGGAAGAAGAGAAGACCATCACCTTAAATGCTCCAAATGTGAGATCCAGTAGCTTCTGCTCTCTTGGATTAAGGTAAGACACACCAAAATATGACATCATCTAGTGGGTATATCGTGCAGAACTTGAACCCTCTCCCCCTTTGAAAGAATATTTCCAAGAGGTCTATCCTTGGCCTTCTAAGTTTACAGAGAAACACAATTATTAGGGGGGAGGCCTTGGTGTAGAAGAATAGGGAAGATGGTAACCGATAGACACTTCTTTGCATCCAATAAATTTGGCCTTGGGCTATGATACCAAGAAAAATGGTCTTATAGAATCATCTAGTGCCTCTAACAATGTCATTGTGAACAACAATCCCCTAGAAGACATACCCGAGGAAGAATCCATCATACATGCATATGATGATGTAGATCACACTGACCTTTCTTCCATGTTCAAAATCTTATCCATTTGCACCATTAGCCTATCCCTTAAACATCTTGAACCTATAGACTAGGACATACATGGTAGCGCACCTATTGACACATTTCACTCAGTGGATCAATGTGTACATTTTATGGGATTGGGGGAAGATGAACGCCCTAACTGCAAAAGTAAAAAGAAGCAAAATAAAAAAGGGTCACCTAGTGAAAACCTCCCTGAGGCGCTTTGTGACTCTGAAAAAGTAAAACCAAAGGGTGTAGTTGATATCAAAAAACTCGATGAGGTTTTAGAATATGGGAATGCTCATCTTCCCCTTCTAGGAACTCAACTATCTGGATGATCATGCATCTTGATCAAGGAAACACAAGTAATAAATTTGGGAACTAAAGTCAATCCAAAAATCACATATGTAGCCAAAAAACTATCAAAGGATTAATATTCTACCATCACCAAGCTTCTCAAAGAAGGCATCATCAATTTCGCATGGACATATTCAGACATTCCAGGTCTTGATCTTGCTTTAGTAGTACATCAGCTAGATGTACATCTTGATGCCAAACCCGTCAAGTAAAATCTCTGAAAAATACACCCCCAAGTGGTTCTGCTAGTCAAGAAAGAGTTGGAGAAGCTATTATAAGTTGGATTCATTAGACCCATTGACTATTCTGACTAGATCTCCAACATAGTTCTAGTTGCCAAACCAAATGAGAATATTAGGATCTGCACAAATTTTTGGGACCTCAACAAAGCTTGCCGCAAAGATGATTTACCTTTGCCTAAAATTGACATGTTAGTAGACTTAACTGTAGGGAACAAGATGCTTTCCCTCATGGATGGCTTCTTTGGGTATAATCAGATCAGAATTGCACTTGAATACCAACATAAGATAGCTTTCACCACACCATGGTGCACCTTTTGTTATAATGTTATTCCCTTTGGCCTTAAAAATGTGGGTGCAGCCTACCAGTGGGCCATGACCATCATCTTCCATGATCTCATTCATATCATAATGGAAGATTATGTTGATGATCTCTTAGGGAAATCAAGAACAAGTGAAGAGCACCCGACAATCCTTAAGAATATCTTTGAGCATCTAGAACATTATGAGCTACAACTAAATCTGAAGAAATGTGTCTCTAGCATCACATTAGGAAAAATATTGGGTTTCATTGTTTCCTAAAGAGGCATAGAGGTCAATCCACAAAAGGTTAATGAAATCATGTATATGCCTCCACCACACAATCTCAAAGAGTTAAGAAGTCTTCAGGGTAAGCTCCAATCCATCTGATGGTTTATTGCTCAATTAGCTGACAAATGTCAGTCATTCACACATCTCTAGAAAAAGGATACTACCTTTAAGTGGAATCAACAATGCCAACTCAACTTTGGCAAGATCAAAGAATATTTAGCTCACTCACCCATCGTTATGCCAACAATTCCTAGTAAACCACTCCCATTGAAAATTTATGCTACTTTAGTTGCAATGGGGGTATTGTTGGCACAACATGATGAGTCATAAAAGGAGTGAGCAATCTACTACATCAATTGAACCCTAGTGGGATATGAACTAAATTATTCCCCAATGGAAAATGCTTGCCTAGCTATGGTCTTTAGTTCACAAAAACTCTGATATTATATACTCATCTATCCAATAAGGCTAATCTCCAAGGTCAATCCACTCAAATAAATGTTATCCAGAACAACTGTGATTGGTCACATGGCTAACTAGGTCATTGTGTTAAGTGAATTTGATATAGAATATATGGATCGAAAAGCGATTAAAGGACAAGTGATAGCAGATTAGCTGGCACATGCTCCTTTAGTAGATTCTTATCCTCTAGTAACAAAATTTCCTAATGAAAGGGTCTTCACAGCCATGAAAGCTATCACATGGACACTCTATTTTGATGGATTGTACACACACAATGGATCAAGGGTAGGAATCTTTCTCATCACCCCCAAGGTGATTATATACCAAATTCATTCAGGTTGGCCTTTCCATGTACAAAAAACATAGCCAAATAAGAAGCTCTTCTTATTGGCCTCAAAAATGCAATCCAATGGTATATCACTCACTTGAAAGTCTTTGGTGATTCCCAACTAATCATCAAATAGGTCAACGATGAGTTTCTAAAAAAGGATGATAAGTTGTTACCGTATAAGAGTATGGTAGATGAATTCAAAAGGTACTTTACATCCATCTAGTTTGATCAGATATCTATAGTGCAAAAACAAGAGTTTGATGCCATGGTGACCATTGGTTCTCTCCTTGACATGACTAAAGATCAGACTGAATGCGAGTTCCTAGTTGAGAAACTTTTAATCCCAATGTATGACATCCTTGAAAGTGAGATGGTGTGTGATATTGTAGTTCCTACATTACCCTGGTATCACAATATCTATACTTACATGTATGACATCATCGTACCCTCTAATCTGACACAAAACCAACACAAAACTTTTATCCAATGAACATCCTATTACACCATTATCAGTGATACACTTTATCATCGTGGGTATGATGGAACCCTCCTCAGGTGTCTAAATGAGACTGAAGCCCACACTATGTTAATGGAGGTACATAGTGGTGTATGTGGAGCCCATTCAAATGATATGGCACCTGCTAAAGAATTCTTAGGGCTGATTACTATTGGACCACATTGGAACATGATTCTTATGAATTTGTGAAGAAATGTCTACCCTGTCAATAGCACGTAGATTTAATACATACTCCTAGATAGGATCTCCAACTTCTCATAGTGCCATGGCCCTTTTCTTAGTGGGGCTTTGACCTAATCAACAAGATCTATCCCCCATCCTCTAATGGTGATACCTTCATCATCATACAATTGAGTACTTCACCAAGTGGGTGGAAAAAATGCCACTCTCACAAATCATATGTACTCAAATTTCCAAATTTATCCTATTCCATATTCTCTACAGATATGGAATTCCATCCACCATCCTCACTGATAATCGAAATCCTTTCAAGAACCAAGCCATGAAACACCTTTGTGAAACCTTCCACATCCAAAATAATTGATCCATACCCTATTACCCTCAAGTAAAGGATAGGCGAAGGCCACTAACAAAAATTTGATCAAGATCCTCGAAAAGGTGGTCAATAAAACTGATCAAGATTAACACCTTCATATCCATTGCACCCTTTGGGCTTACTGCACCTCCATCAACACTCCTACCAATACCACCCATATTCTATCATATATGGTGTCGATGCCATCTTTCCAATTAAGGTAGAAATCCCATCATTGAGAATATCCTTGAAGAATCTTATCATTGATGAAAACACTTGGGTTGCAAGACTCAGCCAGCTAGAACTCCTCGATGAAAGACAGATCAAAGTGTATGACCATCTTTAGGCATATCAAAATCATCTAAAGAGAAGCTACAACAAGAAGGTCCATCCTCATGAATTCAATGTTGGTGATTTAGTTCTTAACGAGGATCAACGCACTTAGCCAGATCAAGAAAAGAAGGGAAAGTTTGAAGAAAATTGGTTGGGTACTTATGTTATCACAACAAAATATGGATTAGGAGTATAAAAAATTTCTACACCTAAAGGAGAGCCCCTAGAGGAGCCCATTAATATCATGCACCTAGAAAGGTTTTACACTTAAGTCAGTTGGGGTATCCTATCCTGTAAAAATCCAAAACATACAAAAAAAGTAAAAAATACTAAAAAATACTAAAAAAATAAATCCAAAAATAGTAAAGAGAAATAAGATCCAACAACGACGTGCGAAGTTTCAGGTTCATGACTCGTGCAAAGGGAACATAGATTTGTAGGCAGTTGAAGGCTCGTGGCAAGGGAATGCGGAGTTGTAGGTAGTTCAGGGCTCATGGCAAGGGAATGCAGAGTTGCATGCAATTCAGAGCTCATGGTAGAAGGGAACACATATTGGGGTAATGAAGCACTAAAATATCCACCCGCACCTAGTGTGGATATCCTAGATTCTCATATCCTGTAGTGCATGTTCCATGGGGGCATTTGGATTGATGCGAAGAAATTAGACCCGGTTGGAATTTTGAAGGAAAATAGTCCTTTGTGGGTTTTCCATAATGACTAGTGGGTAGATGCATCTATTTGGTAGAATGGGAAAATCAATCTTCACCAGATTGAGGATTATCAACCTAGATCGGAATACTTGCAAAAAATTTCTAACCCTAGTTTGGATAGTAGTATGCAGCAACATGGTGAAATCTAGGGTAGGCAGTGAAAAGATATTTCATTATCGTATCATCCAAAATGGAGATTTCAAAAACCCTCTTGGAGACCCTTTAGGCCCCATCATCATCGAAATCCAAGACATTTGGACATATCCAAACAACCAATCTTGGATATATGTGATGATAGGATTTTATCAAAAGACCATCGATCTCATTTACAGACCAGATGCTATGAAAGTGAGAAAGATCTTTGATCTGCTCATCTAAAAATGACTTCTCAGCTCGAAGGATATCTCTTCAATCCAAATATTAAGGATAAAAAGCCTCTTTGTCCTTCGAAAGACCCTGGAGTGGGCATGGAAAACCCTAATAGAGGACTGCCATCTCAAATTCCTTTGGATCATCAGATACATACAATAATACTCGAAGTAGCCCCAACTAAGGATATTGAGCATGAGGTAAGTAAAAGTCAACAAAATTTGGAAATGCCAAAGGAAACCACGATAGAGTTTCAGCGCACGAAGCAACAACAGTCAAGGTCATTTGGCAATAAGGAGTTTCAAAGGAATAAGATGAAATGGAAAAAGGTTAGCTCTCCAAAAAAGCACATGAAGGGTAAGACAAAACAAGTATGGAGGAGGAAAGAGAGTCAACAATCATGTGGCAATCATCAACTTGAAGTAGAACAAAGGAAACAAGCAGCTAGTTCACAACCTGAATTCATTAAGGTAACTTTTCCAGAACATATGATAATGCCCCAAATAAATGACCTCAGGGTGAAAGAAATCATCTGTAAGTTTTGGAATCTCTCTCTGGACTTGGAATCTTTAAAAATTATCATTTTCCAAGATTGGAAAGGAGCTATTAAAGTCTTTTATTTAGATGAACATAAAGGAATTTTTGTTGTCCTTTTTTATTCCATCTTAGCAAAAGATGAGATCTTTAAAATTAAGTCCTAAAAATTCTGGGGATCTGGATTATATATGCAAAAATAGATCCCTAACTTCAATCCTGAGGATTTTTTGATCCATTTTTGGGTGCAACTACATAGTCTTCCCTTGGAATATAGAGAATTACATTGATTAGAAATAATTGCAAATCAGATTGGCATTTTCCAAAAGTGTGACCTCTTATGCTTCAACAATCCCTTGAAGTCAGTTAGACTACTTGTTTCACATGACACAACTAAGAAACAACCATCACATATAGAGATAAAATCAAAATTTGGCTTATGGCTTCAACCATTATGCTAGGAAACCTTTCACGATGTAGGTGCTCAACCTCAAGGGTCTTCACCCCCTCTTAACCAAAACTCTAACTCTACAACCAATTGGGGAAATGTTCCTTTTCCCTCTCAGCCATCTCATAATGTGGGTAGTCAAAATTTGGATCTTTCAAGTAGGATATACCATTGGGTTTGGATCATTCCATCACATTTGAGAGACTCAATTTCTCTTCAAATGGTGAAACCACTAAAGGATGTATAACCATTCAAGTTTTTTGTAGTTTGACCAGTTGTCCCTCAAATAGTCAGGTTATCAATTCCAAATATTTTTCTTGGGAAGGTAGGAAATCAAAGTTATTCAATGTTTCTCTCTATTTTGAATTATTATGGAGCAAGCACACAACCTTAAGTCTAAACATGTACTCTCCATCCTTTCAAATTCAGGAATCTCATCTAGAAGAAAAGGTTAGAATATTAATTTTTCAAGATTCAAATAATTTTCTTTAGTCTGGTCATTTGATCAAGCAAGACAGGCCTAATTTTATTCTAGAAAAATCCCCAAATGAGGCACAACAAGACTTGCAGGTTTTACTTCAATATCTAGAGAAAAATAAGACATTTGATGTAGAGCTAGAATTATTGGCAAAAAGGTTGTTGATCACAGTGGGTTTGGAAATTATTGAGGAAATTGTAGATGAGGTGTTTCAAGCAGATCCCTTATGGGATTGGGGTTCTAGAAATTCTAAAGAAGAATCTTTTTTGTGAAACTAAGAGTACATACATTTCCCAGATGGAGTCAACCACCCCTAGAGTCTTGTAGCTTAATGAGGAGGGTAAAGTTGTAGGGGAAGATGCTCTTGTCTCTCCAGTTTTTTATTATTCACAGATTCTTTCCATTGCCTAAACTCCTTTTCAGCCCCAATTAAAGAAGTCTGTAGGTAAATGAGGCTGCAAGTCTAAGGCGGCCAAATTACAAGAGGAAATTGAACTGGGATGACAATCTACGCTGCTTGATTCATAAATATCTCCAATTAATAAGTGCTCAAGGAGAGCATGCTGCTCTCCTTGGATCTAATGAATATTCTCTAATGGAATGTCAAGGGCATTAATTCTATTGAAAAGTGTGCCCACATCAAATGCCAAATTGATGGAAGCGGTGTAGATGTAGTCCTTCTCTAAGAGACCAAAATTTTAGAAGATACATTCAAGTAGACAATTCAAAAATGGTAGTTTTGGCAATTTTCTCACTCCCCTGCCCAAGGAGCTTCAGAGGATCTAGCTATTCTATGGAATCTGAAACAAGTATCCTTGGTTATCCTTCAAAGGGAAAATAATTGGCAATTGCTTGAGGTAACAAAATTTGATATCAAACTTTGGATTTTTAATATTTATGGTCCCACTACAAGAGATAAGAAGTGCCTCTGGGATCAATTATCTCAGGCTATTATGTCTTTGGGTGACAAAAAATTTATCCTAGTTGGACATTTTAATGCTATCCCTTCTATCCAAGATAAGACTGGGGGGATCTGCTGGCTTGCAAATGTTATGTCTGATTTCAATTATTTCATTAATTCCAGTTCTTTGAGGGATATTCTGCCAATAAATGGCAAGAACACTTGGACAAATGAGAGGAGTGGTTTTCTTCAAATCGTAGTGAGGCTTCATCAGTTCCTTCTTTCTCCAAATTGGTTAACATGTCTTATAAAATTATCTATGAGATTCTACCTTTTCTTGATTCTGACCACTATCCAATATCCCTTTCCATTGCAAATATCTCTTCTTCTCCTCTGAAATCTTCATTTAAATTTGAGAGCATGTGGCTTAGACATCCTAATTTTGTGGAATTGATATGACAATGGTGGATTTATAATCCTTTTGTAGCTGGTTCATTTATTTTTAGATTATGGTAAAAGATATTACATATTAAGCATCAACTCCAAAGATGGAATAGGGAGTCTTTGAGAAATATCTTTCAACACAAAGAAATGATTTGTCAGGAATTAGAAGTTATTCATAAAAAAAATTATTCAGCAAGGTTTGGATGCTTTGACATACAAAAATCAAAAGAATTTGCAATAAAAATGGGAGGAGCAATGCACAAGAGAAGAAGCCTATTAGAGGCAGAAATCATGGGAACTATGGCTTAAAGAAGGGGATAAAAACACTAAGTACTTTCATGCCTCTATTCGGATCAAAAGAGCCACTAAGGTGGTTCAAGCGATAAAAGAAATTTCATACGGTATTTGGCTTACAAATGAAGAGGATATCAAGAAAGAATGTGTTAGGTTCTTTTCAGATCTCCTATCTACCCCAAAGGATAGAACCCATCAAAATGAAGAGGATGTGGATGACATGTTGCAAGCAGTCCCGACCCTTATTTCTGTAGATGAAAATGATCAGTTATTAAAGCCATTCTCAATTGAGGAACTCAGAAAGGTATTATTCTCTTTGCCTCCTAATAAAGCCCTAGGCCATGATGGATTCACTTCTCTTTTCTTTCAAAAATGTTGGGATATTGTGTGTTTTGATCTTTTATGGGCCCTAGAAGAATCACACAGATCTGGATATTTTCTTAAGTAGTTCAATGCAACTAACATTGTTATTATCCCTAAAGTTTCCAACCCTTCCTCATTTGCAGAATATAGATCAATATCTTTGTGCAATACAATTTATAATATTTTTTTGAAGGAAATTTACTTGAGGTTACAACTGATAATTCCAAAGATAATATCACAAGAACATGGGGGATTTGTGTCAGGCAAGGAAACTTATGAAGCTGCAATTGTGGCTCATGAAACTCTTCACTCAGTAATAGCTAGAAAATTCCCTAATATCATAGTCAAACTCGTCAAACTCAAGGCATACGATAAGGTTAATTGGGGTTTCCTGAGGAAAGTACTGATCAAATTTTGTTTTTCAGAAAAATGGTGCTACTAAATTAAAACATTCCTATCAGGTGCCAAATTTTCAGTTATTCTTAATGGGTCTCCTTCTGGATTTTTTAGTCCCTCTCAAGGTGTAAGGCATGGAAAACCATTGCTTCCCTTCCTGTTTATCATAATGGAAGAGGATTTGAGAAATTATATTAGTAGAATGCATTTTTTAGGCTTATGGAAAGGTATTCAAATAGAAAATACATATATGGCAGTGACCCATTCATTATTTGTAGATGACACAAATTTATTTTGGATTGCATCTTCAGTGGAAGTTTGTCAAATCAAGGAGGTTCACAATAAATATTCTTCTGCTTCAGGTCAGAGGATTAATGCTTCAAATTCTAAAGTTCATATCCTTAACACATCAAAGGAAAATGAAAAAAAAATCTCAATATCCTTGGGTTTCAAAAAGCAACTTTGTCATGTTCATATTTAGGGATCCCTTTCTTTGCGGGTCCAAATAAAGCTACGTATTGGGAAAAAGTGATTGAGAGGATCAAATGTAGGATTTCAGTTTGGAAAGCTAGATGGCTTTCCTTAGCTGAATGAATCCTCTTAGTCAATGTTGTTATTTCCTTAATTCCAAACTATTTTATGGCAGTCCTAAAAGCCCCAAAAGTAGTCATCTCTGAAATTGAAGGTTTGATCAGATCTTTCATATGGAAAGGAAACATGGATAACAATAAAAAGGTTCATTTAATTTCATTTGAAGCCATGGCTCGTGGGAAAGCCCAAGGAGGGGCAGGTATTATGAACCTTTCAAATCACAATAAACAATCTGGTGCCAAACTAGATTGGAAAATGTATGTGAACTTGCAAGACAAGTGGTGTCAAATAATGTAGGGTAATTACCTTGAAAGTACTAACCCCACAAGAATTTTAGTGGTTGCAAATCCTCCAAAGGGGTCGACCATTTGGAATGTTTTGATCTCTTGTAGAAATTTGATTTGTTCATACATTACTTAGGAGGTTAATAATGGTCTAAGTGTGAAATTCTGGTTGGATTCCTAGAATGGGAATATTCCCCTTCAAAATATTCTAGATCTTTTCCCCATAATGGACTCTTTGCGCAATTTGGACTCTTGAGGAGATAATATTTTAAATTATGTGCACTCGACAGACCCATCGGAGGTAAGGTTTTATGGAAGCAACTTTTGCATCCCTTTCTTTCAATTAATCAATGCAACTCTCTTCAGTGCATTTTTTAAGAAAGGTTAGTATATCTCTCTTCAAAATTGGATAAGTTATTGTGGGCTCCTTCTAAAGTTGGTAATTATATGGTAAGCCAGGGTTGTAAGGTTAATCAAGATTCATGGCATCTTACTCCCCAAAGGGAATTTTCTTTCTATTGGGATAATAAAACCCTCCCCAAGGTAGGATGCTTCATATGGTCAGCTTTGAAGAATAAAATTTTAACCAGTGATTGGTTGGTCAAGCTAAGAATCTTGGATCCTTTTATGTGTCCTTTATATTTTGAGGTTCCTGAGCATGTAGACCATCTTTTTGTTAATTGTAATTTTCACAACAATGTTGGGGCTTCATTCTTAGTAAGATCAATCTCTACATGCCTCTTACAAACTTACTGTGGGATCTTTTTCAATCTTGGACTTTACTCTACAAATCCTCCTTTTTGTCTTGCATTTGGAGAGTGGTGCTAGTTACTATTATTTGGAATTTGTGGTGGGAATGAAACTTAAGGATTTTCAAAAACATTTCCCACCATGTAAATGTTGTCATTACAAAAATTGATAATGCATTTATGAAATAGTCAATTCCAACACTAGAGAGTGTAAATGCAATAGTTCTTCCTTCACCAACTGGGACAACTCCATACTACATAATTGGAAGTAGATAAATTTTCCTTTTCCAGGCAGCTTGCTGCAAACAAATCCAAGACAAATTGATAGAAATCAGGTAAAATGGTCAGCTCCCTAGAAAGATTTTGTAAAACTAAATTTTGATGGTGCATCAAAGGGTAATTCGGGTGAATCAAGGGTAGGGATATGCTTCCATGAATACAAAGGTAATTTTTTAGCTTTGATATCCAAATATCTTAACAAAGGTTCTAACAACTTACTGGAAGCCAAAGCACTAGTACTAGGGTTGGAAATGGCTTTAGAATTATGTTTTGAAAAATATTCATATTGAAGGGGATTCTTTACTGATATTTAATGCGATTAAATAAAAAATCATTCACAATTGTTCTATCAAGTAAATTCTTCAAAAAGCTTGGGATATCCTTCAACACTTCAAAAATTATTCAATTTCTCACACTTTCAGAGAAGGAAATGATTTGGCGGATTCTCTAGCTTCCATGGGCAATGTAAAGTGGGAAATAAGTATATATTTTGAATTTTACATACTAATTAATTACCCAAATTTAGTTCACTAGATTGAACATGATGCTTGTCACTTCAAGTAAGTTTTCCATCTACTAGCTAGAAAAACTCTGGTGGCCTTCAAATGGTTAGAATTTGGTAGATTCTTGATAGCCTACTGCTATCTCAATACTAAAAATGGTATCTGCTATGATCTCTCGATGGCTCTTATCCTACTTGATTTCATATTTGGCATTTAATCTGCCTGACAAGTGTAGTTGGCTTCGGTACCTTTGGGATATCATCATGTGCTCCAATATTCTATGAGCATTTTCCAAGGATCTGATTGGACAACTCGCACCCCTTAAATATTTCTATTTAATTAGCAATTTATGGTGGGTTGGATACATTTTATAGGTTATTAGTCTCCTATTTTTTTGTTGGTTAATGTTTACCGAATGTTGGTGTTTGTACTTGATGGTATTTCTTAGGCTCCAAGATTATTGAGTGGTGGTACTCTATTTTAATTTCTGAAGGTCATGCACTCCTCTTTGTATGGCTGATCATTTTGAAAGATTAAACTCATTAAATCTGACACCATATGAAACAAATGCCTTCATTAATTTCTATTTGGTGAATGTTAGATTTTGTGTGACTTTAAATTTGGTATTTTCTCCTATCTTGGGTAAATTCCTTCAAGAAGATTCTCTGGTTTTAAAATACTATTTCTATCTCACATATTCTTTAGTGGAATGTGAAAACTCTGTGAGATCATGGCACTTTGCCCGTGGAATTTCCATATCAATTGTCCCATCTAGGCCTAGGAAAGACCATTTGAAGATAACATTTCTTAGGAAAACCTGAATCACATATTCAAAATGGGGAGTATGCATGAGGAAGATGTAGTTCACTCAATTCTATGTAAGGAAATCATTCGCCCGGGAGCTCGTATGGCTTTGTTTAGAGAAAATCATCTCTAAACTTGTGAACCCTCAATTTTGTAAAAAGAATGATTTGTTGTTTTTGGCCCAAAAATACAATCTATTCTCAAGGGAGGGCTATGCTGGTGTCTTATTCCCACCTGATTATATCAAAGATAAAGTAGGTTATGAAGAAATTTTTGAAGCTATTCAACTTGGTAATGGCTATGTTTTTTTATCCACATTAAACAATAATGAAAATAGGTTTTATGGTTCTCTAACAATCGAAATTAAGGAAAATTTCTATGCAATTTCTTTCTTGCAGGACTTTGCTTTGAAACCACCTTTTTGCTAGTTTGTAATGAGGAATCGTCATGTGAAAGTAGAGTCTATAACTTTTGTCCATATAATAGAACAAGATGAGGTCATTGCACAATGCACCACCTCCTTGCATTTGGGGGATTTTTTTGTTAGGGAGCCAGGGGCTCATGTTGATGCTCAAGTCCCTTGTGTTGGGCTTGATTTGGTCCACCCACATTTTCTCGAGCTGCATTGTGCGGATGATGTGGTATAGGACCAGTCATCAACTTGTGTAGAACGCATGGAAGAGTAGCTCAGAAGGTGGAAAGTTAATTATTTTTGCACAATTTTTCTTTGGTTGGGTAAGTACCTCTCAAGCTTCAGTTATCTAAATCCCTAATAGTTCCAAGGTGGCGTCACTGTAACTAATTTTTGGACCTTTGTACCTTCATCCCTTATATGGGATAATTTTGTAATTGCACTTTTTTATTTTTCATATATATCAAACAGGCTATAACTAGAGGTTTTCTTCCTAGTTCTTTCATGGCAGTATGCCCTTTGAACCATGACTTATGTAAATACTTTTATTTAATATAATATATTACTATGGCTTATCCACTTTTCTAAAAAAAATTTAAAAAAATTCTTCCTATGGTGAAAACCACCCTTGCTGGCACCTTGGATATGTATATTTCGTGAAAACCTAGCCATAGGAAACATTCATATGAGGATTAATCATTATCTACCTTGTGTCCTAGTTATTTTATGCTTCCACCCATCCTGATCTCATATCCCCATCATCCTATCGATCCTATCCTTCCATCTGCATTCATTATCTAGTCACTTGGTATATTTTGGTTGAGCATTGGATGAACTTCATTGGCTATCTATCATCTTGAGCTTTTATCCTTATCTGAGCTTGTGTCATCCATCTTGTCATTTTTTCTATCTTCCACTTCCATCTAGGTTCTTTCATCATGTCAATCTTCATTTAAATCCCATCCTATCACATCAGTCTTTTGGACCTCGTCAAACTATGTTGCCCCTGTGCTTTCACATAGGCAAGGCCAATCATTTGATCTAGCCCCAGGGAATTCCATCCATTTGGTTTCGATCATTCATCATTTTTCCCCATTGTCCCCTTTTCACTCTTATCCCTTGTTGGTATTTTGTCCTTTTTGAGCTACATTGCCCTTGCGCTTTTACGTAGGCAAGGTCAATCATTTGATCCACCCTCAGAGCTTTATTTTTCTTTGCTTTGGTTTTGGTCAGTTTAGTCGTTGTCCTCCATCATATATCTTTATTGTCCTCTTTTCGCTTTTATCCATAGTCTTTTCTTGAACTAAGAGGGCTTTGTGCTTTCACGCATGCAATGCTAATCTCTTATCAACCCCTGAGCCCCTAGGTCTTTAGGGCATGTCAATCTCGTGTCTCATTCCTTGTTTTGTGTCACCAAGTATGTCCTTATCTAGCTGGTTCTTCACAAATGTGATCCATTCATATCATGAGATTCAATTGGTTTTAGAGTCTCCTGCATCATAATCGATCTTTTAGTTTAGTATCCATCTTTGGTCTCAACAAGATGTATCCTTCCTAATAGACCTCATCAACACCATTTATCCTCTCAATCTTATAGAAAAGGATGTTTTAAAATTGATTGCAATATTTTTATACTTTTGGCTTCTATTTATCATTTGAGCTCCCTATTATTACTTGTCAAGGCCACCATGATCTATCATATTATGTTGTGTTTTGACTGGTTAACATAGGGGCATATCTTGATCTTTGTTTGTTGTTATCTTCTTGGTTGTCCTACGTAGTATCCACCAAGACCCCTGAGGTCTTGTGTTATGCTGGGGCATCCTTTTGTGCATGTGGTTATCCTAATACCTGAGCTGACCAAAGTCATCACAAATTTGGGGTGTTGGGATATCCTCCTTGCTTCTTGTGTTTTTGTATGCATTAGACACTAATCTGCCTTTGTTTCACATACCATGGTACCTGGTGTCTTATGCTATAGCAAAAATTTGTGCTTTGAAAATGGAAAATTGCATTAGGATTGATTGCATTTCATTTTATCTTCCAGTATCCTCCATCCCTTCTTTCTCCAACCCATGAATTATGATTTTTCTTGTGCAAAAATTGATTCCTTCCATTTCCCTTTCTCCTCAAGATACCTATAGTTCTTGACAAGTGCAGTTTCAAACCCGTCATCTCCTTTATTTTTTTAAGTAAAGCAAGCATGATCTATAAATAAAGTCAATATACCGTTCACTTCCATCATTATGCAAGCCCTTATTTACACTCATGTTCACGTTTCATTTCATTTACTTATTAGCATTTTTAATGAATTTAATTGCATTTTATCCCACATTTTAGGCTCATTAAGTTGCATTTTATCCCATGTGAATTATCATTTAAAGTTGTTTAGATTAATTTTAATTGATTAGTCTACACATCTTAGATTCATTCTATTATTAATTCATTGCATTAGCATATTCATCTTAGTCCATATCATCAACACCTCCCATACATCACCACCTTCATTGCAAATTGTTAGATCCACATCCATAGCATATAAAATCATAAATCGTTCATCACATCCTGCATCATAAAATTTAGAAATCATACATATCATTCATATTACCCATATAGGAAAAAAAATGCATCATTATAGACACATACATACATTACATCATAATGATCATCCATAACAAAACCATGAACATACAAATATGCATAAATAAATCATCCAACACATAAAAATCACATCATGTCAATAAGCACTATCACATATTATACAAAAATCAAAATACAATGTCCATCACATAGTCCATAATAATATCCATCATATAATCAAAGTACGTATTTGTCACATATATCATCAAATAAAGTACAAGTACAAGGCTATGGATCAACTCTGATCTCTGCTGCTCTGTATTGTACACCCATCCTGCACCTATCAAAAATGGGTATCTTGTCACCTGTCCTTTGTCCTCTCTACTATGAGCTGCCCACATTTGACCCTTGTGGTGAGTTTGACACTCCCCCTTTGTGTGGAGAGGTCTCGCTCCAACTACTATATTCGTGAGTATGAGGCCTCACTCGAATGTAGGTAGGTACTCGCTGCCCTAGATCTATCACTACTATAAAATAGCTCGCCATATAGTAGTTGGCCTCTTGCACCTACTCATCCCACTTTATTTAATAATATCTGGTTTAATCTCGCTCTTCCCTCTACTTTTCTTAGAATCTACATATGGATCTCCTCTCCTATGCCCATGCATCTTATGCTAACCGCAGCTACCCAACATTTGCTCCCATCTGAGACACCTTGTCTATAACCCTGTCCCTCTCATCCTGCATGACTTATACCTATGCCTACAATCTTTGCACCTCTGCCCCTATCTCACCACCCTTTCCCTGCACTACCTATGCCTGAGACAATACTGCATCTCTCTCTCCACAACCTATATGCATTCCACTTCCACATCCCTCTCACCCTATAGGGTTTGCACCTATGTCTGTGCTACATCCTTCTCTATCTATAGGGTATGTACTTGGGCCCTCATAGCCTCCTCTCTCTCCTAAATCAACCCCATGTCTCCCACTATCTGATCTGCTACCTTGACTTTTTCATGGAGCTCATCTCACTCTCGTCTTAGCTCAATCCTCTCTCTCAGTAGCCTATTCGCCTACCTCCTCAAATAATCCATGTCCTTCTCTACCTCCACTAGGGTCTCTGCTGATACCTACTTTGTCACTCCTTTGGGCTCTCACTGTCCCCTCGCTTGCAGTATATTCACCACTGCCTCTAGCATGTCCTGCTCCCATCTCACCACCACCCACTCCTCATGCTCTTTGGACATCTCTCCCTCAAGCTGAGTTACCTCTACTCGTAGCTGGCTCACCTCAGATCACATAATATCCCTCTCTACCCGTACCTCCTCATGTCGTGACACCACATTGGATACATCCCTAAAATCCCTTGTGTCCTCTACCCACACTTTGACCACCTCTGCTCACATCTTTCTCTCCTCGGTCTCTATTATATACCTCATAGCTTCTGTATCCCTTAGTCTCTACTTGGTGATCTATAATCACACCATGACCCCTCTCAACAATACAATCGGATCCTCTATTATAAGTGGTTCTATGGCCAATGGGGGAAAATTATGAACATCCATATCCATCACCTCTGCCTCTACCTCATCTCTCTCATCTATACCCTCCACCACTGCCTCATCTTTCTCCTCCATCACCTCCACCTTTGCCTCATCTCTCTCCTCCTTTGCCTCGATCTCCACCTAGGCTCTCCTCCGTTGTATCCCCCTCCTCCTTACCCTCCTCTGCTGACCTCCTCCCTCAACATTCCCCTATCCTCTCTCCTACTGACCTCCTAATCTAGTTACCTCCTGCCCTCTCCTCTACTATCCCCTCCTCCTCTCTCTCCTCTACCCTGCTAGCCTTAGCTCATCCTCTAGCCCAAAACCCAATGCCTCTGTAATTAGCCCCTCTAGAGTAATCTGTGGGGGTTAATGATGGGCATACCACATGGATAATATAACTGTCACTCCTATGTATGCTCTCCCTCTAGCCCTACCCAGATAGGGTACCAGCTGAAATGTCTGCCAATGATTCGTCACAAAATTAGGTGTAATCAACCCCCCCTGATGGTCGCTTTCGCGACATCTATCTAAATCTCTCTGGACCATGAGGAATGTCCTATGAAAGCCCAAACTATCTGATCACCCTATCCAACCTATGTGTCTCCACTATACGTGGCTCCTTCCCGACTATGTAGCATCTAGTATAGAAATATCATCTATGCCTCTCTTCATCTCTCCTCCATAAAAAAAATCATCTTGTCATGTATGACTTATCTGTTCCTCTTGAAGATCATCTAGTATCCTCCTCCATCCATCCAGATCCTTGAAGCCTTGATAATGCCACACCCATTTGTTCTCTATACCATACCCGTATGACACTGGTAGTGTCAGATCCCCCAACCCTGATCTCACCACATCTGGCCTAGCCACACTAATGTTCTACCAAATCCCATACCTATAGTAGTGTCACCCGTGTCACGTTGAGCACCTCTTGGTAGCACACAATGTTCATGTCTCTATACAGTTTTTCCAAGACGCATGGAACTCATGCGAACTCCCCCTCTCTCCAGTCGATGATACATTGAATAACCTGCATGTAGCTAAGGACATATAAATGTCCACTCTTGTCTGGTATCAGTAACCTTCTAATCAATCTGAACATGTATAGTGGTAGCGATGGTACCCCCAACCCCAAGCACATGTCCACATCCAACCCCTTCCTCTACACATGAAGGTTCTCTCATCCAAACAAGATCCATAGGGTTTGATCCAACACTGCCCCCTATGATCCCATCATGCTCACTAGGTGGATTGATATAGGTAGCCTCAATATCCACCACACATCCTCTAGATTCATAGTCATCTCCCATGTCGGGAGATGGAAAGTCAAGGTCTTAGAATCCAGTGCTCTATAAGGGCTCTCAACATCACTCGATGAGCTCTAATAGCTAGATATCCTAGCAAATGCAACAAGCTTGCTCATGAAAAATTTGTTGGCATATGACTTTTAAGTGTTGTCATTGATTCTAACCTAAGTCATACATCTGATCTACTGCATAATTTTGGTTTACACCAATAGAACATAGTGAAGAATAGGGCATTTGGTTAAAGGCATAAATGTTGATATGAATACCTCACCAAACTATTATTTTGAGTTGCAGATCTTTGAGGAAGGTTTGTTAATTTTTTTAATACCTTATTCGAGAATTATATTTATGTGAATTCACTAGTATGTATTCTATGAAATCTAGTGCACTGATCTTTTGGTTATATGTGTTAAAAGGTTGACTTGTCAAATATAGTAATTGTGGATGTATAAGGAGTAATTAATTAAAAAATTTCATGTTTGATTATGTTTTTTTGGGTCCTCTCAATGTCTTAACCAACTTTGGCGGATACACATAAAAAATTAGTGGTGGATCTAGCCAAATGTTGAAAAGAACTTAATGTTCTATGAAGCCGACATAGGAATGATCAAATCCTTAATAGCAAATATATATGAGATCAGTTTTATCATTTTGACATGGAGATAGATAAGTGAGATAACATAGTGAGTGTGTCATGTGAAATTCAGCAAATCAATAGTGAAAATTTATCTATGTGTGATTTGAAAAGTAGAAAAGTGCAAAGCAGAGCAAAGCAAAATGCACAATCAAAAAAAGGATCTTGAATCTAATCTATGAGCTTCACCGAAACTGTAACCTGGCATGAATAGATGCTACTATCTCAATTCATCCTTTAGATGGTTTTAATCTGAATTTTTTTAAGGTAGTGAGCCTTCCCTTTTGAGTAGTGAGCTCTAGGTAGTGTGCCTGAATGCAAGTGCATTCTCTTTTGTAAAATGTTTTTTTGAGTACTCAAATTGTGGATTAACCTCAACTGTGGTTTTTCCCCTAACAGAGTTTCCATGCAAAAAATCCTTGTTTTATGGTGTTATGAATTTTTCCTTTGAATGCTTGCATCTTTCCTTTAATGAAATTTCAGAATGGTTTATGTTTTAGATTAATAAAGTTAAGATTTGTTGAACACTGATTCACCCCCCTCTTAGTGTTCCCTTGAGTCAATCAATTGGTATCAGAGAATTTTGTTCCTTGGAAGAATTTTTGCAGCTTGAGGTGGATATTGGAATGAGATGGACTCTGGTAGTCTTCGACAACAAATTTTGGTGGCACTTGATGAACTTGATCAATCTAAGGCAGAAGTCTAGGAATTGAAAGAAAATCTTAAGGATGCTAAGAAATTCATTCAAAAATTGAAAGATCAGATTGTTAAATCTAGGAAGAAGAGAAAAGATCTTTTTTACTAGATACAACAACAAGAGATTAAAAACATGGATGATGCTCACCTGAATCAGACTTTGAAGGAAATAACTGAAGAATGTGAAATGCTTTCTAGAGACAATTCTACCCTAAAAAATTAAATGGAATCTAATGGTGATGAAGCTAACTAAAAAGATTGAATAAAGGAACAAGAATGAGGAGAATCTTTCTCAATGCTTAAAATATAAATCTGATGAACACAAAAGAATAAATGAGGAATTCACTCAGTTCGAAAGAGAACTGCAACGATCTAGAAAAAATGAAGAAGAACTTGGTAAACAAATTATTGTTCTCATAAATGAACTTACTACTACAAATGAATACAAGGAGAAGTTTAAGATCACTTTAGTGAAGCTTGATGAGTTGACTCAAGGAAATAAGAGTGGAAATGATAAGAGACGTCTTTGATATGAGAAACGAGAAAGCTCTAGATTTAGACAAAATAATTTTAGGCAAGGAAACTAAATGAACAAAGGTGGAAGGTATCCGTTAAGACAACCTAATGCTCAAAAATTTAATGGATACTGCTTTGATTACAATAAATTCGGTCATATGGCTACTCAGTGTAGAAGTAATATGAAATCAAGAGATTCATCATTTTTTGGTTAGTGTTTCAAATGCAAAAAGTTTGGTCATAAATCAAATGAATGCAAAAATGTGTC
The DNA here is from genome assembly GCA_007115665.2 of Sequoiadendron giganteum. Taxonomy (NCBI): domain Eukaryota; kingdom Viridiplantae; phylum Streptophyta; class Pinopsida; order Cupressales; family Cupressaceae; genus Sequoiadendron; species Sequoiadendron giganteum. Next base: position 27,243,716 of record CM021104.1, read on the forward strand.
AAACTACTCTATCAATAGAAAGAATGTTGAATGTTACACATGTGGAAGATTTGGACATATTGCTAATCAATTTGGATCAAGAACAAATCCATGCAATGATTGGTCTAGACAAGAAAATATTGTGTGCTACAATTGCAATAAATATGGTCACATTGCAAGATTCTGTAGAAACAAAAATGTGGATAGAAGAGGTTTGGTATATAGAGGTAGAAATATATAGGAAGATAACAAAGGAAAAGTGATTGTAGATGAGATAAGAGATGAGATGAAGAAGACATGGGTAAGGAATAACAAGTCTGATTCTGGAAATAGTTTTGCACCGGAACATGCTTCTGGTAATTCTTCCAATAATTGATTTCAAGTCACTAGCCTATGAGGAGTTTTTCAAGAAAATATTTCCTCCCCAGTCTATGGATGGTACTAGAATGCGAAGGATTGTCAAGAAGGTGTATTAATGATATGCAAAGGTTTTTGGAAAACTTTCACAAGAAAATTCAGAGAATTCACAAGTTCGTAGAAGAATTTCTCTGTCGCTATCTGAGAAAATAGAGCACCCATAAAACTTAGGGAAAACACATTTATTACAAGTGTGCGAGCTATAAAAGTCAAGTTGGAACCATCATTTGTCACTTTGCATCAAAGAAGAGAAGAAGGAGACCACATGGTAGAATAATTTCGAAGAAGTAAAATCGATTTGTCAACAATTCTCGAAATCTATCAGGTATTTCAATTATTTTTAGAATTTTCATATAAATTAGTTTGCGGTTGTTAAACCTAAGTGTGAAAATAAAATAGAATAAATCAAAGGATCAATCATTTTGGATGAATACAATAGTGGAAAGATTAGGTCCATGAGAATTTTTTTATTTCCCAACGAATTGAAGCAATTGAGAGAAGCCAAACACAAGAATTTGGATATTTGGGATGAGTTTATGTACTTTGAGAATCCGAAATTCATTAAATTCATCTTGAGAAGATTGCATGATGAAACTTGAACCTTGGACAAACCCTACATCATTTCGAAGGAATTAATGAGAATTTGACTAGATTATGCAAAGTCAGAGATATACCAAGGAAGAAATGCATCTGGAACAAAGAAGTTGAAACCCTAACAAGAATAATCAAAGATTAGAGGGCATTGATAATTGCGACAATCAAGAAACCTGTTACAAAGTATATTACGCATGGAATTTCATATAAAGTATTTTTCAGAAATCAAGAAGGAGCAACCTCAGTTGGTGTAGTCTACATTTCTCACAAGATGATAATTGAATGTCAGGACTTTGACCTATGTGGATTGATAAAGGATAAAATAATGGAGAATGTGCAACTAACAAAAGAGACAAGCTACCCTTTTAGGTTCGATACTCTGATTATATGTCTGGTAATTTGTTTTTTGAATTTTTTGCCAAAGGTTGACAATGTGGTGTGGAAAACAAACGAACCAGTATGCAAACAAATATACTCATATTCTAGGTGCTTGGATAATTGGGATGAAGATTTTGAAAATATCTTTAAGAATGTGCTTGGAAAGTGTGGCTCAGTCAATATTTCCCTTCCAGTAAGAAAAATTGAAGTCAGTTCCTCTTCTGGTGGCATGGAGAAAAGGCATAAAAGAGAAAAATAAATTGTTGAATACATCCCTCTGGAATGAAAAATTCCTAGAATTGAAGGAGAGGACAAATAAAAGGAAATTGTGGATATTCTAGACAAAGAATCTAATGAAGAAACTGAGGATCCATAGAGAAATGAATTAGAACCAAAAAGAGCTAGTGAGGAAGAAGATGATCTGACAAAGGAGAAGCTACAACAACTTATTTAGGAAGGAGGAAAGAATAAAATCACTAAGTTATGGTCTGCTAGACCATCATATGATCAAGATATGATTCTGAGTATACTAAATGCTCATATTGAGCACTACAAGATCAAATTGGAAAGTTTTTAGAACATTCTAGTTGAAGAAATGATTGAATGTAGTAAAGAAAAAATGAAATCTGAGGATAAAGACAAAGAAGAAGGTGAAGCTATCTCTCATTTGAACGAGTAGTTTAGGCTATCACTTACCAAATTGAAGAAGAAAATGAATGAATTGAGGCAATGCATAAATTCAGCTAATAGCATATACAACTATTGCATTTGTTGGCCTCATGTTGTTGGTAAATACAAAGAGAAATTGGAGCAAATTGAAATAGATTTGAATGAAATTGGAAAAAGCTTTGATATGTTTTAGGATCAAGATGGAAGCATTAGGAAAAAAGACTTGGGAGCTACAGTCTAAACACACCAAAATTCAATTCACCAAGAACACACTTGTGGATAGTTTTTGGAAGGTGAAGGATCTAACCGAATGTAGATTAGAGCAGATGGTGGAGATAGTAAGGAAAGGTGAGAAACTAGAGGAAGCAATTACAATTCCAAAATCTCTAACTAAAATTGTTAACAAAGCATCCAAGAAAAAAAACTTGATCATTATCATTGGGATCACAATAGATGCTTGGAAGAAGTTTCTTCTGAAAATGAAGGAAAACTATAAGATAATTTTCTAAAGTAGCAATTGCTTGTTTTCAAAATTGGTTCAAATTTTTGAAGTTTTGGTCAAAGCGAGAGAATTGTCGGTATATATATTTTGAAGTTTTGCATATTTTGAACACATTTTTTATCTTTTTGGCATATAGTTTCTATGATTTTTCATTGCTATCAAAGGGGGAGAGAGTGCAGTGAAAAATGTCTCATCAATCTTAGGGGGAGCTATGTTTTGAAATATTTTTGACGCATAGGGAGAGAGAGCAATTTGGTAGCATACTTATAATGATTTTGACACTTAGTATTTTTTCACTAAGTGTTGCCATGAGTGCCAAAGAGAGAGATTTTTGGCATATGGCTTGTAAGTGTTGTCATTTATGGAAACCTAAGTCATAAATCTGATCTATAGTATAATTTTGGTTTACACCGACAAAACAGAGTGAAGAACAAGGCATCAGGTTAAAGGAATAAATGTTGATCTGAATACCTCACTGGAGTATTATTTTGAGTTGTGGATCTCTAAGGATGTTTTTTTAATGTTTGTAATACCTTATTAAGTAAGTATATTGATGTGCACTCTCTATTATGTGATCTAGGAAATCCGGTGCACTAATCTTTTAGTTATTTGTGTTAAAAGGCCAACTTGTCAAATATAGTAATTGTAGATGTATAAGGAGTAATTAATTAAATTTTTTCATGATCAATTATGTTTGTTTGGGTCCTCTCTATGTCTTACCCAACTTTGGAGGATACACATAAATAATTAGTGGTGGATCTAGCCGACTGTTGAAAATAACTTAATGTTTTATGTAGCTAACATATGAATGATCAAATCCTTGATAGCATATATATATATGAGATCGATTTTATCATTTTAACATGGAGATAGATAAGTGAGAGAACATAGCAAGTGTGTGGTGTGAAATTTAGCAGAGCAATAGTAAAAAATTATCTATGTGTGATGGGAAGAGTGGAAAAGTGCAAAGCAGAGCAGAGCGAAGTGTAGAGTCAAAAAAAGGATCCAAAATATAATCTATGAGCTTCACCGGAATTGTAACATGGCATGAATAGATGCTATTATCTTAGTTCATCTTTTATATGGTTTTAATCTAAATTTTTTTAAGGTAGTGAGTCTTCCCTTTTGAGTAGTGAGCTCTAGGTAGTGTGCTTGAATGCAAGTGCATTCTCTTTTGTAAGAAAATTATTTGAGTACTCAAATTATGGATTAACCTCCACCGTGGTTTTTCCCCTAATAGGTTTTCCACACAAAAATCCTTGTGTTAAGGTGTTATGAATGCTTCCTTTGAATGCTTGCATCTTTCCTTAAATGAAATGCCAGAATGGTTTATGGCTGCCATTTGCACACCGTGTGTCCGTTTGAATTCATTCAAAAGAAAATCTTCATGGTTTTTCAAAATCTATCCAATGGTACCTTCCATTTCCAAATATTGAGAAGTCACCTGGGGCCCCTTTTTCTTCCCCAACTGCCCTCTTGAGGGGGCATACCCTACCATTTTCATCTATTCCTCCTTCTTAGTCACTTTCTTGTGAGATCGAGGCATCTCCCTTCACTTCCCTCCATTTGAAAAGCTCACATAACTTCTCGCATGTCGGGGCATCATTTTCTAGTCTCTTCTTGTATAGAGTCATCTGGATTTTAGTTTTCTTTGAAACACTATTATTCTAACAATATTTTTAAGAGGGGAAAAATGTAGGCATCCAAATTTGACCACTCCCATATGGTCAAATCCATATCCTTTATTTATCTATTTCATCAATATTAATTAAATGACTTATTTAATTAATACTTACCCTTCCTCTAAGGTTTCTAAACTATTTAATTTAACAATTAAATAATTTATCTTTCATCATTTCCTCTGTAAATTAAATAAATATATCAGTTTATTTAATTTATTCATTTACCTTTTTGAGTTTAAATCAATTTTAAATTCCCTCTTTTCTCTCTCCTTGTCACATCCTCCATAATCTTATTATAATCTGGATTAGTTTAATTTATCCATGATTAGGATGTGCACATCCTTAATCATGATTAATGTCACATCCTCCATATTTGGCCACTTGTCTTTAATCTTTCATTAATCATCCTAATCACATGTTTGCACAACCTTCATATAATCACCCGCCATTTCTAGTATGTCCTCCAAGTCAACCTTTCATAAGTTCTTTCTTTATTAAGCATTGACCTCTTCCCCATGCGAATTTAAAGTTCACATTTATTCATTCAATGAATTTCTCTTCCTCATGTAGGTTGTTTGGAAATTCTAAATTCCTTTGAATAAGTTATATCAGTCACATGGGACAAAGACCTCCTTTATGATGACCTTGTTTTATCCCCATGGTACTCCCCAATCATGTGAATTTAAAATTCACATTTACTCCCCCAGTAACTTCTCTCATCCCCATGATGATAAGAAATGACTTTCTAAAATTCCTCACTTGTCACCATCGTCCTTATATGGGGACAAGAAATTCCTTTTTGAGGAAATCTTTCCCTAATCCCAAAGTAGTTGCAAGTACCTCCACCTCACATGTCCTCTTTCCACAATCATTTTGACAAATCATCTTCCACATGGAAAAATTTGAGGGATTTTGAGTCCTCAACTCACCACAACCCTCCATCTTGCCCATGTTGGCTAAATCCTAGCCAATAAATTCTCTAGAGACTCTTCCCTTAAAATGGAATATTTTGTCTCTTTTTTTATATATATCACATTCATAACATAATTTCCATTCAAGCACTCTACTATCAAGCACACGAGATTTCAAGCACTTCCATAATTGCATTCAACTTTCGTTGTTGCATTCATCAAGCTTCCATTTGCACTCATCTACCAAAATACCCACATCTTTCATTGCATTCATCTTGCAATCTAGATCACTTTAGATATCATTTTCATCATATTTTCCATCAAGGAGCACACATTCAAGCTAAATCAAAGGGCCAACCAAAAATATCAACTTGGATAAGGTATATTTTTTGTTTCATCTTTCTTTTATTGAAGTTCAACTTAGGCTAATCATGAGGTGGTGCTGCCTTGTTTCTCCTTCAATTTCTTTGTGTTTTGCATCTTTTAGGATAGTAAATAACGTTGCACACAAGTATGACATCCTATACTAAGGAAAACCCTTCTTTGTTTCAAACCAAAGGAACACCTTCTACCCTTGATCAATAGGGCACCTTGTTGAGACTCTTCCAAGATCACTTTATCTCCCTTCCTCCTACAAATCAAAAGAAATGTTTCCACAAAAATTCATTTTGTGCTTACCACCGAGTTCATGGTCATTCCACTAATCAGTGTAGGGCCTTGAGTAGTTAAATTCAACAAATTAATAATTTTGGTACTCTCCCTCATTCATCTAATTGATCCTAATTTTTAATCAACCTTACATTTCATTCAATCCTTTCGGCTCACTCTTGTCCTACACTAAGTGGGGACAAGGGGTTCAGTAGCCTTTTCCTCGTATGTCACTTGTTGTTATCTCTTTCGGCTAGTCGTTAACCTTTCATGAACATATAAGAATAAGATTGGGATGTGGATGACATGTCTTAAGATGAATCACACATGACATACACCCCTCTTTCATGATGTAGCTTATCAAAAACATATGACTTAGCCTAGGGCTTTCTGAACAAGCTCGCGTGTCCTCTTCCTCTTCTTCTACTTTAAAGAAATTGCTCACAGTAGGATATCTCACAATTCCTTTAAAGTGGGGGCATACATCACCACTCACATTTCATTGCACAATTTTCCTTTTTCTCATGATTCCCTCTCTTGGAAACATTACATACAATTTTGCTCAGGATGAAACATATGCATTTTTCCTCTTTTGCATACCAGATGAGTTCTTCCTCTCTTGGATACAAGATGAGTCCATTTGCACTTTTCCTCTCTTGGACACATTACACATAATTTTCCTTAAGATGAGACATCGAATGTAAAAAGAAAAATCCATTTGAACAAAATCATTGCAAAATCACTTTCTTTTGTGGTGCCTTATTAAAGTTATCAAGAGGTATAGCTTTGGTATGGTCTGAGTGGGAAGCCCAAGTGGCATGACTTTCCCAATTGCCATCTTTTGGGACTTCTCAACCAATGGACAACCAAAATTCTCATCACCCCAGAGTGAGTACACATCATCTCTTTGGAAAAACAACCTAGATCTGATCCACAACGAGCTGGACAAATGGTCGAAGCTTGATCCAACTTTTCACTCTTCTCCCTTCTAGTTCTTCTCATTGCACGATCATGTGTCTCATTTTTCTGTAAATCATTCACCCTTCAATGTGTTTTTTGTATTGATGTATTTTTGACTTAAAATCTCAAATCCCTAGGGGATTGACCACCTTCTTCATCTTTTTCATTCTTCACCATCTCCATTAGGCTAATTTAGTGTGAGTATGAAGCAAGTTCATCCTCTCACTAAAGTGGGGGTTAAATGTGTCACCAAAAAGTGTATCCTTTGAAAATTTTCACTCATTTGGACCCTTGCCTATAGATTTTGGAACCTTTTCAACCTCTTTTCACCCATTTCCAAGCCTTGTGCCAAAGTGTTGTAGGGTTTTGCAATACATTTTCACACATTCCTAGGTTTTTCATCAGTTTCTCAACCCTTTCTTATGCTATAATGACACCTTAATACACATATAAGTCCTATATTAGTTTGTTTTCATGAGACAATCCCGACAAACAATAATAATCACACTTTAATCTCTGACAATCAATCAAAATTTCCCAGTTGGACTAGGTCACCACCTTATGTGGCTTTAAATTTAAATTTAACTTAATATTCTTTCGAGATTTTGTCTCTAAAACCCTAAGGTCGACTTGTATGGTGTCATTTCAGGAAAATTAGGCCATAACTTGTATAAATAAAGGTTATTCCCTTCATTTTTCCTCTTCTAAGCTTAATTTTTCTTCTCTTTATCTCTCATCCCTCCTTCTCAAGTAGCTAGGGTTTGAGTAGTCTAACTCACCAAGACATCTCTCTCAAGAAGCATCAAAAGGGTTGAATCCTCCATTGCTGCAACTCGAGATCAATCATCAAGGAAAGGTAAAATCCATTACTACTTTGTTCCAAGCTTCTTTACATTGCTTCATCATTTTGGTTTGATTACTCAAAAAGAGTTTGACTAAGGCAAACCCCTAGTCCCTAACAATCAACAAGCTTTCCCTCTTAGTGTGATTTGTAGGTCTTGGAGGAAGATTTGGTAAAGAACCAAGGTGGAATAAAATTCAACAAATTTTCCAAGATCTTCAAGGTTGGAGAAACCCTAGTTGAATCTTGGAGGACAACCACATATCAGAATCTTCACTTTCGGGACCGAACACTTGAAGGAGCACAAAACACAAATTGAAGGCTTCCACTTCCAGTTTCTAATCTTCAAAAAATTAGAAGAGGACTAAGTTGCCAAAAATGGTGACCTAGTCCCATTGAACCTATTTTTGAGAGAGTTTTTAGAGATCTGGATACCCTTTTGGATGAAACGGGTTCTAGACTAGTTTTCCAGAAAAAGGACTAGGTCATCCAGAATGGCGTAAGTGTCCAAACATGCTTAAATTTTAGATTCACTAGCATTCCTAGCCTCAATTCTAGTCTACAACTCATTCCCAAGTGCACACATTTAATTTCATAGGTATTTGTTACAATTTGTTTATATTTTTTAGGTTATTTATATATCATTATGTGTTTTCCAACATCTTTTACATTCCAATAGCTTGTATTCAGTAGTTAGTTTTCAGGATCTAGGGCATCTCACACACATAACAAACCCCCAATCCTTTGAATGAACTCACCCAAAAAGTTATATCATTAAGTGGAAAGAGATTCATTTCACAATCAAGAGATCCTAGGTAAGAAACCCTAGGAGCCTAATTGGGGAATCCTCTTTCCCTTTTAGCATATCATATTTTTGGTAGTTCACTATCCATGGAGGGTGGATCTAGTATAGGAGGGGAACTAAACTCAACTTGGTTTATTATGGCTTGATTTGTGGGTGATAGTAAGATATCTACAAGTTGGTTGGGTAGATTAATGGGTTGGGATATTAGGGATTTCGATAGGCTAAAGGAAGTGGAGGAAGAAGGGGAAGGGATGATAGGTGGTAGGGTAGAGATGGTGAATTGAGGGGTGGAAAAGGAAGAGGAAGAAGGAGATGGAATAAAAAAGGTAGAAAGTGAAGACTCTACCAAAGTGGCAGAGGTGGAAGGAATGGAAGAGGTGAGATGGGCTAAAATATAAATGGCTAGTGGAGATGAAACAATGGTAGGAGGAATGTGAGAAAAGGAAGCAAGAGTAGATGGTGATGGCAAGGATAGAGGAGTTGAAACTGGAGGTGGTGAATGAAACTTTAGAGGAGGAGAAGGGGGATGTGTTATAAATTTAATATTTGTGATCAGAGGAGGAGAGAGAGGAGATGACTCCTCATGGATGGAATCCATGATAGCTATCCCTATTTTATTTGATCTTTTGGAAGGAGGTTTACTAACCTCAAAAAAATTTCTCTTATACACCATTAGTTTTTTATTAGGGTTCCTTTCTTCCCTATCTTTCTTTCCTTTTCCCCTTGTCCTTGGAGGGGTGGAAACTTCTATGTTCACAAAACTTGTACTTAAAGGCTCATCATCTTCATTTTTCTTTCTATCACTAGACAAGGTTTTCTCCTATTTTCCCCCATATGTGAGCTCAATTCCTTGATCTACGAGGATTAAAACCAATAATCCGACCATCTATTGGTTCTCATAAGAGTTGGTTGAGTGACTTCGTATAAGTCCATTTCTTCCTCCTCAATCCAATCTATAAAAGGGATGGGTTTATCCTCCACCCCACTATACTCTTCATCATCGAATACTGGGTCATCATCCTTTATTAATTGATTAGGCACTTCAAATACACCTAGAGTTTAGATGTCTCCTAATGTTAGTATCATGTATGATCTATTTCTTACTTCAAGATCATTGGCACAATTGGCCCAAAAGTCCTCTAAATGCAATTGGTGAGAATAATACTTTCCTACCTACTTTTGTATCTTTCTATGCAAATCAAAATTATTTTAGGTGTGAAAAACAAACCTAAATCTTTGTATCTCCCTATCTAAATGTCTAGTTGAGAGAGCTGAAGGAAATGCATATAAACCTCTCCCGAAGTTCAAGGGATAAGGAACCTCTATCCTATGCTTCTTGTGCAACAAGTGATAGGAGGTGCACAATTATCTAGTCATTTTTAACATTATTATCTTATCATTGTGATATCAAGGAAGATTGTATGGATAACCTAATAACCCCTTCATCTTGAAATAAGTAAACTTATAAAAATGAATAAAACCAATATCCAAATATTTTCAACATGTCTATGGATGAAGAGGAGAGCCTCCTATTGAGATCCCCTTGTAGGTTTCTTACATTATACATAATAAAGGAATCATTCACCCTCTTATAATGGTTTTTTTCATTTTCAATCTGCAATTGAGGGTAGAAATTGTATACCTTGAATTTGTTTAAACCTATGCCTAGTTCACCCTTAAAAGCTAAACAATAGGGGAATGGGTGCTTTATAACCTAGGTTATAGAACACCACTTTTCTCCTATGGAAATTCAAGGAGGTCCTAGGATCCCAAATTGGATTGAATATTAACCCCAAAGAGTGAGTCAATTCTCAATGAGGAATACTTAGGAGGGGATTATTTTAGGCTTGGAGGGGTTCACCACCAAGCAAAAGCTTGGAAAAGACAAGTAAAAATTCAACTCACAAAACCTAGTAATGCAAGTCAAATAATGAGTTTTAAATGATGAAATTAAGCAACACCAAGTTAGGGTATGTGTATTGGGGAAGTCTGGAGATATAATGAGGATTCTAGAAATGCAAAGAGGCTACCAAAAAGTGTTATGGAGGACTAAGGTGCCCTTATTTTTAGCATAGTCCCACTATTATTTTTTTGGGGCAAATGCAGAATCTTCAAATTTTGGATTCGGATTTGAAAGAATCTTTGAAAAATACCTTCAAGAGGGCTAAGATGCTCTAGGTAGCAACTTAGTTCCATCTGGAATTTCTAAATATTTGAATGTGATCCCGAGGTCCATATGAAAGGAGAGAGATCGTGCAAAGGGGGGATGTGAATAAACATTTAATGTGCAGTTAAAGAATTATGCCAGTAACCAAATCGATAGTAGCTATTAGGAATGTGAAGGGAATGTGATGAGGCAAAGGAAATTAAGTAGTTATAAAAACCACCAAAAAATGAAGATGAAAAGGAAGACAAATAAAATTCATCATATAAAATTAAAGTGCAATGATAACTATGAGAGAAGGTGGAATGACATGCCTCAAGTTTATGCTACACATTACAAAAAATGAATGGAATTTTAAAAAAATAAAAAATGTCTGCATATTAATGAAGGGAATCGATTGGAATAAGAGGAGTGGGGGTGGATAAAAAATTTGGGGGTTAATGTTTAATTTCAGATTTGAAACAAATGAAGGTGATTCCAAGAGCAAAGGTGAGGTTCGTGAATAAGAGGAGAAGGGTAAACTAAAGGGCCATGTGAAGTTTGAAAACTGGCTTCTTGGTGGATGAGGGAGTTGCACTAAGAAAGAAAGTTGAAGTAGCTACATAAGAAATGAAGTTGTGTATAATTGAGATTTTTAAAATGCACAAGTGTTAGGGGTTGTACGAAGGGTTGAGGCAACCTGAAAGGAAAATTAGGGTCACATGTAAGTGGAGAATTTGAAGGTGTGGACTATGATAGATCACATAAGTAGAGTGGAATGGCACACATAAGTAGAGTGGAATGGCATGAGATGCTAGTAAATGTAAAGGAAAAAAAATTTGTAATACAATTTTTTCTGTATTTGAATGGAAATTCATAAAATTCAAATTTATTGCAATCTTAGATTGTATTTGGGTAGAGATTTTTTATGAAACTTGTTTGGTTTTTTGAGGTGTTTGGAAGTGGGGAGTTCCCTTTTGCATCAATTGGTATCAAATTAGGTAGTCCTAAGAGTGGAAAGGATCCACCAGGACCTATGAGTGATATGTGAGCAGATCACCAACTGGGAGGCAATTTGTACAAGAAAAAAGTGTGTGAAGTGATAGTGAAGAATCTCGTGAGAGATGTTGTAGGTGTGTGAGGAATCCTTGAAGAAAGAGTGAGAGCATGAAGCCACAAAGGAAACTTGAGAAGTGATGAAAAATTGAGAGAGGTGAGATTGCAGTAGATAAAATGGGTTGGGTCATGAAGAGGCTTGTGCAGATACAGTTTTGGGAGAAATATGTGGATGATGTGGAAGATGAATTGTGTGAAGTGTTGGAAAAGATAGTTTGTGAAAAAGTGAAAAAGAGTGAGAGGAAAATGGTGAAGAGTAGTGAGAAGAAGAAGGTTCTCTTGAAAGATGATAGCGGAAAGAAGAATAGAAGAAATGAGTGTTGCAACCCCGGATGTAAAGCAAAAGAAGTAATAGAAACCCCTACCAATGAAGAAGTTATAGAAATGTCATGCCATGAGGAAGGCATGAAGAGAAAAATAAAAGATTGATGTGAGAAGCGAAGAATTCATAGTGGATGGAAAAGATGAATTTTTAGCATGTGTGTTGACCATTGAGGAATAATGGATGATGAAGCTTGTTGGTGCAATGAAGAGAGAAGAATGAGAAGTCGCAGTTGATGAGGAGGTACAAGAAGTCACAATGAAATATGAAGTTGCAGCTACAAGTGAAGATAAGGTAAAAAAAAATTATGATGGTACTTTGGTTTCAGATGAGATCATAAACGGTGAGTTGGCTAGATGGAAAGAGCATATAGTATATGTTCCATATTTTTTTGCAGAGATGGTTGAGGATGTTGTAAGGATTTAGTGAAGCTAGATGGTTTGAGGTGGGTTTGAATCCATGGAAGAGGAGAAAGGTCTATAAAGAATTTGGTGGAGGAGGTTGGGCTTTGGTGGGCATGAGTCCATGAGAAGGAGAAGGAAGAAGGTGCAGTGTTGTTGGAGGGAAGTGGTGTGTGTTCTGGCATGAGGTTGAAAAAGCCGAAAGAAAAAATGGGTTACAACACTTGGACAACAAAGGTGTTCTCTGAAGGTTCATGTCAACTTGAAAGAGTGATTATATCACTCAGCTCCATCATTGTGAGCCTATTCTCATAATATTTCTACCCACCATTTTTGGTGCAAGAGAACATGGGTGGATAAGCGATCAACAGCGACCAAAAAAATATCTTATTTTGATTTCAGTTTTGTTGTGGTGTTTTCTCTTGGGTTTGTAGTCTAGCTTGATCTTTTTGGTCCTTGATGGTGATTAACATACATTTTGACATAAATTTTCAAATGCCATATAACAATTTTCACTCTGCGCGCCTTCCAATATTTGATGGGTTTAATCTCCTTTATTTATTACTAATTATGAATTATATCATGATATAATCATGCTAAGAAGGTGAACAAGGAAGTAGACAAGGGCAGTGATGTCAATGCAACCAAGAAAATCTATCATCTTTCTTAAGACTACACCAAATAGGGGATTATTATATTTCATGAAGAAAAGGATTGATAGTATGCAGAATATCATACATTTGGGCATGTATCAAGTGAATGGAAATCTATGGATTGAGCACATAATTGTAAGATGCAATTTGTAATTCCTATGATCAATGGGAAAAGAATCACATGGGAAAAGGTGATGAAACTGCAAAAATTATGCAGTGAGAGACATACACTAGCCACACAACATGTCACTCGGTCTGATGAAGTTTGAAATGATTGCCTACAAGGTATAGGTTGAGGATTCACATGAGAGGAGAGAGAGATCATGTGGAAGGGGAGTGGGAATAAATATTTAATTTGCACTTAAAGAATCATGCTAGTAACCAAATCGATAGCGCCTATGAGGAATGTGAAGGGAATGTGATGAGGTAAAGGAAATTAATTAGTTATGAAAACCACCAAAAAACAGAGATGAAAAGGCACACAAATAAAATTCATCATATAGAATTAAAGTGCAATGATAACTATGGGAGAAGATCGAACCACATGCCTCAAGTTTATGTTGTGCATTACAAAAAATGAATGGAATTTAAAATAAACAAAAAAATGTTTATATATTAATGAAGGGAACCAATTGGAATAAGAGGAGGGAGATAACTAAAACATAAGAAGGTTAATGTTTAATTAAATATTTGAATAAAATGAAGATGATGCTAGGAGTAGAAGAGAGGTTCATGAATAAGAGGAGAAGGGTCAACTAAAGGGCTTGTGTGAAGTTTAAAAACTGGTTGCTTGGTGGATGAGAAAGATGCACCAAGGAAGAAATTTGAAGTAGTTGCATAAGAAATGAATTTGTGTAAAACTAAGATTTTTAAAATGCATAAGTGTTAGGGGTTGTATGAAGGGTTGAGGTAGACTCAAAGGAAAATTAGTGTCGCATGTAAGTGGAGAAGATGAAGGTGTGGACTATGATAGATCACATAAGATGAGTGGAATGACATGAGATTCTAGTGAATGTAAACGAAAACATTTTTGTAATGTAATTGTTTTTGTGTTTGAATGGAAATTAGAAAAATTTGAATTTGTTGCAATATTATATTGTATTTGGATAGAGTATTTCTTCGAAACTTGCTTGGTGTTTTGAGGTGTATGGTAGAGGGGAGTTCCCTCTTGCGTCAATTGGTATTAGAGCAAGTAGTCCTAAGAGTGGAGAGGATCCACAAGTGACTTGTGAGTGATGTGTGAAAAAATCGTCATGTTGGAGGAATTTTGCACGAGAAGAAAGTGTATGAAGAAGTAGTGAAGAAGCTCATGAGAGTTGTTATAGGTGTGTGAGGAATCCAAGCAGCAAGAGTGAGAGCTTGAAGCCATGAAGGAAACTTGAGAAGTGATGAAAAATTGAGAATGGTGAGATTGTAGCAGATAAATGGGTTGGATCGTGAAGAGGCCTATGTAGATACGGTTTTGGGAGTAGTATTGGGATGATGTGGAGGATGAATTGTGTGAAGCATTAAAAAATATGGTTTGTGGAAAAGTGGAAAATAATGTTTGAAAATGTGAGAGGAAAATGGTGAAGAGCGGTGAGAAGAAGAAGGTTCTCTTGAAAAAGGATAGTGGAAAGAAGAATAGAAGAAATGAGTGTTGAAACCCTAGATGGAAAGTGGAAGAATTAAGAGCTGCCCTACTAGTGAAGAATTTGTAGCAATGGAGTTCCATAAAGAAGGCATGAAGAGAGGAACAAAAAATACTGAGGTGAGAAGTGAAGAAGTCATAGTGGATGGTGAAGAGAACATGTTGGCACGTTTGCTGACCATTGAGGAAGAATGGATGATGAAGCTTGTTGGTGCAGAAAAGAGAGAAGAATGAGAAGTCATAGCTAATGAGGGGGTAGAAGAAGTCACAATGAAATATGAAGTTGCAACTACAAGTGGGGTGATCCCACAATACTAGTTTACATTTTTTGGCCAAATTGGACACTTAACTAATTTTTTCTAACAAGATCTTCACTTTCAGGCACCTATAGTGGCTAAACCATGAGGAATTTGAAGATAATGAAAACTAGTGATTTGTGAGATTTTGTCTATAGATTCTAAATATATTTTTTTCAAAATTTTTGGAATCAAATTTCACTTCTTTTTCTATCTCCTTCAAAAACTAGGTTTTTTCAGTTAACACCATTTTTAAGGAGTGACGCTCACTGTATACAACATAATTTTTTTTCCATGAAGGATTATTTTTTTTTTTTTTGAATTTAGATTTTTAACTATGATATCTAGCATTTTGATTTGGTTTCATAGTGTTTTGTTGAATATTTTTTCCTTAATCAAGTTTCAAAGTCAAACCAATTACAATTTAGACATAGGTAGACTATATACAACATAATTTTTTTTGTATCTATCAAAGTTCAATTTTATTTTTTTTGTTGGATCAAGGATTTTAGCATCTAGTGCACTAATATTTTTTATTTTTATTTTTTGATAATATTCTATTTTTTCACATGCGCAGAACATAGAGCTTGATTTTTAGTGAAAAACCTACATTCACAAGAAATAAAAAATAAATATAATAATAAATTAAATTTATTTAAAATTATACTTTTTGGGAAGCTTATAATAAGGACTACATACTTAAAAATAATAATTTTTAAATTAATTCATTTTATCCCCCAAAAGGTAAATCAAAAGTGGTTTTTTATCAACATTTTGATAGGTGTAAAGGAGACTCTATTATAGGTATGGTTTAAAACTAGTCAGGTTCTATCCAAGAGGGTTTGATCTAAGGTGGTTTTATCAAACCCTCTTTAATTGGAATCCTTAAAATGGAACTTTCCAAATCTTAAATCATTATATTTTATAAAAATATGTGATTTCAACAAAAATCAGAATCTCCCATAAATTGTAAACCAACATTGTGGGATCACCTAGTGAAGATAAGGTAAAACAATTGTATGATGGTACTTTGGTTTTAGATGAGATCATAGAGGGTGAGTTGAATAGAGAGAAATATAATATAGTATATGTTCCATATTTGTTTTTAAAGATGGTTGAGGATGGTGCATGGATTTGGTGGACATGGATTGTTAAAGGTGGGATTGAACCCATGGAAGAAGAGGAAAGTTTGGAAAGAATTTGGTGGAGGAGGTCAGCCTTTGATGTACATGGGTCCATGAGAAGGAGAAGGAAGAAGGTCCAATTTTGTTGAAGGGAAGTGGTGTGTGTTTTGACACGATGTTGGAGAAAAGAGAGAAAATTTGATTTACAACACTTGGACAATGAGGGAGTTCATTGTAGGTTGATGTCAACTTGAAAGAGTGATTCTATCACTCAACTCCATCATTGTGAGCCTATGTTCCCAATATTTCTACCCGACTTGTCTCATGCAGGAGCATGCAGGCGGATAAGAGATCAACACCGACCAAACAAATATTTTATTTTGATTTTATTTTTTTGGTGGTGTTTGCTCTTGGCGTTGTAGTCTATTTTGACATTTGTGGTCTTTGATGGTGATTAACATAAATTTTCAAATTCCATATAGAAATTTTCACTCTACAGGCCTTGCAATATTTGATGGGTTTAATCTCCTTTATTTATTACTGATTATGAATTGTATCATGATACAATCATGGTAAGAAGGTGAAAAAGGAAGTATGTAGGGGAAAAAATGCTAATGCAGCCAAGAAAGACTCTCATCTTTCTTAGACCATGCCAAATAGGGGATTTGTATATTCTATGAGGAAAAGGATTGATAGTAGGCGAAATATCATACATTTGGGAATGTATCAAGTGAATGAAAATATGTAGATTGAGTACATAACTCTAAGATGTAGTTTGTAACACCTATGATCAATGGGAAAAGAACCACGTGGGAAGAGGCGATGAAAGTGAAAAAATTATGCAACAAGAGACATACACTAGCCACACAACATGTCACTATGTCTGATGAAGTTTGGAATGATTTCTTGTAAGGTGAACAATAGGAAAACTGGTGCTTTATAACCTAGGTCTTAGAACACCACTTTTTTCCTAAGGTCATTCAAGAAGTCCTAGGAGCTCTAATTGGATTGACTAACAACCTCACAAGGTGAGTCAATTCACAATGAGGACCTAGGAGGGGGTTATTTTAATCTCTTAGGGGGTTCACCACCAAGCAAATGCTTGGAAAAGACAATTTAATATTCAAATCACAAAATCTAGTAATGTAAGCCAAATAATGAGTGCAAATGATGAAATTAAGCTACACCAAGTTAGGGTATGTGTACCCAAGGAACCTAGAGATGCAAATATGATTCTAGAAATGCAAAACGAATGCCAAAATATGCCTTGTAGGACTAAGAAACCCTTGCTACCATCTTAGTCTTGCTCCTATTTTTCGAGGCAAACACAAAATCTTTGGATAACAAAACATAATCCCAAAAAATATCTGAAACATTCCACTTGGTGGACTAAGACACCCTTTCTACTGTCTTAGTCCTGATCTAAATTTTTGAAAAAGTCTAAATGTGGTGTTGAGATCGCAGATCTGCAATGGCTTCCTCTTGGATCTTAGATTCTAAAACAACATGATCTGACCTATAGGTCAGTTTTTGTGAAGATGATAACTTTGCAATGCAACTTTGTAACTTTGACAACTTTGCACTCTAAGTGATCTTCAAGTCTTCAATCTAGATTTGCAAATACAAATAGACAAGGTAGAAAAATCGTTGAGTGTTAGTGAATGGGGGTTTCCCTTGGTTAAAACCCTTGTAGGTAACTAAACCAAATAATGAAATGAAGCATGAAACATGAAATATGTAAATGATATCACTTTGGATAATGTCTTGTGAAACAAATAAGCAATCTACCATGTAGTGGCCATGAAGAATGTAGATCTTGGATCCTTGGATAAGATGTGAACAATGGTTGTAAATAGATCATCAATGTTACATCCACAATCTTGTCTCAACAACATGAATGGATGCACTTAACCCTTGACATGATGCTTGAATGTTGATGATGGCTCCAAATACTTGATGAATTTCTCTTGAATGCTCTTGTGAACTCAAAAATTCTATTAGGAATTCTCTCACAAAAGACTTGGATTGAAATGAGTGAAGGGGCCTTGTATTTATACTTATTCATACCTAATATCTCAAAATTACACAACAAGATGACATATGAAATCATTAATTAAAGGAGGTAAAATTCCCGCCCGAATTTGAAATTGGACCCCAAAAATAAGCCAAGGAGGACTAAGATGCCCTTGGTGGCATCTTAGTCCTGAGGCTCAATTTTTGGGACACATACTCTAAAAAGGGACCTAATTGAGAGGTTTCAAAATCAGGGTCCCAAGACCCACAGAGGACAAAGATGCCCTAGGTGGTGTCTTAGTCCCAGTGCAAAAATTAGGGACATAGATAGAAAAATTAAATGACCATTTATCTTTTGATCTTTGTTAGGATTTTCCATAAAAAATATATAGTTTATTAGGCTTGTGGATGAAAAATAGTACCAATTAAGCCATAAAGAAGCACAAGTAAAGCAAGGTAGTCCCAAAAAAGTGTTAAAATTATGCAAATCATAAGTGTTTTGTGTGATGACATTAATGTTAAGTGAGGATTTCTTTGTCTTTTTGTTGCACGGGTTCCACTTGTGTAGTTGGTGTTAATTTTTTTAAAGGATTCTCCTTATCTTTATCAATGTTCAAACAACTTTTTGGTTTGGGATGATCTTCAAGTGTGTACACTTTTTTGTTGTAGACATACTTCATTTTATGATGAAGTGTAGAAGGCACCCCATTCATTGCATGAATCCATGATCTACCTAAAAGGAGATTATATGAAAGATCACAAAGCATAACATGGATCATTTTTTTTATTATGGCCTTCCTAACTGTAATAGGCAAAGTGATCACACCAAGCGGTTGTTTTCCTACATTGTCAAATCCTTTGATAGATAAAGAGTCGGGTTGAATTGTTTATTTATTGATGTCAAGCCTATCCAAAAGGGTCACACTACATATATTAAGAGCTAATCCATTGTCAAAAAGGGTTTGATTTATCCCTTTTCGTTTGTATTGAGATATTATTATGAATGCTTCTTATTGTTTTTCACTTCCAAAGGGGGAGTTCACTTTGGTGGAAAAGAATGTTAGCATTTAATCATTGTATCAAGGTTGTTGTGTTGTTCGATTGCACATTAGAAGGGATAGGAACTTGTTTTAAGGCACTTTGAATCATGCTATGATAGTGGGGGACGGTTGGATAAGGTCCCATAAAGATATCTTAGTAGGAGTATTCTTAAGTTGTTCGACAAGATCATACTCCTGTCCACTTTGTGAAGGAAAGTGAGGGCCACTAGGTAAGATAGGGTTAGGGAATGGGAGGAATGTTGAAGGTGTTTGTGTTGGTTGTGGATTGTTCCTAGTGTTGTATGTATGAGCAACAGTATTGTAACTCGGTTGTTTTGAAACATTTTTTTTAGATGGTTTGAGGATAAGGAAATATTTTTTTTGAGCTTGTGGTTTTTGAGAGGGTGGATAAATGATAAGTTTAGGCTCGAGAGAGTACTCCAAGGGGTATCTAATGTGCATAACCTCAAAAGAATTATCGTTATTTTCATAATCTCTTAGTGAAGAGGATTTTAGTGTTACTTCATCATCTTCATCTAAGGAATTACTATTGTCAATTTTCTCATTTTCTTCCACCGTTATATCTTCCCTAATAGGAAAGTTTCTAGGATAAATTCTACAAACCAAATGCTCTTAACATTCAAGGATTGTTTCTTCATAAATGAGTTCATCGAAAGTAGGTAAATGATCATAAAGAGGGTTTTTATAGAACTTAAATATTTGATCATCTAACACCAATCTATCATCCTCATCATTGACAATCTCATTCTTAGAGGGGAAATGGAGATCAATCACAATAATGTTGAGAGATGTGTCTATGATCTCATTCTTTTGTGGTATAATATCTTCCCAAGGGGGATGAGGAGGAGGATAAACAAGACCTCCATGATTCTCAGCGATTTTATCTTCTTTCACCAAGATACCTTTGTCACTAAAAGGAGAGGTATCGGGAGAAGAAAAATTATGATCATAATGATTGTTTATGCTTGCAACATCTTCTATCACATCATTCCCACAAATATGAGAGATAAGAGGGAGTGTAGGTTTAAGGAAAGCATTAAAATTTTCACTCTCTTGTCCTAAGAGACTCTCATAACTAGGGAATGCATTGCATGAATGACTAAAATGCTTATTGTATAACTTTTTCTTTAGATACTAACAATTTTTAACAGTAATCTATGCAAACTCAAAATCCAATGTAAAGAACTAGAATGAAATGTAATTTTCAAATTTCAACTAAGGTAATTTACTGATTACTTTATGTAATGATTTGAAATGAAATGTTGTGAATGCAAAAATGGAATTAAGCTATGCATGAAATGAAGCACTTTAAGATAGATAAATAGTAAAATGCATAAAACAAAAAGTCAACCCACTTAAACAAGTAACCAATGCCAGCAAACAAAAGCACATAAATGCTAATTCAGATCCTAAAAATTGCAATATGAAATTCCACAAGGACTAAGACACTAGGGAGGGTGTCTTAGTACTCCTAATGAAATTTGAAGGTTTAAAAAAATGAAACAAATAGAAAATCACTCAGACAAGGTACTGCAATAGAAAAGCAGAGAGGGACTAAGATTCCACCAAGGGAATTTTAGTCCCAATAAGGGTTTTCTGAAAAAAAATAGACAATTCTAGGTTGATAATAGTGTGCCCAGGTTGCCTACCTAGGGACCTAATGTTTGGAAACAAAAACTTGTGAAAATGAAGGAAAGAAAAATTAATTAATTTGAAAAGCAATTGCATGCAAAAGTGGATGCAATTTTTTTCAATTTGAATGAAAAAAAAATATTCCTAAATGCAATTAGGATGATGAACAATGCTCTTTTTTATTATTTCAATGAGATAGAATGATGCAAGAGAAAACATGCAACCTATATGCACTTTTACAATTGCAAATGCAAGAAACCCCAAATGCACTTGCACTAATGAAAAATGAAATGCAATGATGAATACAACCTAGTTATAGGATTTTAATGGACTCCAAATCAGAAAATGAAAGTTACAAAATGTTGGGTTCACCAAAATGAATAATAGGAAAATGGCTTCTTAATAACCTAGGTCATAGAACACCATTTTTCTCCTAAGGTAATTAAAGAATATCCTAGGAGCCCTAATTGGATTGACTAACAACCTCACTTGAGATGAGTCAATTCACAATGAGGAGGACCTAGGAGGGGGTTCACCACCAAGCAAATGCTTGGAAAAGACACTTTAATATTCAACTCACAAAATCTATTATTGTAAGCCAAATAATGAGTACAAATGATGAAATTAAGCTACACCAAGTTAGGGTATGTGTACCTTGGGAACCTAAAGATGCATATAGGATTCCAGATATGCAAACAAACTACAAAAATATTCCTTGGAGGACTAAGATGCCCTTGCTACCATCTTAGTCTTGTTGTTTTTCAAGGCAAACACAAAATCTTCGGATAACATAACATAATCCTAAAAAATCTCTCAAAGATTCCACTTGGAGGACTAAGATGCCCTTGCTACCATCTTAGTCCCAATATGAATTTCTAAAAATTCTGAAAGTGGTCTTGCGCTCCTAGATCTACAATGGCTTCCTCTTGGATCTGAGGTTCTGAAATAGCCTGATCTGACTTGTAGGTGAGTTTTCGTGAAGATGACAACTTTGCAATGCAAATTTGATAGATTTTCACTCTAAGTGATCTTCATGTCTTCAACCTAGATCTGCAAATACAAATGGACAAGATGGGAAAACTTGTCGATTTTTAGTTAATGTGGGTTTTCCTTGGTCAAACTCCTTGTAGGTAATTAAACCAAATGATGAAATGAAGCATGAAATATGTAAATGATATCACCTTGGATAATGTCTTGTGAAATAAATCTGCAATCTACCATGTAGTGGTCATGAAGAATGTAGATCTTGGATCCTTGCATAAGATGTGAACAATGGTTGTAAATAGATCTTCAATGCTACATCCACAATCTTTGCTCAACAAAATGAATGGATGCACTAAACCTTGACATGATGCTTCAATCTTGATTATGGCTCCAAATACTTCATGAATTTCTCTTGAATGTTCTTGTGAACTCAAATATTCTATTAGGAATTCTCTCACAAAAGACTTGGATTGAAATGAGTGAAGGGACCTTGTATTTATACTTATTCATGCCTAATATCCTAAAATTACACCACAACAAGCTGACATATGAAATCAATAATTAAAGGAGGAAATATTCCCACAGGAATTTGAAATTAGACCCCAAAAAGAAGCCAAGGAGGACTAAGATTCCCTTGGTGGCATCTTAGTCCTAAGGCTTAATTTTTAGGGCACAAAATCCAAAAAGGGGCCTAATTGATAGGTTTCAAAATTAGATTCCCAAAAACCATGGAGGACAAAGACACCCTAGGTGGAATCTTAGTCCCAGTCCACAAATTAGGGACACACAAACTTAGACATTAAATGACTATTTGTCTTTTGATGTTTGTCAAGTTTTTCCATAAAAATATATAGTTTATTAGGCTTGTGGATGCAAAATAGGAACAATTAAGCCATAAAGAAGCATAAATAAAGTAAGGCGGGGGCCAAACAAGTGTGAAAATGCAAGGGTATTCATTTTACTACACTACATAAGGTATAGGTTGAGGGTGCATATGAAAGGAGAGAGATCATGTGGAAGGGGCGTGGGAATAAAGATTTAATGTGTAGCTAAAGAATTATGCCAATAACCAAATCAATAGCGGCTATGAGGGATGTGAAGGGAATGTGATGAGGCAAAGGAAATTAATTAGTTATGAAAACCACTAGAAAATGGAGATGAAAAGGCACACAAATAAAATTCATCATATAAAATTAAAGTGCAGTGATAACTATGGGAGAAGATGGAATGACATGCCTCTATTTTATGCTACACATTACATAAAATGAATGGAATTTAAAATAAACAAAAAAAATTCATGTATATTAATGAAGGGAACCGATTGGAATAAGAGGACGGGGGTAGTTAAAACATTTGAGAGTTAATGTTTAATTTCATATTTGAAAAAAATGAAGGTGATGCTAGGAGAGAAGGAGAGGTTCATGAATAAGAGAAGGGTTAACAAGGGCCTATGTGAATTTTGAAAATTGGTTGCTTGGTGGATGAGAGAGTTGCACTAAGAAAGAAACTTGAAGCAACTACATAAGAAATGAAGCTATGTAAAATTGATATTTTAAAAATGAATAAGTGTTAGGGGTTATATGAATGGTTGAGGCAGCATGGAAGGCAAATTAGGGTTGCATGTAAGTGGAGAAGCTAAAGCTGTGCACTACGATATATCACATAAGCAAAGTGGAATGGCATGAGATACCAGTGAATGTAAAGGAATTTTTTTTTGTAATGCAATTGTTTTTGTATTCGCATGGAAATTAGTAAAATTTGAATTTATTTCAATCTTCTATTGTATTTGGGAAGAGTTTTTATGTGAAACTTGTTTGGTGTTTTGCGGTGTTTGGAAGAGGGCAGTTCCCTCTTACATCAATTGGTATCAGAGAAAGTATTCCTGAGAGTGGAGTGGATCCACCAAAACCTTTGAGTGATGTGTGAACATATCGTCAATTGGGAGGTAGTTCACACAAGAAGAAAGTGTGTGAAGTAGTAGTGAAGAAGTTCGTGAGAGTTGTTGCAAGTGTGTGAGGAATTCTGATAGCAAGAATGAGAGCTTGAAACCATGAAGGAAACTTGAAAAGTGATGACAAATTGAGAGAGGTGAGATTGCAATAGAAAAAATGGGTTGGGTCATGAAGAGGCCTATGTGGATATGGTTTTTGGAGCAGTATTAGGATGATGTGAGGAATGAATTGTGTGAAGCGTTGGAAAAGATGGTTTGTGGAAAAGCAGAAAAGAGTGTTGGAAAGAGAGAGGAAAATGGTGAAGAGAAGTGAGAAGAAGAAAGTTATCTTGAAAGAGGATAGCAGAAAGAAGAACCCTAGATTGAAAGCGGAAGAATTAAGAGCAACCCCTACTGATGAAGAAGTTGTAGCAATGATGTGCCATGAGGAAGGCATGAAGAGAGAAAAATAAAAGATTCGGGTGAGAATCAAAGAATTCATAGTGGATGGAAAAGAGGAATTGTTAGCACGTTTGTTGACCATTGGTGAAGAATGGATGATGAATCTTATTGGTACAATGAAGAGAGAAGAATGATAAGTCACTACTAACGAGGAGGTAGAAAAATTTGTAATGAAATATGAGGTTGCAGCTGCATGTGAAAATAAGGTAATTTTTTTTTATGATGGTACCTTGGTTTCAAATGAGATCACAGAGGGTGAATTGGATAGAGGGAAAGATCATATAGTAGATGTTTCATATTTTTTTGCATAGATGGTTGAGGATGTTGCAGGGATTCAATGGAGGTGGATAGTTAGAGATGGGTTTGAACCCATGGAAGAGGAGGAAAGTTTGGAAAGCATTTGGTGGAGGAGATCAGGCTTTGGTGGACATGGGTCCACAAGAAGGAGAAGGAAGAAGGTGCAGTGTTGTTAGAGGGAAGTGGTGTGTGTTTCGTCATGATGTTGGAAAAGGCGAAATAAAACCTGATTTACAACACTTGGACAATGAAGGATTTCATTGTAGGTTGATGTCAACCTGAAAGACTGATTCTATCAGTCAACTCCATCATTGTGAGCCTATGCTCACAATATTCTATGATTCCAGAATTTAAATTAGCTCCATGGATTGAACCATCCCAACGTATCAATTAGAGTGTTCCTCGGATGTGGATCTAAACCAAGGGTTGTTGAAAATTACCCCAATTTGTTATAATCTCCATTTTTTTCCAATGTGGGCTATAAGGTTTATTTTTTACATAGATCCTTAGATAAGTTCTAATACCATATTGATTCATTCTTTCTTCTTTGCACATGTATTTTCCCAAATGATTTCCAATTGCCTTCAAGATCTCTGATTGCCAAAATTCTAGAGGAATATTAGGGAGCATGTTACAATATTGAATTCTTTCCATTTGATGTTGATAGGGATCAAAACCTACTTCCCATCTAGGAATGTAAAAACCACTTCCTTCCTGTTAAAAGATGAATTACTTTGTGAGGGGGGGTGAATCAGAGTAATGTATAATTTTAAAACAATTTAACTTCATGAGTGAATTAAACAATGACCTTGAGACAACTTTACAAACCCTCTTTACTTACAAAGTGAACTTTAGCACATCAAATAATTTTTAATAGAATGACAGATTGATAAAAGACTTACATAACAATGTCAAAGCATGATATTGATTGTTCATGTAAACTTGATTGAAAAATTCATTTTAAAGCTTTATTTCTACAAGAATTCATGTATAATTTGAACACCTTTATAATAGAATGAAATTTTTATTCAAGTATCAAAGCATTGGATGAATTTTATTGACAAATGATAGAATGAAAAACATCAACACTTAAGAACATGGGTTAAAATACAAATGCACAGATTTCACCACATAACACATTATTTTCTTGAGTGGAAAAACTCTCTTGTGGTATTAAAAACCACTTAAATAATTCATTTTATTATTAGAGCACCAACTCAATTAGGAGCACCAACTCCACTATTACAAGAGCACCAACTCCTTATAGTTTAGGAGCACCAAATCCTTTTATCAATTTTGAATAATATCAATGATTCAAAGGGTTTCTCTATTTCAATAAAACGTTTTACCAAAACTGACTAGTATACACAATACCTTAAGAATTCAAAAGAAAATTAGAATCCCTAAAATATTAGGTATAGTAGTATAATGATCTACCGAGCTCAAAGATTTTCAATATTTCAAATACATATAATCAGATTGGCTTAAAATCCGTCTCTATTTTTCCTCTCTCATATTTAGGTTCGAACACCTTTGAATATATATATGCACAAAAACAATGTCAAACTGTTTTCCAACTATCTTTCTCATAATTGATTCTCAAATCAATAAATTCCATTAGAGTTTCCCAAAAACCCTAGAATCCATACATCAAATTCCATTAGGGTTTCAAAACAACCCCTTAGAAAAGATTAAAACTTGCAAACACTAATTATGAAAAATGATAACTAATTACTTGCTCTTAAACAAAAATTCCAGAACCCTTTAACAAAACTGTTATACCTCTTAATCATTTTTCACATTTGAGCCCAATAACATCCTCTTATTTCTTGAAGAAAACCAAAGAATAAATACCTAGTGTTATTTGTTAACTAATGCAAAGAATAAAAAATAAGTTACCCAACTTCGATCTATTTCAAACTATCGAGCTACCCATCATTCTTTCTTCCATGTCAGCTCTAGGCAGCTATTCAATCTTCTTAGTTAATCTTTACAATTCTCATTTGTCAAACAAAAAACTAATTTGGAGTTTGATAAAAACATAATGAATGCATTTTGAAGTCTGAGATACCCATAATATTGTCGCTTCCAAGTCAAACCGTCATTCATAATAAAGAAACAATCTTATGATGAGTTGTCAGATACATAGCACCAAAAAACACTGCCACATTTCTTGTCATTGCCAACGTGACCATATGCTTGTCACAGGGTGATTTAATATCACATAAAATAAATTGATAGATGAAGCACATTGATAAATATATAATTTCACATGAAAAACTGATGGCTTATATTTTAATCACCAAAGGTCAATAACATTTAAAACTTTAACCAATGTCAGTTATAATTCATAAATCCTTGAAGCCCGATTAATGTGACTTCATTTGTTTGCTCATAAACACTTACCATTTGGAACCATAAGGACCCGAGCATATATTTTCTATGTGAATCACAAACCATCAATGCTAAAGTAACTTTAACAAAGATAGCTCTGTTATCACATTTTTTTAATGTGGTCAAACAAAAATGCAAACAATATAAACTGACCCATAGATTTTATAATAAAGGCTTATTTTGTATGCCTCCTTTAATGCCCAATCAATTTACAATGTGATTGCTAGTAAAAAAATCATGTAGTAGGCCAAATAGATATCAGTAGAACTATCAAACAAGTGAAATTACTAGAGCCCAATATGAATTCAATGTTTCTAGGTAATGTGAGTGCAATGATGTCAATAAGCCGAAATTCATAGAACAAATTGAATCAATAACCAAACAACCTGAATCCTTAGATAGTGTAATTTATTGTTAAATAAATATAAATAAACAATCAACCATAATTCATGTTTATCAATCAACAATTTATAATCATTCAAATCATGAAGATAGAGAGATGCCAACATAGACCAAGATCAATCTTATATTATCAACTAAAACAACAATATACCTATAAAAACTAAATATCTTGAACCTATTGCATGATCATCTTGAATGAACCTACTGTTAGTAACCATAACCATATGAAGATATATTGCATTCATAAATCTAAACCAGAAGCCACATGAGTAATATCAATATGAAAAATTTGAATCATCATAAAAACTGCAAATGAATATCTAAAAGTGAAGTAGCATCAAGATTTTGTAACCTCTGAATCATGACCAACATATCATGAATTCCATTAATAAAGTGCATCAATTATTCAATGTAACTATATGAGGACCTGTGACCATGTGCATCAACTGATATGAAGAAATTAAATTCCAACCAAAGCCTATTTTGATATCAAGGAAAAAAAATTAGAAAGCCAAGAAACTCCCCATGTTTGTCCTTGATGGCAAAAATTTAGCCATCTGAATCATTGAGAAACCATCATATTCTCCCCCTTTTTGTCACAAGGACAAAGGAAGAATAACAAAGAATAGGGGTTGTCAGCAAAACAATGTCAATGCAATATGCTACAACATCAAATGTTTCCTCAAAACCAAAGCTCTTTTACAAAGTGACTGACCATAATCTGAATTGGATATACCTGAATAACCATACACAAGCGCATATCCTACTGTAATAAGGGTGTTGCCATAATAGTGGTTTCAATATCTGAGAGGAATGGATTTTAGTTGAAATCACATATTTTTAGAAAATATAATGATTTAAGCTTAAAAAGTTCCATTTTAAGGATTCCAATTCAAGAGGGTTTGATCGAACCACCTTAGATGAAACCCCCTTGGATAGAACCTTGCTAGTTTTAAACCATACCTATAAAAGAGTCTGCTTTACACCTATCAAAATGCTGATAAAAAATAATTTTTGATTTACCTTTTGGGTGATCAAATGAATTCATTTAAAATTTATTTAAAATGACTATGGTAGTCCTCAAAATAATCTATCCAACAAATATAATTTTAATATGTTTTGGTTTTATTATGTATTTGTCTTTTAAGTTCTATTAAACATAGGCTTTTCATCAAAAATGAAGGTCTTTGTTCTACACATGTGGAAAAATAGTAGATTATCAAAAATAAAATTTGAAAAATATGATTGCACTAGATATTGAAGTCCTTTATCCAACAAAAGAAAAATATTCAATAAAACTTGTCTAAGAAAGTGGAAGCACTAGATATCGGAGTTACGAATCTAAATTCGAAAGAATTATAATTTTATCCTTCATGGAAAAAAAGTTATGCATTATATGATGTGTGTCACTTCTTTTTTTTTAAATCTAAAAAAAACCAGTTTTGTGGGAGATGGAAAAAGAAGTGCAATATGATTCCAAAAATTTTGAAAAAAATATTTTTTAGAATCTACAAAAAAAATGTGACAAGACTCCAGTTTACATCATCTTCAGATTCCTCACAGTTTAGCCGCTACAAGTGCCCTAGTGTCAAGATTTAGTTAAACATAATAATTCCAATGTCCAATTTGGCCAAAAATTGTAAACCACTATTGTGGGATCACCCATGAATATATGGAAAACATCAATACCAACATATAAAATCTGAGAATAACTGAATTTAAGTGTTTTCCATGAATCATGTGAACCAAATGTTCATGGTATATGCTGCCTAGATCATGTAAATGTGTCACCAAAGATATTGTTGTCATCAAAGACAAACAACCACGATAAACATCTAAAAGACAAATAACCAATGAATCATGCTGTAAAAACAAATAGAGCAAGAAAAAAGGATAAGCAAGTTGTAAGAGAGCAACCATAGAACCAAGCCCTCCCTAAAAAGAAGCTTCGCACAAATATTCCTTTATGATCCATATGTAGTGGCCCATAAGTAACCATTTCGTTTCTCAAGCTTATTGCAAATGTGAAAATTCTTCAATCAGTGACTCTGTATCTTTGATTCATTAACTTACTACATATTTTTCCATGAAAAAAATATCATAATACAGCACAGTATAGTATACTATTTCCAAACAAGATTTATATACGTCAAGCAAGTAGATACCACTACATATTTAAAACTTATTGAACCATTAGTATGATTATTAGGCCAACTCATTTTCATTGCAACAAACCTTGTTCTTCAGAAAAGCTCCTTTCATCTTGACCACCACAATGACACAAAGCAACCAAATTTGTATCATACAGTCCAGACAACATCTACACACAAGTCTCAAGACATAATATAACTCCAAACAACCAGTATTTGTCAAGCAACATTCACTATTAATATCTTTTAGCTAACTACCTTTATCATTACTTCAATTTAGACTTCAAACAACTCACTGTCCATTTTTATGCAAGATACCTTCAACATAACACTTCATCTACTTCATAGAATTTCATTAAATATTGCTTACCCAATCACAAATATTTGAAAGATAGACTTAGGAAAGCACTTAAAATGATCAGACATAGCATCATGGACTTCATGAAATTACACAATTAAAAAGAATAAGTATATCTTATTATCATTAACCTGAATATAGTGTAGACTAGCTCCAAAGCAAGATATCTCCTCTTCAATACTTGTGTGCCTCACACACACACATCTCCATTATTATTTAGTTTCATAACATAAAACATTGAAACCATTGAATAATATGCCAATAACATATTGTTATCAGAAGAGATTACTTAATAGAGTGTATAGAGAATACAGTGATAAGTAGATGCTCATGAAATAAGATTTTTGTTCCAATATAATTACTTACCATGAATGGAAAAGTGTTGAAATCTCTTGTTCATAAACCATCCACTGAATACAAAGAGTAATACACATTCAAACTCTACCTTGCAACAGGAAAATTATGATCTTCTTATGATATGCATCACATAATTTATGTCACTTTTCATTCAACCTTGAAATTACCATAAATTTACAAGATATGCAAATTATTGAGAACATCAACCAAGTTATCCAAAGCCTTCACACTTGGTCCTATTATGATCCTGTTACTGTAACATTCCAAGAAATGAGACATCCACAGTGTCAAATGAAATGAAAGCTACTGTCTAATTTAGAATATTGTGTATAATAACTTATCAAAATGTGATGAAAACATATCAAATAGAAACCATAATTCTATTGTTATGTTGATTTCTACACACATCACAGTACTTGTTTCAAAGCATTCTAAAACTCCTTGGGATAAAATGTAAAACTTTGGATTACTCCCCCTAAAATAAAACAACTAAATGCTAAGAAATGATCCTTGTGCATTATGCACAAGACTAGTTCCCCCCTTGTCCTCTTCTTGATTTCTTCTCCAAACCCTTAAAGATCCATTTCCAGATGACTTCTCCTTGCAAAAATTTTCATTTTGACTGAGTTCATTAAATCTATAGCAAACAACTGATGATTTACACTTTCCTAGATTATCCTTTAGAGACAGCTTTTCACAATTTCTTGCAATGTGACCTGATTGATTACATTTGAAGCATGTGACAATACCATAATTCCTTGGAAAATCATTACTCTTTACTTTGATCCAAAATTCAAATGCTCTGTCACCATATTCAAAATAGGAATAACAATAACCTAAAAAAGAACAATTTTATACCTCATCAATTTACCTTGCCAAGTAGAGGGATATCCTCTGAATTTGATTGTTATATTCCCTCCTCCTTTGTTGATATCCTTGTGTTGTTTTTTTCCTTCAATTTCAATATCAACAACATAAAATTTTAAATCTACCTTTGGTTTTTCTAACCTTAGAGCATTGTCCTTCTTCTAAGCCCAAACCACCTTTGTCACTTGAATTTTTTTGTCACCAATTATTTTATCCAAAGACATAGAGCCATTCTCATTATTTTTATCATCACTTAACTTCTTGGGTTCTTTATCAACATTCCTTAGTAAAAACACTTGCCACTCAAGTTTTTCTATCCTATGTTCTTTTACCTTAAGTTGGTTTGTAACTTCTTCCTCCACTTTTCTAGCTTCTTCAACTTGTATTTTTTCATATATAATATCTTA
The DNA here is from genome assembly GCA_007115665.2 of Sequoiadendron giganteum. NCBI lineage: Eukaryota > Viridiplantae > Streptophyta > Pinopsida > Cupressales > Cupressaceae > Sequoiadendron > Sequoiadendron giganteum. Next base: position 27,275,101 of record CM021104.1, read on the forward strand.
ACATATCTTATCTTTGATATCTTTTTCTTGTTGAAGTTTCCTTTTAAAATTTTGATTCTCTCTTCTAAGCAACTTAATTGTATCTAAAGCACATATGAGTTCACCTTCCAAATCAACCTCTCTTTCTTGTTCCTCATATTCCTATTTCGAGTTAACTTCTCTAAAACAATGATCTTCTTTTTCATTAATTTCTTGGCCATTTGAATGTTCATTGATAATCTCTATAGATTTAGACTCAATCTGATTTTATTCAGAATGATAAAGACTTGCACAACCTTCACTATCAGATGACCCACAACTTATTTCAGTTCTCAAAGATATCTCCTCTTGCAACTCACCATTCTAATTCATTTCAATCAAGCTATTCCAAACTTCCTTTGCATTCCTGCAATTCATAACCTTAGCAATTATTGCATTTGGCAAACTATTGAAAATAACATCTATAGCCTTAGCATTGGATTTAAGAGCTATTTTCTCCTCAGGTGTGGAAGGAGATATTATAGATACAGTGCAACCTCTTTCTACTGCTGCCCACACATCAAACCCTAAGGAAGCCAAATATGGCTCCATCCGACATTTCCAAAGAATAAAATTGGTACCTCCAAACTATGGTGTTCTAAACATAGTATACTCTATCATTTTTGGATTATTGTTAATAATCTAGATTCTGAATACTTCTCATAGTAAGTTCAAGCAGAGCTTGATGGTTAGTATTTTTCTTTGAACTTCTTTTTCCCTAATTCCTTCTACCTTTTTCCATATCAGACACAACACTCTAATTCCAGAAACCTTAAGTCAATTAGACTTTATTAATCAAGTATTTGGCTCAAGGCAAGAAGCACCTTCTCGAATTCAACATATGTTTGAAAGAATTCGAAATACCAGAATCAATCCTAGGTATAAAACCTAATCCAGGACCCTACACTCTAATACCAATTGTTGGAAGATGAATTACTTTGAGAGGGAGGGGGGGTGAATCAGAGTAATGTATAATTTTTCAAAAGTTTAACTTCATGAGAAAATTAAACGATGACATTGAGACAACTTTGCAAACCCTCTTAACTTGCAAAGTGAACTTTAACGCATCAAAGAGCTTTTAATAGAATGAAAGATTGATAAAATACTTACATAACAATGTCAAAGCATGATATTGATTTTTCATGTAAACTTGATTGAATAATTCTTTTTAAAGCTTTATTTCAACAAGAATTCATGTATAATTTAAACACTTTTATAACAAAATGAAATATTTAGTCAAGTATCAGAGTATTTCATGAATTTTATTGACAAATGACATAATGAAAAAATTTAACACTTAAGAATATGGGCTAAAACACCAATGCACGGATTTCACCACATAAAAAATTATTTTCTTGAGTGGAAAAACCCTCTTGGGGTATATAAAACCACTTGAATAATTCCTTTTATTATTAGAGCACCAACTTAATCAGGAGCACCAACTCCATTATTGCAAGAGCACCAACTCTTTAATGTTTAGGAGCACCAACTCCTTTTATCAATTCTGAATAATATCAATGATTCAAAGGGTTTCTCTATTTCAATAAAACCTTATACCAAAACTGACTACTATACACAATACCTTAATAATTCAAAGGAAAACTAGAATCCTTGAAATATCAGGTATAGCAGTATAATGATCTGCCTCTCAAATATTTTCAATATTTAAAATACATATAATCAGTTTGGCTTAAAATTCGTCTCTATTTTGCCTCTCTCACATTCAGGTTCAAAGAGCTTTGAATATATATGCACAGAAACAATGTCAAACTATTTTCCTAATATCTTTTTCATAACTGATTCTCAAATCAATGAATGCCATTAGATTTTTCAAACATCCCTAGAATCCATACATCAAATGCCATTAGGGTTTCAAAACAACCACTTAGAAAATATTAGAACTTGCAAACCCTAATTATGAAAACTGATTACTAATCAATTTCTCTTAAACACAAATTCTAGAACCCTGTAACAAAATTGTTATACCTCTTAATCATTTTTCACATTTGAGCTCGATAACATCCTCTTATTCCTTGAAAAAAACCAAAGAATAAAGACCCAATGTTATTTGTTAACTAATACAAATAATCAGAAATAAGTTACCCAACTTTGACCTCTTTCAAATTATTGAGCTACCCATCATTATTTCTTCCATGTCATCTCTAGGCAGCTAAGGTTTCTCTCAACCCTATTCAATCTTCTTAGTTAAGCTTTACAATTCTCTTTTGTCAAACAAAAAAATCATTTGGAGTTTGATAAAAACATAATAAATGCATTTTGAAGTCCAAGATACCCATAATAATTTTGCTTCCAAGTCAACCCCTCATTCATAATAAAGAAACAATATTATGATAAGTTGTCAGATACACAACACCAAAAAACAATCCCTCATTTTTCTACCGCTGCCAATGTGACCATATGCTTGTCACGGGGTGATTTAAAGTCACACAAAATAAACTGATAGATGAAGTACACCAATAACTATATAATTTTACATGAAAAACCGGGGTATGTGTAGGATAATGATGGGCCAAAAAGTGGTGATATGTAAGTGATATGATGGCCCATGTAGCTAACAACTTTTTTTTTACCCAAAATTGATGAAACGAAAAGGAGTTTTAAAGGATATTCTCATCTTTCCACCAATATAAATTATGCTTTACTTTGAATCTAATAAATTATTATTATTCATTTTCTATTTGAATTATGACTAAAGTCCTAATTGATAGTTGATTGAAAAACATCTATAGCTTTCAAACAGTATCACATTTTTTGAATCTGAAACATGCGCCACATTCTATGCTTCACATATTATAGGATTAAAAAACAAAAAAATGAATTTCATGAAGTTTTGAACAAGTTAAGGTTGTCAGACATACGAGTTTTTATATTTTTAAAAATTGTAATAAAAAAATCATAATTAAATATTTACTTGGAAAAATATTACAAAAAAATATGCATCACATCGAGACATAAGTCCTCTACTCATATCTAAAATATTATCATTTTATTGTGGTTAGGGTGGTTAGAGAGACAACTACTTTTTTTTTCCCTGAAATTTAAATAGTACTGCATTGAAATTTCTAATTTTCACCATTGAATAGAATTTTTTCTTTTAAAAATAAACCTAGTAGTATAGAAATTACATTCAATTTTCTACAGATTCTATTCTTACATATTTTTGAAATAATATAGATAACTTATTCAAATTTTTATGTCAAGTTGCCTAGCTCTAATTTTTTTGAATTTTATTGCCACTTAAGGGCCTATTTTTTCCATGATGATCCTACACATACCCACTGAAGGCTTATATTTTAATCACCAAAGGTCGATAACATTTAAAAATTTAACCAATGTCGGTTAAATTCATAAATCCTTGAAGCCCAATAAATGTGACTTCATTTGTTTTCTCATAAACACTTACCATTTGGAACCATAAAGACCCAAGCATATATTTGTTATATGAATCACAAACCATCGATGCTAAAGTAACTTTAACAAAGATATCTTTGTTATCACATTTTTTTAATGTGATCAAACAAATATGAAAATAATATAAACCGGCCTGTGTCTTTTATAATAAAGGCTTATGTTATATGCCTCCTTTGATGCCCAATCACTTTCAAGGTGATTTTTAGTAAACAAATCATATAGTAGGCCAAATAGATATTAGTAGAACCATCAAACAAGTTACATTGCCAAAGCCCAATATGAATTCAATGCTTCTAGGTAATGTGAGTGCAATGATTTCAATAAGCCAAGATTCATAGAACAAAGTGAATCAATAACCAAACTTCCCGAATCCTTAGATAGTGTAATTTCTTGTTAAAGCAATATAAATAAAAAATGAACCAGAATTCATGTGCCATATTTATCAATCAACAAGTCATAACCATTGATATCATGAAGATAGAAATATGCCAAGACAAACCAAGATCAATTTGACAATATCAACTGAAACAATATACCTATCAAAATTGAATATCCTAAACCTATTGCATGATCATCTTGAATGACCCTACTATCAATAATCATAACCATTTGAATATATATTGCATTCATAAATCTAAACCAAAAGCTACATGAGTAATATCAGCATGAAAAACTTGAATCATCATAAACACTGCAAATGAATATCTGAAAGAGAAGTAGCATCAACATTTTGTAACCTCTGAATCATGACCAACATATCATGAATGCCATCAATAAAGTGCATCAATTATTTAATGTAATTATATGAGGACTTGTGATGATGTACATCAACTGATATGAAGAAATCACATTCGAAGCAAATCCTATTTTGACATCAAGGACAAACAATCAAAAAGCCAAAAAAACTCCCCTTTTTTCCTTGATGGAAAAAATTTAGCCATTTGAATCACTGAGAAACCATCATATTCTCCCCCTTTTTGTCACAAGGACAAAGGAAGAATAGAAAAGAATAGGGGTTGTCAACAAAAAATTATTAATGCAATATGCTTCAACATCAAATGTTGTTCAAAACCAGAGTTCTTTTACAAAGTCATTGACTACAATCTAAACTAGATATACCAAAATAACCATGCAAAAACACATATCTTGTTATAATGAACATATGGAAAACATCAATACCAACATATAAAAGCTAAGAATAACTGAAATTAAGTTCTTTCCATGAAACATGTGAACCAATTGTTCACAATATGTGCCACCCATATCATGTAAATGTGTCACCAAAGTCAGTGTTGTCATCAAATTCAAGCAACCACGATAAACATCTGAAAGATAAATAACCAATGAATCATGTTGAAAACACAAATAGAGCAACAAAAGGAGATAAGCAAGTTGTAAGAGAGAAACCATAGAACCAAGCCCCCCTACAAAGAAGCTTCACAAAAATATTCATTTCTGATCCATATGTAGTGGTCCATAAGTTGCCATTTCATTTCTCAAGCTTATTGCAAATGTGGAAATTATTCAATTAGTGACTCTGTATCTTTGATTCATTAACTTACTACACATTTTTCCATGAACAAAATATCATAATAAAACATAGTATAGTATACTACTACCAAAAAATATTTATATACATCAAGCTAGTAGATACCACTGCATATTCAAAACTTACTGAACCAGTAGTATGATTATTAGGCCACCTCATTTTCATTGCAACAAACCTTGTTCTTTAGAAAAGATCCTTTCATCTTGACCACCACAATGACACAAAGCAGCCAAATATGTATCATACAATCCATGCAACATCTACACACAAGTCTCAAGACATAATATAACTCGAAAAAACCAGTATCTACCAAGCAACATCCATTGTTAATATCTTTCAGCTAGCTTCCTTTATCATTTCTTCAATTCAGACTTCAAATAGCTCACTGTTCATTTTTATGCAAGATACCTTCAACATAACACTTCACCTACTTCATAGACTTTCATTAAATATTGCTTACCCAATAAAAAATCTTTCAAAGATAAACTTATGAAATCACTTAAAATGATTAGACATAGCATCATGGAGTTCATGAAATTACACTATTAAAAATAATAAGTATATCCTATTATCATTAACCTGAGTATAGTTTAGACTAGCTCCAAAGCAAGATATGCCCTCTTCAATACTTGTGTGCCTCATATACACACATCTCCATGCTTATGTAGTTTCATAACATCAAACATTGAAACCATTGAATAAGATGCCAATAACATGTTATCACAAGAGATTACTTAACACATTGTATAGATAATACAATGATAAGTAGATGCTCATGAAATAAGCTTTTTGTTCCAATATAGTTACTTACCATGAATGGAAAAGTGTTGAAATCTCATGTTCATAAACCATCCATTGAATACCAATATTTATACACAAATTCAAACTCCACCTTACAATAGGAAAATTTTGATCTGCTTATGATATGCATCACACAATTTGTGTCACCTTTCATTCAAACCTGAAATTACCATAACTTTACAAGATATGTAACTTATTCAGAACATCAGCCAAGTTGTCCAAAGCCCTCATACCTGGTCCTGTTATGATTCTATTATTATAGCATTTCAAGAAATGAGATATCCACACTGTCAAATGAAATGAAACTTACTGTCTGATTTAGAATACTATGTACAATAACTTATAAAAATGTGATGAATACATATCCAATAAAAATCATAATGCTACTGTTATGTTGATTTCTACACACACCACAATACTTGCTCCAAAGCATTCTAAAACTCCTTGGGGATAAAATGTAAAACTTTGGATTACTCCCCCCAAAATAAAACAACCACTAAATGCTAAGAAATGATTCTTGTGCATCATTCAAAAGACTAATTCCTCCCTTCTCCTTTTCTTTCTTTCTTCTCCAAACCCTTAAAGATCCATTTCCAGATGATTTCTCCTTGCAAAATTTTTCTTTATGTCTAATTTCATTACATGTATAGCAAACAATTGAAGATTTGCACTTTCCTACATTATCCTTTAAAGACAAATTTTAACAATTTCTTGCAATGTGACCTAATTGATTACACTTTAAGAATGTGACAATACCATAATTCCTTGTCCAATCATTATTCTTTACTTTGATCCAACATTCAGATGCTCTGTCGCTATATTAAAAACAAGAATAACAATAACCTAAAAAAGAACAATTACAAATCATCAATTTACCTTGTTAGGTAGAGGGAGATCCTATGAATTTGTTTGTTCTATTCCCTCCTCCCTTGTTGATATCCTTGTGTTGTTTGTTTCCTACAATTTCAATATCAACAACATGAAATTTTAAATCTACCTTTGTTCTAGGTGTTTTTCTAACCTTAGAGCACTGTCCCTCTTCTAAGCCCAGACCACCTTTGTCACTTGAATTTTTTTGTGCACCAATAATTTTATCCAAAGACATAGAGCCATTCTCATTAATTTTCTCATCACTTAACTTCTTTGGTGCTTGATCAACATTCCTCAGTAAAACCACTTGCCACTCAAGTTTTTCTATACTCTTTTCTTTTACCTTAAGTTGGTTTGTAACTTCTTCCTCCACTTTTCTAGCTTCTTCAACTTGTATTTTTTCATATATAAGATCTTAACATATCTTATCTTTGATATATTTTCTTGTTGAAGTTTCCTTTTTAAATTTTGATTCTCTCTTGTAAGTTGCTTAATTGTATCTAAAGCACACAAGAGTTCAGCTTCCAAATCAAACTCTCTTTAGTTGTTCCTCATATTCCTGTTTAGAGTTAAATTCTCTAAAACAATGATCTTCTTTTTCATTAATTTCTTGTCCATTTGAATGTTCATTGGTAATCTCTATACATTTAGACTCAATCTGATTTTCTTCAAAATGATAAAGACTTGCACAACCATCACTATCAGATGACCCACAACTTATTTCAGTTTTCAAAGATATCTCCTCCTGCAACTCACCATTCTGATTCATTTCAATCAAGTTGTTCCAAACTTCCTTTGCATTCCAGCAATTCATAACCTTAGCAATAATTCCATTTGGAAAACTATTGAAAATAACATCTATAGCCTTAGGATTGGATTCAAGAGTTATTTTCTCCTCAGGTGTGGAAGGAGATATTATAGATACAGTGCAACCTCTTTCTATTGCTTCCCACACATCAAAACCTAAGGAAGCCAAATATGCCTCCATCCAATGTTTCCAAAGAATAAAATTTGTAACTCCAAACTGAGGTGTTCTAAACATAGTGTACTCTATCATTTTTTGGATTATTGTTAATAATCTCTTCCTCATTACTTCTCATATTAAGTTCAGGCAGAGCTTGATGGTTAGTATTTTTTTGTGAACTTCTTTTTCCCTTATACCTTTTTCCATATCAGACACAACATTCAAATTCCAAAAACATTAAGTTAATTAGACTTTATTAATCAAGAATTTGGCTCTAGTCAAGAAGCACCTTCTTGAATTCAAGATATGTTTGACAAACTTCCAAATACCAGAATCAGTCCTAGGTATAAAACCTAATGCAAGACCCTACACTCTGAGAGGGGGGGCTGAATCAGAGTAATGTAATTTTTTTCAAAATTTTAACTTCATGAGCAAATTAAACAATGACCTTGAGACAGCTTTGCGAACCCTCTTAACTTGAAAAGTGAACTTTAACACATCAAATAACTTTTAATAGAATGAAAGATTGATAAAAGACTTACATAACAATGTCAAAGCATGATATTGATTGTTCATGTAAACTTGATTAAACAATTCCTTTGAAAGCTTTATTTCCACAAGAATTCATGTATACTTTGAACACTTTTATAAAAAAATGAAATTTTTACTCCAGTATTAGAGCATTGCATGAACTTTTTTGACAAACGACATAATGAAAAAATTTAACACTTAAGCACATGGTCTAAAACACAAATGCATAAATTTCACCACATAACACATTATTTTTTCCTGAGTGGAAAAACCACTTGAATAATTCCTTTTATTATTTGAGCACCAACTCCATTATTACAAGAGCACCAAATCCATTATTACAAGAGCACCAAATCTTTACTATTTAGGAGCACCAACTCCTTTTACCAATTCTTTATAATATCAATGATTCAAAGGGTTTCTCTTTTTCAATAAAACCTTTTACCAAAATTGACTACTATACACAATACCTTAAGAATTCAAAAGAAAATTAGAATCCTTAAAATATTAGGTATAGCAGTATAATGGTCTACATCTCAAATATTTTCAATATTTCAAATACATATAGTTAGTTTGGCTTAAAAGTTGTCTCTATTTTTCCTCTCTCACATTTAGGTTTGAAGACCTTTGAATATATATATATATATATATATATATATGCATACAAACAATGTCAAACGATTTCCCAACTATCTTTCTAATAACTAATTGTCAAATCAATGAATTCTATTAGAGTCTCCAAACAACCCTAGATGCCATACATCAAATTACATTAGGGTTTCAAAACAACCCCTTAGAAAAGATTAAAACTTGCAAACCCTGATTATGAAAACTAATAACTAATCCATTGCTCTTAAACACAAATTCCATAACCCTTTGACAAAAATTTTATACCTCTTAATCATTTTTCACATTTGAGCCCGATAATTTCCTCTTATTTCTTGAAACAAACCAAAGAATAAAGACCTAGTGTTATTTGTTAACTAATGCAAAGAATCAGAAATAAGTTACCCAACTTTGAGCTCTTTCAACCTGTCGAACTACCCATCATTCTTTCTTCCATGTCATCTCTAGGAAGCTAAGGTTTCTCTCATCCCTATTCAATCTTCTTAGTTAATCTTTACAATGCTCTTTTGTCAAACAAAACAATCATTTGGAGTCTGATAAAAACATAATGAATGCATTTTGATTCCGAGATACCCGTAATACTATCACTACCAACTCAACCCCTCATTCATAATAAAGGAACAATCTTATGATGAGTTTTCAGATGCACAACACCAAAAAACATTGCCACATTTTTCTATTGTTGCCAACATGACCATATGCTTGTCACGAGGTGATTTAAAATCACATAAAATAAACCGATAGATGAAGCACACTGATAAATATATAATTTCACATGCAAAACTGAAGGCTTATATTTTAATCACCAAAGGTCGATAACATTTAAAAATTTAACCAATGTTGGTTATACTTCATAAATCCTTGAAGCCCAATAAATGTGACTTCATTTGTTTGCTCATAAACACTTACCATTTGGAACCATAAGGACCCAAGCATATATTTTTTATGTAAATCAGAAACCACCAATGCTAAAGTAACTTTAACAGAGATAGCTTTGTCCTCACATTTTTTTAATGTGATGAAACAAAAATGCAAACAATATAAACCGACATGTGCCTTTTATAATAAATTTTTATTTTATATGCGTGCTTTGATGTCTAATCACTTTACAAGATGATTTTTAGTAATAAAATAATGTAGTAGGCCAAATAGATATTAGTAGAACCATCAAGCAAGTGACATTGCTAGAGCCCAATATGAATTCAATTCTTCCAGGTAATGTGAGTGCAACAATGTCAATAAACCAAGATTCATAGAACAAAGTGAATCAATAACCAAACTTCTTGAATCCTTAGATAGTGCGATTGCTTGTTAAAGCAATATAAATAAAAAATGAACCATAATTGATGTGCCATATTTATCAATCAACAATTCATAACCATTGATATCATGAAGATAGAAATATGTCAAGACAAATCAAGATCAATTTGATTATATCAACTGAAACAATATACCTATCAAAACTGAATATCCTGAACCTATTGCTTGATCTTCTTGAATGATCCTATTTTCAGTAACCATAACCATTTGAAGATATATTGCATTCATAAATCTAAAATAGAAGCTACATGAGTAATATAAACATGAAAAACTTGAATCATCATAAACACTGCAAATGAATATTTGAAAGTGAAGTAGAATCAAGATTTTGTAACCTCTAAATCATGACCAACATATCATGAATTCCATCAATAAAGAGAATCAATTATTCAATGTAAGTATATGAGGAATTGTGATGATGTACATCAACTGATATGAAGAAATCACATTCCAAGAAAAGCTTTTTTTGAAATCAAGGAAAAATAATTAGAAAGCCAACAAAATCCCCCTTTGTCCTTGATGGAAAAAATTTAGCCATCTGAATCACTGAAAAACCATCATATTCTCCCCCTTTTTGTCACAAGGACAAAGGAAAAATAGAAAAGAATAGGGGTTGTCAGCAAAACAATATCAATGCAATATGCTTCAACATCAAATGTTTTTCAAAACTAGTGTTCTTTTACAAAGTGATTCACTACAATCTGCACTAGATATACCTAAATAACCATGCACAAACACATATATTTCTATAATGAACATATGGAAAAAATCAATAACGACATATAAAATTTGAGAATAACTAAAATTAAGTGGTTTTCATGAAACATGTGAACCAAATGTTCACAGTGTGTGCCACCCAGATCATGTAAATGTGTCACCAAAGCTAGTGTTGTCATCAAATACAAGAAACCATGATAAACATATGAAAGACAAATAACCAATGAATCTTGTTGAAAAACACAAATATAGCAACAAAAAAGGATAAGCAAGATATAAGAGAGAAACCATAGAACCAAGCCCCCCTACAAAGAATCTTCACAAAAATATTCCTTTCTGATCCATAAGTAGTGGTCCATAAGTCACCATTTCGTTTCTCAATCTTATTGCAAATGTGCAAACTCTGCAATCAGTCTTTGATTCAATAACTTACTGCACATTTCTCCATGAACAAAATATCATAATAAAACACAGTATAGTATACTAATTCCAAACAAGATTTATATACATCAAGCAAGTAGACACCACTTTATATTCAAAACTTATTGAACTAGTAGTATGATTATTAGGCCAACTCATTTTCATTGCAACAAACCTTGTTCTTCAGAAAAACTCCTTTCATCCTGACCACCACAATGACACAAAGAAACCAAATCTGTATCATATAGTCCACACAACATCTACACACAAGTCTCAAAACATAATATAACTCCAAAAAAATAGTATATGTCAAGCAGCATCCATTGTTAATATCTTTCAGCTAGCTTCCTTTATCATTTATTCAATTCAAACTTCAAATAGCTCATCGTTCATTTTTATGCAAGATACCTTCAACATAACACTTCACCTACTTCATAGAATTCCATTAAACATTTCTTACCCAATCACAAATATTTGAAAGAGAGACTTAGGAAAGCACTTAAAATGATCAGACATAGCAACATGTAGTTCATGAAATTACACTGGTAAAAAGAGTACGTATATCTTATTATCATTAACCTGAATATAGTGTAGACTAACTCCAAAAGAAAGATATCTCCTCTTCAATAATTTTTTGCCTCACACACACTTATCTCCATGCTATTGTAGTTTCATAACATCAAACATTGAAACCATTAAATAATATGAAAATAACTTGTTATCAGAACAAATTACTTAATAGAGTGTATAGAGAATACAATGATAAGTAGATGCTCATGAAATAAGCTTTCTATTCTAATATAATTACTTGTCATGAATGGAGAATTCTTGACATATCATGTTCATAAACCATCCACTGAATACCAAGATTTATACACTAATTCAAACTCCACGTTGCAACAAGAAATTCTTATCTGCTTATGATATGCATCACACAATTTGTGTCGCTTTTCATTCAACCTTGAAATTACTATCAAAACTTTACAAGATATGGGTATGTGTAGGATCATCATGGAGAAAATAGGCCCTTAAGTGACAATAAAATTCAGAAAAATTAGAGTTAGGCAACTTGACGTAAAAATTTGAAAAAGTCATCTATATTATTTCAAAAATATTTAAGAATAGAATATGTAGAAAATTGAATGTAGTTTCTAAACTACTAGGTTTATTTTATTTTTTAAAAATCTATTTGGTAAAAATTTGAAATTTCAATGTAGTAGTACTTAAATTTTAGGGAAAAAATAAGTAGGTGTCTGTCTAACCACCCTAACCACAATAAAATGATAATATTTTAGAGATAAGTAGAGGACTCATGTCTTGATGTCATGCATATTTTTTTGTAATTTTTTTCTAAGTAAATAATTAATTATGATTTTTTTATCAAAACTTTTTAAAAATATAAAAACGTGTATGTTTGACCACCTTAACTTGGTCAAAACTTCATGAAATTCAATGTTTTTTTTTAATCCTATACTATGAAAAGCATAGAATGTGACACATATTTAAGATTCAAAAAATATGATACCATTTGAAAGCTATCGATGTTTTTCAATCAGCCTATCAATCGGGAATTTAGTCATAATTCAAATAGAAAATGAATAATAATTATTTACTAAATTCAAAGTAAATCATAATCTATATTGGTGGAAAGCTAAGAATATCCTTTAAAAACCCTTTTTGTTTCATCATTTTTTGGTAAAAATAAAATCATCAGCCCCATGGGCCATCATATCACTTATATATCACCACATTTTGGCCCATCATGATCCTGCACATACCCATATGCAACTTATTGAGAACATTAGCCAAGTTATCCAAAGCCTTCACACTTGGTCATGTTATGATCCTGTTACTGTAGCATTCCAAGAAATGATACATCCACACTATCAAATAAAATGAAACTTACTATTTGATTTAGAGTACTGTGTACAATAACTTATCAAAATGTGATGAATACATATCCAATAAAAATCATAATGCTAATTTTATGCTGATTGCTACAAACACCACAATACTTGTTCCAAATAATTCTAAAACTCCTTGGGGATAAAATGTAAAACTTTGGATTACTCCCCCTAAAATCAAACAACCACTAAATGCTAAGAAATGATCCTTGTGCATCATGCACAATACTAAGTCCTCCCTTCTCCTTTTCTTTATTTCTTCTCTAGACCCTTAAAGATCCATTTCTAGATGATTTCTCCCTACAAAACTTTCCTTTATGAATGAGTTCATTACATCTATAGAAAAAAACTGAAGATTTTCACTTTGCTACATTATCATTTAAAGACAACTTTTCACAATTTCTTACAATGTGACCTGATTGATTCCACTTGAAGCATGTGACAATACCATAATTCCTTTGCCAATAATTATTCTCCACTTTGATCCAACATTCAGATGCTCTATGGCCATATTCAAAATAGGAATAACAATAACTTGAAAAAGAATAATTATACCTCATGAATTTACCTTGTCAGCAAGAGGGAGATCCTGTGAATCTGTTTGTTCTATTCCCTCCTCCAATGTTGATATCCTTGTGTTGTTTGTTTCCTACAATTTCAATATCAACAGCATGAAATTTCAAATCTACCTTTGTTCTACGTGTTTCTCTAAACTTAAAGCATTGTCCTTCTTCTAAGCCCAGACCACCTTTGTCACTCTAATTTTTCTATGCACCAATAATTTTATCCAAATACATAGAGCCATTCTCATTGATTTTCCCATCACTTAACTGATTTGGTGTTTTATCAACATTCCTCAATAAAACCACTTGCCACTCAAGTTTTTCTATACTCTGTTCTTTTACCTTAAGTTGGTTTGTAACTTCTTCCTCAATTTTTCTTGCATCTTCAATTTGTATCTTTGCTTCTAGATAAGATCTCAAGATATCTTATCTTTGATATCTTTTTCTTGTTGAAGTTTCCTTTTAAAATTCTTATTCTCTCTTCTAACTTTCTTAATTATATCTAAAGCACACAGGAGTTCACCTTCCAAATCAACCTCTCTTTCTTGTTCCTCATATTCTTGTTTAGAGTTAACTTCTCTAAAAAAAATGATCTTCTTTTTCATTAATTTCTTGGCCATTTGAATGTTCATTGGTAGTCTCTATAGATTTAGACTCAATCTGATTTTCTCCAAAATGATAAAGACTTGCACAACTACCATTATTAGATGACCCACAACTTATTTCAATTTTCAAAGATATCTCCTCTTGCAACTCACCATTCTGATTCATTTCAATCAAACTGTTCCAAAATTCCTTTGGATTCCTACAATGCATAACCTTAGCAATAAATGCATTTGGCAAACTATTGAAAATAGCATCTATAACCTTAGCATTAGATTCAAGAGCTATTTTCTCCTCAGGTGTGGAAGGAGATGAACTACAAATAGAGTGCAACCTCTTTCTATTGTTGCCCACACATCAAACCCTAAGGAAGCTAAATATGTGTCCATCCGACGTTTCCAAAGAATAAAATTGGTACCTCCAAACCGAGGTGTTCTAAACATAATATACTCTATCATTTCTGGATTATTATCAGTAATCTCTTCCTCATTACTTCTCATATTAAGTTCAGGTAGAGCTTGATGGTTATTATTTTATTGTGAACTTATTTTCCCTTATTCCTTCTATCTTTTTCTATATCAGACACAACACTCCAATTCCAAAAACCTTAAGTCAATTAGACTTTATTAATCAAGAATTTGGCTCAAGTCAAGAAGTACCTTCTTGAATTCAAGATATGTTTGACAGACTTCCAAATACCTGAATTAGTCCTAGGTATAAAGCCTAATGCAAGACCCTACACTCTGGTACCAATTGTTAGAAGATGAATTACTCTGAGAGGGGGGTGAATTAGAGTAATGTATAATTTTTCAAAATTTTAACTTCATGAGTGAATTAAACAATGAGCTTGAGACAACTTTACAAACCCTCTTAACTTGCAAAGTGAACTTTAATGCATCAAAGAAATTTTAAAAGAATGACAGGTTGATAAAATACTTACAAGTAATAATATCAAAGCATGATATTGATTGTTCATGTAAACTTGATTGATCAATTCCTTTTAAATATTTATTTCCACAAGACGTCATGTATACTTTGAACAATTTTATAATAGAATGAAATGTTTAGTCAAGTATCAAAGCATTGCATGAATTTTATTGAAAAATGACAAAATAAAGAACATTAACACTTAAGCTCATGGGCTAAAACACAAATGCAAAAATTTCACCACGTAACACATTATTTTCCTGAGTGGAGAAACCCTCTTGAGGTATTAAAAACCACTCGAATAATTCCTTTTATTATTAGAGCACCAACTCTTTAAAGTTTAGGAGCACCAACTCCTTTTATCAATTCTAAATAATATCAATGATTTAGAGGGTTTCTCTATTTCAATAAAACCTTTTACCAAAACTAACTAGTAAACACAATACCTTAAGAATTCAAAAGAAAATCAGAATCCTTAAAATATCAGGTATAGCAGTATAATAATCTGTCTCTCAAATATTTTCAATATTTCAAATACATATAATCAATTTGGCTTAAAATCCGTCTCTATTTTTCCTTTCTCACATTCAGGTTTGAAGGCCTTTGAATATATACATGCATACAAACAATGTCAAACTATTTTCCAACTATCATTCTCATAATTGATTCTCAAATCAATGAATTCCATTAGAGTTTCCAAACAAACCTAGAAGCCATACATCAAATTCCATTAGGGTTTCAAAACAACCCCTTAGAAAAGATTAAAACTTGCAAACCCTGATTATAAAAACTGATAACTAATCCCTTGCTCTTAAACACAAATTCCAGAACCTTTTAACAAAACCGTTATACCTCTTAATCATTTTTCGCATTTGAGCCCGATAACATCCTTTTATTTCTTGAAACAAACCAAGGAATAAAGACCTAGTGGTATTTATTTAATAATGTAAAGAATCAAAAATAAGTTACCCAACTTCGAGGTCTTTCAAAATGGCAAGTTACCCATCATTATTTCTTCCATGTTGGCTCCAAGCTACTCGGGTTTCTCTTAGCCCTATTCAATCTTCTTAGTTAAGCTTTACAATGCTCTTTTGTCAAACAAAACAATCATTTGGAGTCCGATAAAAACATAGTGAATGCATTTTGATGTCCGATATACCCATAATTTTGCCACTACCAGGTCAACCCCTCATTCATAGTAAAGAAACAATCTTATGATGAGTTGTCAGATACACAACATCAAAAAACACTGTCACATTTTTTTTCGCTACTAGCGTGACCATATGCTCGTCACAGGGTGATTTAAAATCACATAAAATAAATCAATAGATGAAGCACATCAATAAATATATAATTTCGCAAGAAAAACCGAAGACTTATTTTTTAATCACCAAAGATCGATAAGATTTAAAATTTTAATGAATGTCAGTTATAATTCATAAATCCTTGAAACCCGATAAATGGGACTTCATTTGTTTTCTCATAAACACTTACCATTTGGAACCATAAGAACTGGAGCATATATTTTCTATGTGAATCACAAACCACCAATGCTAAAGTAACTTTAACAAAGATAGCTCTGTTATCACATTTTTTTAATATGATCAAACAAAAATGCAAACAATATAAACCAACCCGTGCCTTTTATAATAATGGCTTATTTTATATGCCTCCTTTGATGCCCAATCACTTTACAAGGTGATTGTTAGTAAACAAATCATGTAGTAGGCCAAATAGGTATCGTTAGAACCATCAAACAAGTGACATTTCCAGAGCCCAGTATGAATTCAATGCTTCCAGGTAATGTGAGTGCAATGATATAAATAAGCCAAGATTCATAGAACAAAGTGAATCAATAACCAAACTGTTTGAATCCTTAGAAAGTGTAATTTTTTGTTAAAGAAATATAAATAAATAATGAACCAAAATTCATGTGCCATATTTATGAACCAAAAATTCATAACCATTGATATCATGAAGATAGAAGGATGCCAAAACAAACCAAGATCAATTTGATAATATCAACTGAAACAATATACCTGTCAAAACTGAATATCCTGAACCTATTGCATGATCATCTTGAATGACCCTACTGTCACTAACCATAACCATCTGAAGATATATTTCATTCATAAATTTGAACCAGAAGCCACATGAGTAATATCAACATGAAAAACTTGAATCATCATAAACATTGCAAATGAATATCTAAAAGTGAAGTAGCATCAAGATTTTGTAACCTCTGAATCATGACCAATATATCATGAATGTCATCAATAAATTGCATCAATTATTCAATGTAATTATACGAGGACCTGTGACCATGAACATCAACTGATATGAAGAAATCACTTTCCAACCAAAGCCTCGTTTGACATCAAGGAAAAATAATCAGAAAGCCAACACGTCCATCATCCAAATCCTATTTTCAATATCTTCTCTATTTTTTTGAGTTGGGAAAATAATAATGAAATAACCATTAGCTAGTGCCTTAAATATCATATCTTTATCCCAACGATCTTGCCACCAACAAATCAAGCTATCCTTATTTAGGTTGTTCCCATACCACCTAACCAATAAGCCCTACTATTCCAAAAGCATGATCAATGGCTTAAACATATTTGCTCCAATCACCTTTATTTTCTTGTTGTCCATCATTGCTCCATTGCAAAAATTACTAGGAGAGTGATTATGCAATCCATGGTATCCATCAAACCTAAATCCTTTCGTTGCTCTTAAGTGTCCATCGTGTTATCAATATGTGCCTTGCTAGGATTTTCCTCACCTTGATCGTTGATGAATCTTCCATCAAAAAAATGTTCTCCTTGTTGTATGCTCTTGAATTTATTTTACTAGGATGGATTGCACCTAGAGGATACATACCAATGTTGCCCATTCCAACATTCATTACCACAGTTACTAGTTCTTTTTTTTGGTCTGCTATACCTTGAGTTGTCGCCATTCTTCATTTGCTAGTCGATTCTAAATGTGCTCCAAAGGCACTTCATGCTCTGCTACTTCTTCCTATTTTAAGAGCCCTATTGGTGCCTTTTTGTGTCCTGCTTCCATGCTCACAGGTTTTTATTTCAAAAGAAAATTTAATTTAAGTAAATTTTTTAATTTATTTAAAAGATGAGGGTTGACTTATATTTAATAATTGTTATTATATAATATTATATATAGTAATAATTATAATTATATTATATAAAATATAATTTGTATTTAATTAAAATATATTAATTAATAAATATAATATTGTTTTATTTGTATCTAACAATTATTATTATAGAATATAATATAATATATATAATAAAAAATATAATTATATCATACATAATGTAATTTGTATTGTATACAATACAAACAAGAGACACATTGAGTGTGCTTGGTTGTTTTAAGCATTTAGTTAATAGAAGTAAGTTGGGGTGTAATTTGATTTTTTATTGTTGTATAATGTTATTATTATAGTTGATTAATGTTGTAAAAAAGTTAAAAAATATTCATGTGGGGTGTGCTTGTTGTTTTAAACATTTAGTTAATTTTTATTGATAAAAAGAAGCAAAATAAATTACAATAGAAGCATGAGCAACATGTTGTAAGAAATTAGTTAATAGAAAAAACTAGGGGTGTAATGTGATTTTTTGTTGTTGTATAATGTTATTATTATAGTTGATTAATGTTGCAAAAATTAAAAATAAAAAAACATATGAGTGTGCTTGGTTGTTTTAAACATTTAGTTAATAGAAGTAGGTAGGGTTGTAATATGATTGTTTGTTGTTGTATAATATTTTATTATAGTTAATTAATATTGCAAAAACCTTAAAAAATATTCAATTATAAAAATATATTATTATAATAGCTCCATATTTATATTTATATGATAATGTGATATTTATATAATTTTTTTCTTGCTAAATTATATTATTACTTGTATATTTTTTACAGATAGATAAACAATGGGACCTTGGTCTACTGGTGAAGTTGAAAGGTTCAAAATGAGCCCACCAGGGATCAAGTCTTGCTGAGTGCAAGGCTCCGACATCATAAGGGATGAGGCTAGGATCGTGCCCTAGGCGAATTTGGCAGTGTGGATGCCCCTCAGTCCTTGGCTCTAAGTCGAAGAGGTTTTTGGCACGTGTGGGCCCGTCTCGGATTCCTAAAATGTCTACGTGGTGGCTTTCGCTAATTGGTAGCTCGTGCCTCGCTGGGTTGCCTCGTAGGTCTGAACCCTCCATAAAAAAAAATAAAAATATGTACATTAATATTTAATGGATAGATTTTATTGAAATATTAATTGTAGATAGATAAATTTTACTTTGATATTTATTACAGATAGATAAATTATATTGTGATATTTAATACACTTTATAAACAAATATAAAATATGCATTGAGTGTACTCACATTTACTTAATAAGCTTTGAAAATCTTGCCAATTATTAAATAAAATATGTAAAATATTACCTCTAATTCAACAATGCAATTATATTGTGATGTATGTAATAGTGCTCATGTCATTCAAGTCATTAATAGGCTTGAATTTTGATTGAATGAATTAAATGCATTGTATTGCGCATAATTTAGAAAAAAGAAAAATAAAAATTCTGATTTTTGCACTAACTATTCACAACAATGAACCAATAAAAAGAAAGATAAAAAATATTTTAGCAATTCTAAAAATAGACAATTAAAAATAGACTATATAAAAAATGCTGGTCAAATTTTTAATTCCAAATGTTCATTGGTTGAATTGTCACTATCAATTAAAAAAATTGAATTGAATGAATGCATTAGTATTGGCAGAATTAATAATTACATACCTATAATATATTAATTATAATGTTAAAATTTTACCTTTTCACGTGCTTATCTTTTTCATGTATACGGTCAATTTTTTTTTGCTAGTTGATGCTTGGTTGATATCCTTTGGGTTACCTCTGGTTTATATTTGTTGTGGGCAGTGCATGTCAAGTAATGAATAAATATATATATATCTGGATGAGACTGTTAGGGCCCACATAACTACATTTAATCTTCATATATTTCATTTCAATATTACATGTCCCTCCAATAGTCGTATCCCACATGGCATACGACAAATTCATCACTAGCAATTCATGGTGGGAAAATTCACTGCCAAATAAAATTCACGATCAACAATTCATCAAGGGGAAAAATTAACTACAATAATATTTTTTGATATGAATGTTCTTAACATGATAATCATTAATATTTTTTTGATATGAATATTTTTAACATCATGATTTATTAAAAATTGATTTATATAATGCGGTTAATTTTCAACCATGATGAATTGCTGGTGGTAAATTTTACTTGACGATGAATTTTTCATGATGATGAATTTTCCCAAATGAATTGTTGGTGATGAATTTTCGTTGATATATTATTGACAGTAAATTTTCCTAAAATTATCGGTGAATTGAGTTTTCCTAAAACCATCCCACATATCTACCCATCAATATGGTTTATTCATTCACTGTCCTGTCTAGCTTTTGAGTTAGTTTTGCAGACAAAGTTTCTTGCTGCCATTAGTCACTTACTATTCGCTAGCCTAATTGGCAAGGCATTCTGATCGGAGCGCAAAACAAGAAACAAAGAGATAGTGTATCGTGGAATATAATTATTGCATCCTACAAAAGATAGCGTACGAACACAATGTTTGAACGAAAAAAAATGGTGGAATGCACGTTGCCTCATCTGTTTCCGACAGGTGCAACAGTGTTACCTTGATTTGATGTTAAAAGGCATGATCGATGGGATGTGACAGTTACTGTGATTTGATATTAACGAACCAGATGATTTAAATCATCTTACATATCTTTTGCGTCGATTTAAAGATTTAGCTGAAGAGACTTCAAAGAGGGAAGCCTTCAGCATAATTAAATATTTAGCTGAAGAGACTTCAAAGAGGGAGGAAGCCTTTGCTATAATTAAAGATTTAGCTTAAGAAACTTCAATGAGGGAAGCCTTCGGCGTAATTAAAGATTTAACTTAACAGACTTCGAAGAGGGAAGCTTTCGGCGTAATTAAAGATTTAGCTGAAGAAAGAGGGAAAGAGACTTCAAAGAGGGAAGCTTCGGCGTAAATCCAAAATACAAATTGGGAACCACTGGCGGCTGTCGATCCAAACTAGTGATACATAAGTCATCCAACGTGATGCATTTGAGAAGTTATCAACACTGCGGGCAGGCCAATAGGAGTTGCCTCGATTCGTCCCTATAAAACTTGGCCCATTTTTCATCCATCCTCCAACATAAACATAAACTCCTGTTTCTTCCTCTTCTTCTTGTTTGCTAATAATGGCGAACGCCTCCGTTGCCAGCTTCGTATTGATCTTGGCTGCCATCGCTGCCATATCGTTGGGTACTGCTGAAGGTGAAGGCGCACGAAAGCCATACATTGTTCGCATGCTCAAGTCCGCCAAACCCAGCCATTTTACTTCACACCAGAAGTGGTATGCTTCAATGCTTGAGCGGGTCTCGCAATCAGATCCGAATGCAAGGAAGTTGTTATATACATATCACACTGTCTTGCACGGCTTTGCTGCGACGCTGAGCAACGCAGAGGCTGAAGCCATGGAGAGTATGGACGGCTGCTTAGCTGTGATTCCGTCCTCTGTTCATCAAGTAGAGACCACGCACACACCTGAGTTCCTGGGCCTTGCCGACCCCCGTGGATTATGGTCGAAATACTCTAATTACGGCGAAGGTATCATCGTGGGCGTGATTGACACAGGCATATGGCCTGAGAGCAAAAGCTTCAGTGATGCAAGCCTTGGACCCGTTCCCGCTAGATGGAAAGGCCGTTGTCAAGTTGGGCAGAGTTTCAAATCCTCAAACTGCAATAAGAAAATCATCGGAGCTCGGTACTATTTCAAAGGCTACGAAGAGGCTCTCAATACTAGCATTAATCCAATCTCACAGTACAAATCTGCTCGAGACAGCGAAGGTCATGGGACACATGTAGCTTCTACCATTGCGGGAGCCGCGGTGAATGTTCCTAGTCGGTTTGCGAACGGAACGGCAAGAGGGATGGCCCCTCAAGCCAGGCTGGCCATCTACAAAGCCTGCTGGGAAGACGGCTGCGATGACGCGGACATAACTGCTGCGATAAATCAAGCAATTGCTGATGGTGTCGACATCATTTCAATCTCAATCAGTTCACCTGACGTGACTTTGAGCGCAAGAGCCATTGCAGAATTCGGGGCCATAAAAAGAGGTGTTTTTGTTTCTGCCTCGGGAGGAAACAACGGACCATTTTCACTGACTCTGAGTAACCCAGAGCCATGGACTACGACTGTAGGCGCCAGCAGCATCGACAGAGATTTCCCTGCTTTTGTACGACTGGGCAATGGAGCGACATACAGAGGCACCTCCACCTACAAAGGAGGAGATGGAAAATTGTATGGGCCCTTCTCTCTGGTGTATGCTTCCGCCACCAACAGCTCAAAGCGTTGTCTTGAAGGCAGCCTCGACCACAATGTTGTGAGGGGTAAGATAGTGCTGTGTGACCAGTTATTGTTTTCTACTAATCCAGATGAGAACAGTGTTTGGGGGAAGGGTGACGAAGTGGCCAGAGTAGGCGGTGTAGGAATGGTTGTTGCAAATGAAGTGCATATCGGAGCAGAACAGCGGATTACCGACCCTAATAACCAGCCCTATAATAGTCTGCCCTCTATCACCGTCAGTTTTAGAGCCGGTGAAAGAATAAAATCCTACATCAACAGACGGTTGTTTTATGCACCGGCCGTGATGGCCATCACAGGCTCGACTGTTGTTGGTAAACAAATAACTGCTCCCATGGTTGCTGCGTTTTCTTCTCGGGGACCGAGTAAAGCGTATCCATTTGTTCTGAAGCCTGATATGATTGCTCCGGGCGTCAACATTTTGGCAGCCGTGGGAGATGGTTACGAATTTAACTCAGGGACTTCAATGGCCTGCCCTCACGTAAGCGGCGTTGCAGCGCTGATAAAAGCCGTGCATCCCATGTGGAGCCCCGCGGCCATAAAATCTGCTCTCATGACGTCTTCTTACATTCTTGACAACGCAAAGCAGCCCATCGGAGATTCATATACCGTGCTCCCTGCTGACCCGTTTGCTATTGGTGCAGGTCACATAAATCCCGAAGCTGCGGTGGACCCTGGTCTTGTCTACGATATGGAACCACAAGACTACATCAACTTTCTCTGCTCTCTCAACTACACAAAACAACACATTGCTGTACTCACTAATGAGGCTTGCCCCAGCTCCAGTTTGGAAGCCACGGATCTCAATTACCCCTCATTTTCCGTGGTGTTTGAATCTGGCAGTCAACCTGTTCAGGTGGAGAAGAGAACAGTGACGTACGTGGGCAGCGCTCTCGATGTTGTGTACAACGTGAGAGTGAAAAGCCCTCGCAGCGTGGAAATCAGCGTGAAGCCAAAGCAATTGAGGTTCAAAACACTGAACGAGCAAGCGAATTACAGTGTGAAATTTGAAAACAAAGGGACAGCCGAAGCTGGTACAGTCGGATTTGGAGAGATAACGTGGAATTCTATCAACGGAGGGAAACAGATTGTTCGAAGTCCAGTTGTCGTAGCATTCCCGAGTTCCATCGGCATCCTATCGGTAGACCATTCAACTAGTAACACCACTAATGCTTTAGGTGTGCTGTAGCTTTGCTTCCTGTTGCTCTGTATTTCCTTGTATTCTCAACTATATTTCCGCTTCATACCACTAATACTGCTATAAAATAAGTGCACCTGTCTAAGGAGCAAATCTAGCTTATCGGGCACTATTACCATGTTTGACATGCCCGTATTTATATATTATTGCAATAGTGAAATTTGCGTATCTCTTATTTTTAATAATTTAGTGTATTTTGAAATAATGTTTAAATATATGGATATAATGATAAATGATATAATAGTGAGTTTCAGTTTTTTGGTTTCTTGATCTATTTATATATACACATTCTTTTAAATATGTTTAGTCATATCTTATCTTTATCCAAACATTTTTATAGATTCACCTTATCTACTTATTTATCACACTTTCATGCACTTATCTTATTTTGTTGTTTACTACTTTAATCTGACCACTGCTTTATTCTCATAAAAATATGCAGTTGTGGTGGTGACCTTAAGGTCTCAATCTTGCTCCTTACCAATTTAAAATAAAAAATTAAAATTTGACGAACTAGTCCTCTTTACCTGACTATCTTGAATCACCTAATCACACTTAAAAATAAAAATATTGAATGTATTCAAATACTACAATGATTAGATTTGAGCAAATATTTAAAGATGTTTAGTACATCCATTATAATCATCTCCCAATCAAATTTTTAACTAGTAATGCAACTTATACTTTTGGACTAATGTAGCTTTTCTTTCTATATAGTAGATGGATGTCCTTTGTAGCTTCACTTTCTATTAAGTAGAGGTATGTCCTTTGTAGGTTTCCTTTCTATCCAATAGAGGGATGTCCTTTGTAGCTTTCTTTTGGTTTAGTAGAGGGCTCTCCTTCATATTATTTTTTTCCCCTCTCGTGTTGCTCTATTTTTTGTCTTCTCAACTATATTTTCACACAATACACTATATTTAGAAAAAAACAAACCAATAGTACCACTATAAAATAACTTCATGTTCCTAAGTAAAAAATTACCTTATGAGGAGCCATTATCATGTCGAGATGCACTCATCTACGTTATGTCTATTGTTTTTCATCAAAAAATATATTTATATTTTATTCTAATAGAGAAATTTGCATATTCATGTCATATTTTTTAATTTTAGATTTGAGTGTATTTTGAGATAGTATTTAAGTACAATAAGCAATATAATTGTGTGTGAAGTTGAGTTATTTTTTCTTATTTATTTATCCATTTACATGCATATTCTAATATATTTAGTCCTATATTATCTATTCATACAAAATAATTTATAAATTACACTTATCAATCTATTTATCACAATTTTGAAACACTTACCTTGATGTTTAGTTGTTTTATACTTTAATTTGATCAATACTTTATTCTAGGACATTTATGCAAGTGTGGGGTGACCTTAAGATCACAAACTTATCCCTTTCCAATTTAAAATTTAGAATTTAAATTTGATTAATTAATCCTCTTCACCCCTCTATGTTGAGCCAACTAATCAGATTTTAAAATAAACATATTGAATGAATTTAAGTACTAAGATAATTAGATCTAAGCAAGTATTTAAAGATGTTCAATAAACTCATTATAATCTTCTCACAATAAAGTATTCAATCATTATAGAGGTCAATCAACAATGACATGATTTAGTCTAGTGTAGTAAATAGAGTAAAGAATTTGCATCATAATTTTTATTGATTGTTTCTAATGCTATTCAATTTCAAGGATTTGAGGAAGTGTGTGTCTTCGTAGCTTGGTTTTATGAAAAACCAACCATGGTATTCTTAAATACCAAAGGTCCTAATTTTTAGAAAAGAAAGAGTAGAAGACTATTTATTAAAAAAAGCTACAAAATAATATATTCTTAAGATGATTCTAGAGAATAAGCACAAATATATTATTATCAATTAATTCCAAACCTATAAACTTGTTCTTTGATAAGGTAGAGACCCCACACATAATTATAAATGATTACACTAATATACACATTATTCCGGGGTTGTAAATATGTAGATTCTAAACCTTCACTTATTTGGAATTATTTTTTGTTATCAAGCTAGTTATTATAAGAAATAAGAAAATCCAGGAGATGAGAAATAAGCACAATGACCAATATACAATATTGTATTTCGATGACCCAAATTACAATGAATACAAAGCCTTGCATATATAGGAAAATATGAGGAAATCCACCTATGAGTTGGATTGAGAAGTGCCTCAAGATGTGGTGCAAATGAGTTGAAAAGTCTCCTATAGGTGTCAACCTTATGAACACTTGGTGTGCAAACCAACAACCTCTATGACCAAGACATCAACCTTGTGTGCCAAGTGTTGAGTGACCTTTGAGGTGAGATGGAAAGTATTCCAGCCTCAAGAAGGTGTGTGCATGAGGTTAAAACAAAATAACTTCCTAAGCGCAAGAGGCTTAAAGGTTGCACATTTAGTTAGATAGGATGTTGTCTCTCATCAACCTAAGGACACTTAAGTATAGTGAATAGATTAATTATTCACACTAATTGTTATCACTTTTTATCTTTGTTTAATTGTCAAGATACATTTTTAAATGTATTTATCCACTAGTTCAATTCAACTAATCTAGGGTAATTGTGTTTATTTACTTACATTGATTCAATTAACCTAGATTAATCTTAAGGAAATAATTATTTTTCTTGTCATCTTATTTTAAAATCTAAATTATTGTATTATGTTTCATTGATATATATCCTTTTCTATTAGGGTTTGTGAGTTTTATTATGAAATGTTTTTCCAACGACCCTCCCTAGTCTTAGATGCCACATTATGGTTTTATTTTTATATTTAATATAACTTTATTATGTTTTACTTTTCAATCAAAAAGTTGGTATTTGAAATTTCCATTTCTATCTTCTTTTTTCTACCTATAAAGAGTTGTTGGAATATTGTTAGTATAGTAGTTATATTACATTATTTAATAAACTACATAAACTACTACTAGTTCTGCTTTTGTATCATAAAAAATTGTCACCCTTGATAATTTCACACTAGGATTTTTCTCCCCCCTATGTGCTTGGACTTAATTATGCATTAATTGCTTATTTTTCATAAAAAATAATAGAAAATCAAACTATGAATTTAATATTTTGCACCTGACACTGTTGATTCCTAAAAAGAAGGAATCCCATATAGGGCGCACTATGCCCTAGACTACTTAATGTGGCCCTAAATTTGAATATTTCGGTATCGATAATGTTGGATTTTTCCATCACACCAAAAGCATGTACTAGTGGTGGAGAGAGATCTCATCGTTGATATAGTCACTACGCCAATACCCCCCACACGATAGAGCCGGATACAACCACGTACCATGTGGGATTCGTACCCACTACGTACCACATTGATAAGTCGAGCTTACACAGACGAAGGGTCGAGGGCTCAAGGGACTCGAACCAATGACTCACACTCTGATACGATGTTGGATTTTTCCATCACACCAAAAGCACGTACTAGTGGTGGAGAGGGATCTCATCATCGATATAGTCGCTATGCCAACAGATAATTTATTATTTTAATTTCCAATTTCAAATGTTGGGGGTGATCCCACAATATTGGTTTATAATTTTTGGCCAAACTGGACATTGAAATATTTTTTTCTAACTAAATCTTCACTTTCGGGCACCTATAGCGGCTAAACTGTGAGGAATTTGAAGATGATGCAAACTAGTGATTTCTGACATTTTTTCTATAGATTCTAAATATATTTTTTTCAAAAATTTTGGAATTAGATTGCACTTCTTTTTCCATCTCCTTCGAAAACTAGTTTTTTCAGTAAAAACCATTTTAAAGGAGTGACGCTCACCATATACAACATAACATTGGTTCCATGAAGGATACAATTCTTTTTTTTTTGAATTTAGGTTTTTAACTACGATATCTAGTGCTTCCAATTGGCTTCGTAGTGTTTTATTGAGTATTTTTTCTTTAATCAAGTTTCAAAGTCAAACCAAGTACAATTCAGACATAGGCGGACCATATACAACATAACTTTTTTCGTATGTATCAAAATTCATTTTCTTTTTTGTTGGATCAAGGACTTAAATATCTGGTGCACTCATATTTTTCAAAATTTTCTTCTGATAATCTTCTATTTTTCCACATTTACAGAATAGAGAGCTTGATTTTTAGTGAAAAACCTATGTTTGATAAAACTAAAAAACCAAATACATAATAAAACTAGAAAATATTAAAATTATATTTGTTGGATAGATTGTTCCAAGGGCTACCATCATCCAGTTGGGTCTATGAATTCTCCTCCATTTTCATCCTCAACCCAAGCTTCGAAGGGTGAAATTGTGGATTTTTTCGGTGCCAAAGGGTGAGAAGGTAGGAAAAGGGGGGTTAATGCGAACTAGGGGGGGTTCGAGTGAACCCCCTTTCAAAAAAGGTTTTTGTTGTGTTTTTTGTGGGAATGGTGGGACCTTGCATTTAATGGGTTTGCTCGAACCAGGGTTCTAGCGAACCCTCTGTTCATTCGCTCGAACCAATAAGTTCGTTCAGACCCCCAAAAACCAATTTTTTTTGCATGGGGTCATTTTTTGAAACTTTTCCTTCCCCACTCCAATTGTAAACTGATTTTGTGGGTTTACCCTTGGCTATCAGTATTTGATTTTTTGGTAAATTAAAAGAACTACATATGAATACAAATTATTTTCATCATTTTAATCCTAACAAGAAAAAGGGATTATTATTGAGCAAATAAAGTGACCTAAAATTAGCTAAGAGAAGAATTATCAAGACTATTACAACATTTCATCATTCAAGCATCATGCCATATACCATGTGAGTTTGTGTTCATGTTTAAATGCAGTTTATTTATGTGTACTAACAATTGTAGGTCATCAACTCAAATCAAATCAAGTAATAATTGATCCTTGAAGGTGATAAGTGTGACTTCAGTCCACGAAGGAGATCAAATATGAGTGGTGAGTTGCAACAATTTGTCAATTCATTAATTATTTTTCAATTAGCCTCTATCCATCCTTAGATATGATATTTTTTATCATAAATATCCATTGTGGAGGTAGAAATACTAGCACAAGATTTGACTTAGGCAAGCCTCTATATGGAACAACCTTTCCTCTCCTCTCATGTATGCAGGTTGTAGATCTGATGTGAGTTGAAGGAAGATTGTGTTTGAAAGAGACACAACGAATATCATTTGGTGTTTTCATTGATGGAAACCCTAGACAGTGATTGGATCCGCGAGTCATCATTTGATCATACAGGAAATCAAATTGAAGACAGTCAAGGTAGAACAGAGCATCCGACAATTTTGTGTTCATCGATTCACATAAAGATTTTATGTTATTATTTTGTGTTGTGTATCTCATGGAATGTTTTTTGGTATATGATCTCTATTTATATTGAATCTTAGTGCCTCGTATTGATCCGTGTACGAGTTAGAAGATCCTGTTGAATTAATTCTTTGATTATCAGTATAGAAGCCGACTTCGTGGATATAACATGTCGGGGATGTTTGAGAAGTAATTGTTTAAGTATTTTTGTGTTCGTACATGTTGATTGTGATCATTGCTATGCTATAGCTGACTTTGGTTGGTGCACATTAAGGATTATCCATGGATTGAGCCAATAGTTCGCAAATGTTTTCATATATTGTTGAAGCCGACATATGTGCGATTAATCTTTAGTCGCATATATATATATATGAGATTGATCATATCATTTTGATATACGAATAAGGTGTGTCGATGTGAGTTGTGAATCAGAGTAGAGAAAAAGAGCGATAATGCATAGTTTCACTTGTGCATAAAGGATTTGTGTTGCGAGTTTGAATAGAACAAAGTAGAAGGGAAAAATAATTTTGAAGGATAGAAGATCGATTGTTGAGCCTAACCAAAATTGTAATCAAGCATATGTAGATGCTAATCTCTCAGTTCAATTTCTCAGATAGATTTAATCTGATTATCTTTGTAAGATAGTGAGTCTTCTTTGAGTAGGGAGCTCTAGGAAGTGCACCTGAATGCAAGTGCATTCACATATTGTAAACTTCATTTTGAGTATACTCAGATCATATTGTGGATTGGCCATCCACCGTGGTTTTTCCCCTAATAGGGTTTCCACGTAAAAATTCTTGTGTTATGGTGTTATGGTTGTTTTTTTTATGTTCATGCATATTTCTTTTGAATGAATGTTCTAAATGCTTGAAGGATCAGATCAATAAATTTAAAAACTACAAAATACTGATTCACTGCCCCCCCCCCGCCCCCCCCCTCTCAGTGTTGCTTGATTCCAACAATTGGTATAAAAGCTAGTTCCTCAGAAGACGTTTAACAACTTGAGGAGATCTTGGAAAGTGCTTCAATGGACTCAAGCAGTCTTCAACAAAAAATTTTGGTGGCCCTAGATGATCTTGATCAGTCAAAATTTGAAGTTCATAAATTGCAAGCAAACCTCATGGATGCTGAGAAATTCATTGAATCATTGAAAGATAAAATCAATAATTCAAGGGAGAAAAGAAAGAAAAAATGTGATCAATTTAAGAAGAATGCCAATAAAAGCATTGAAGATGAGCAACTAAGTCAAGCCTTGAAGGAAAAGATAGAAGAATGTAAAAAGCTTACCAGAGATAATACAGTCCTAATTCATGAGATGGAATCTATCATGATGAGGATGACCAAGGAGATTGAAGATAGAAAGAAGAATGAAGAGAAGCTTGCACAATCCTTGAAAGAAAAATTTGAAGTATGTAGTCATTTGGACAATGAATTGGAACAATCTAAAAACAATGAGCAAGTGCTTGAAAAATAGATTGATGATCTCAGAGATGAACTTGCTACTGCAAATGAGTACAAAGAGAAGTTCAAAGTTAGCTCAGCCAAGAGATATGAACTAATTAAAAGTCAAAGGACTAATGGTGACAAGCGAGGTCTTGGTTATGAAGAAGGAGAATGTTCCAGATTCAGAGAAAGGAGATCTAGGCAAGGAAATCAAATAAATAGAGCTGGAAGGAATCTAGTAAGACAACCTAATGCTCAAAGATTCGATGGTTACTATTTTACTTGCAATAATTTTGGTCATATGGCTTCTCAGTGTAGAATTAGGATGAATCCAAGTGGTCCATCATTCTCAGGTCAGTGCTTTAATTGCAATAAGTTTGTTCATAAGTCAAATGAAAGAATAAATGTGATCAAAAACTTTCATAGAGATGTCAAATGTTATACATGCAATAGATTTGGTCATATTGCTAACCAATGCAAATCAAGAGAAAATTAGTGGAACAATTGTTCTGGATAGAGAAATGTGTGTACTATAATTGCAAAAAATTTGGTCACATTGCTAGATTCTGTTGGAACAAAAAAGTTTTGGTAAATTAAAGGAGAAACATGCAAAAGGATGAAAAAGGAAAAGGCAAAGTCACTACAGATGTGATCAGGAAGAAAATGCAAAAGAAATGGGTGAAGAAAAATCCCTCTGATGAAGAAAATGTGTCAGCACCAGAATCTGCTTCTTGTAATTCCTCTGGGAATTAGTTTTAGGCCTTTGGCCTAGGGGGAGCTATCAAGAAAATATCTTAACCCCCTACTGGTAACTAACACCATAATGTGCATACATACAATAAGCACATAGATGCTCTACAAATTATATTGAACCTATTGGAGAGAGTATTATGCAGTATTGGAGGTCCATAGAAGAATTATTTGTCACAACGCATGGAAACAAGGTAACCATATGAGTTAGGGTAAAAATAATTTATTGCGACAAAAAGGGTTAAGTGTGTGAGTGATAAAAGGTCATTTTTATCTTTCATTTGTCACTTTGCATTTTGAGAAAAATAAGTTTGAAGAGCTCTGAGGCGAACTTTAATGAATTGAGGCAAAATTCAAGTGTGAAAGAGCTTTCAACAATCAAACTCCAATTCAATGAAAAGGTATTTTTTGAAAAACTTGTGAATTTGTGAATTGGTGAAAATGGCTACTCCATTGGTAGTCGAAGTCAAGGACAAAACCCATCCCAAATTCAAATGGCATCCCTTAGAATCTGTTGAGACAGACCCGTTAGGTGCATTTTCATCTGTTTCGTATAGTGTCTTACATACTGAAGATATTAGGGAATATATTCAAGAAAACATTGAAGAGATAGGAAGCTCGCAGCTGTAGAATTTGTATAACAATCACATTATAGGAGAAGATTTATGTGTCAAACCGGAATTCAAAACCCTAGAAGAGAATAAATTTACACTGATTGTTAAATTTCTCATGCTTGAAGAGAACGAATGGGTTTGGTACATCTTGATTTGAGTTCATGATGAATTCATGTGGTTGAGTATACCCTTTAAGATTACAAAGGAGGCTATAAGTGCGGTTACAAGTTTAAATTCCTCCGATGGATTCCCGATTTTGAAGTTTGTAAAGAATCAAACGGTTACTGATGCAATACGATCAAAGTATGACAGAAAAACTATGACAATCGAAGATATCATTGAAGTGGATGTGAAATTTGCATCGATGATCATTGGTTACATGATTTATCACTCAAGTCAGGACAATTTTGTATTCGGTACAACCATTTATGCAGCGTATCAAATGTTAAAGGAGAATACAGACTATGATCTATGTGAGTTTCTAAGAATTCAGCTAATGGAAAACCTTGGTAAGATCGAGAAAGAAAAGAAAAATTCCTTTAAGTATGGAAATTTTCTATTGTGTTTGTTATTTTACTTCATGAGTGAAGTTTCGGGTCTTGGGAAAGTACATTAGCAAGGCAGTCAGCCTATAGCTATTCAAATTAGAGAGATGTTTTATGAAATTGAAAATAGTCAAGCAAGCAAAACTACAATCTAGGGATACTTCAAGAACTTTCAGAGTATGATGCATGCTAGAGAAAGAATTCCCACATCTATTGTGGAGAAATATAAGGATACTATATGTTTTATGGTAGACATTGATCAACGCATGATGGAAGCCGCTAATCCTAGAAATTTTGGATCATGCCAATGGGTTATGAAGTTGAGGAGCACATTCTGGAAATGTATGCACAACATTTACTGAATAAGCCTTTGGATCTGCCAAAAGAGAGGTTTGGAACTTATGTAGAAAAGGATATACAGGTGCACAATGAACTAAGGAAACCTGTGATAGCCAAAAAAGTAAGAAAAGAGGTGGAAATATTTGTAGAAAGTATGGGAATATCTGTAGAAGTAGTAAGAGAAGCCTGAAAAAGGAGAGAACAAGCTAAAGAAAAAAAGAGCCAGCAAGAACTGAATCTTCTAGTCCAACAACATCCTCTGCCCGAACTAGGTCAATAAGGAGCTTTCCATCCCTATCTGCCCCTATAGTGAAGCTAATTCCTATGAAAACTCAAATCAAGGTATCTAGTAGGAGGAAGAAGAATAAGAGCACAAGAGTCTATGAAGTTGTCTCAAAAGATGAAGGGACTGATTCTGATAAATATGTGAAATAAATAAAGCATATGGGCACCTAGGGAACAAAGTTTACTAAAATCAAGCCCTTAGGTGAAGAAGGAAAAGCAAAGAAGAAGGTAAAAATTGACAAACCTGGCATGTCAGTAGAAGAGGTTGAGAAAGCTTTGGTTAAAGATGGAAATCTTAAGCCGCTTTGTAAATGGTATGAAACTTTTGATAAATTTGGTCAAAGAACTCTTGAGGAGGCTACAATAAAGCAATTAAATGTTTTCAATAAGGTTCTTATTGAAATAACGCCTAATTTACCTAAAATATTGTATGAGATTTTGGAAATGAGAATATTAAATGCTAGATCAGAAGAAGAGAAAATGAGAGAGAGAATTCTTGCAGAGTTATGTCCAGTGGTGTCTATGGAAGAAATGAAGGAAATCCTAAATAAAGATAAAAAGGAATTCACAAGCAAGACAAGGGTGAACAAGCTCATGATTGGTCAGACTAAAGAAGTTGCAGAAGAAACTGAACAAATTTTTAGAAAAGTCTTGTTAAGTAACAAAATTGATGTTGTCTTTGAAAAAACACATGATAAAGATGTCTCATCTAGTCCGGCGGAAGAAGAAGAAAAACAAGATATAGCTGAGGACACTCAGATTCCTCTTGATGTGGATAATACAAAAATACGTATGGAGATTGAAGTTCCTGAAATTGTATCAGTTAAGAAATTTGAGATTCCTAAAGATACGCAAGAACTTGCAGGTGAGGAAACAGTGGTTGAGGAAAAGAAAGTTGATGTAAAGGAAGTTTTAATGGAAGAAAGAGACACTGTAGAGGCAATGACAAAATTTCTGGTAGAGCAAAAGGAATAATATGACCCTAAATTGGTTGAAGGTCCCATCGATCTATCCACTTTGTCCCCATTTCAAAAAATGAAGATAGCATCATTTTCCTAGGTGAAGGCTAGAGAAGAATTGTTGAAGTCTCACATTGAGGATAGTGAACTCGTAAATCTTGCATCTGGAGTTCTAAAGAAAATAATGCCTACTCATGTTAAGGATCCGTTAGGTTCCTCCTCAGATGAACTGAAGAAGCTCGTCAACTTTGTAAGTACTCAGTTCGAGTCTCTTGAGAAGTCAACCATGGTTAAAGTTCAGAAGGGATTTGATGCCAAAAGGTTCAATAGGTTGAAAGGAATGATAAATAATGATAAAACTCTGTTAGCCACCTGTGTGAAGAATATTCAAAGTGCTCTATTTGAAGGTGGAAAGATTTATAAGTCATGTTTGTCTTTGTCCAAATTTACTGAGATTAATGAGAAGAAGGTTAAGGATCTTGAAAAATAGCTAGCTACTATTTCTAAAGATTTTGATCCTTTAGCTGGTGGTGTTGGAGAGCAAGAAGGTGAGGTGATATCTCTGCTTGACTAGATAATGATCTTGAAGCATGACAATGACAAAATTGTGGAAAGAGAATGTGAACCTAGAAGCCTAATTGGTCCAAAGATAGAAATAATGTCAAGTGCATTAAAGGAAGTTGAAGATGCTAAGGCAGTTGGTGATCCAGTGAACCTTGAGTCTAAAAAGACACAATCCTACTTAGTTTGTGGTCATATAACAATTTTGGAGAGTCTCAAAAGGGCTTGGGACACAAATTTGATTCTGCTGAAGAAAGATTTTGTAGATGTTTTCAAGTTTATGTAAGTTGAAGAAGCCTATTTGTACATATGCAATTTGTTCATAATAGTTTTGTTTGATTTTTGATATGCAGATTCCTACCTTTTCCATTGATATCAAAGGGGGAGAGTAGTAGAGTGAAAAATGTATAATTATATCAGGGGGAGAGTTGTGTTTTTGAATTTTGAAGAGTGGTAGTGTATTGATGTTGGTACTGATCCAACACTTAGTCATTTTTCACACCATCAATGCCAAAGGGGAGATTGTTGGCAAGAGACATTTTGAATATCATTTGGTGTTGTCATTGATGGAAGCCCTAGTTGGTAATTTGATCCGTGTGTCATCATTTTATCATACCGACAGTCAGATTGAAGATAGTCAAGGTAGAACAGAGCATCCGCCAATTTTTTGTTCATTGATTCACACAAATATTTTTTGTTATTATTTTGTTTTGTGTATCTCATGGAATGTTGTTTGGTATATGATCTCTATTTTTATTTAATATTAATGCCTCGTATTGATCCGTGTGTGAGTTAGAAGATCCGATTGAATTAATTCTCCTTTTATCAATACAGAAGCCGACTTCGTGGATACAACATGTCGTGGATGTTTGAGAAGTAATTGTTTAAGTATTTTTGTGTTCGTACATATTGAATGTTGATCATTTCTATGCTATAGACGACTTTGGTTGGTGTGCATTAAGGGTTGCCCATGGATTGAGCTGACATTTTGCAAATGTTTTCATATATTGTTGAAATCGACATATGGGCAATTAATCTTTAGTCACAGATATATATAAGAGATTGATCATATCATTTTGATATACGAATAAGGTGTGTCGATGTGAGTTGCAAATCAAAGCAGAGTAGAAGAGCGATAATGCACAGTTTCACTTGTGCATACATGATTTGTGTTGCGAGTTTGAGTAGAACAAAGAAAAAGTGTAGAATTAGTCTGAAGGACAAAAGATTGATTGTTGAGCCTAACCAGAACTATAATCAAGCATATGTAGATTCTAGTCTCTCAGTTCAATTTATCAAATAGATTTAATTTGATTATCTTTGTAAGACAGCGAGTCTTCTTTGAGTAGTGAGCTCTAGGTAGTGCGCCTGAATGCAAGTGCATTCCCATATTGTAAACTTCATTTTGAGTATACTTAGATCATATTGTGGATTGGCCATCCATCGTGGTTTTTCCCCTAACAAGGTTTCCATGTAAAAATTCCTCGGTTATGGTTTTTTTTTATGTTCATGCATATTTCTTTTGAATGAATGTTTTAAATGCTTGAAGGATTAGATCAATAAAGTTAAAAATTGCATAGAACTGATTCACCCCCCCTCTTAGTGTTGCTTGATTCCAACAGATTAAAGGCTACTTTTTCATTCATGCACTCCAATCCTATAAGTTGACAAGTCATGGAATCTACATTTTCTTAGATCAATAGATGAAGTTCCGAAAACAATACTCAAAGGATAGAAGCTATAGATTGATGTCCTAAATCCTACATTTTTAGACCTAAAAAAGAAGATGGTAGTATTGGGCATCATTTCACCCTAAAACAACAAGATTTAACTCAAATTTACATGATAGGTGCATCAGTGTATGCCTCTCATTCCTAGAACTAAAATTTGTTTGTCTACATCCAGTTGGTCATAAATCATAATAGATCATTACATTTTCATAGCTTTTATAATTAGATCATTGTATTTATAAATTACTCATTCAAATTCACATCAGTCACACACCAACACCCCCTAGAACAATTGGATTAAATCTTTGATCTATCATTTTGGCTCTCCCTAATAGGTTTGTATCGAAGTGGCTCTTGAGGTCACCATTAGTCCAATCAAACCAATTTGGGAAGAGGGTCTTCATCCTTTTCCCTACCAAACAACTTCTAGTTATTATGTTGTTACAAAATCGTGTTTTCATGTATAAATGTGTACTTTGTTCATCAAATAATCATAAAATATCTACCTTTCTCCTCTAAATTGTATATGTGTTAATAGGTTTGTATCCAAATGGCTCTTGAGGTCACCATTTGTCCAATTAAACCAATTTGGGAAGAGGGTCTTCATCCTTTTCCCTACCAAACAACTTCTAGTTATGGTGTTTTTATAAAATCATGTTCTCATGTATAAATGTGTACTTTTTTCATCAAATAATCATAAAGTATTTACCTTTCTAAAATGCAAGGAAATGGCAATAAAACCAAGAAAAAATACAAAAACAAAGCAAAAAATCATATTAGGGATAAAAATCTCATACCTTGACCAAAGTGGATAAAATAGCAGTATGTCGATGAGCTCGATACAATAATTGCCTTGATGATGTCGATTAGTTGTGTGCTCTAGCTAAATTTTAGAAGCATAATAGTATGCAATTGCTCAAAGTATATGATTGCAATGGTGAATTGTAAAAGTGTGAAAAAAATGTCTATGTATTCATTTGAGAGGGGTTGGAAGGAATGGATAACTAGGATGAGATCTTGGAAAATAAAGGATTGAGATGCCATGAGACATCTCCACCCACATGGCGGTGACAAGTGC
The DNA here is from genome assembly GCA_007115665.2 of Sequoiadendron giganteum. Lineage (NCBI taxonomy): Eukaryota > Viridiplantae > Streptophyta > Pinopsida > Cupressales > Cupressaceae > Sequoiadendron > Sequoiadendron giganteum. The sequence goes on from CM021104.1 coordinate 27,312,641, forward strand.
CACCATGAGAGGAGATATGAGGGGAGAAGGTACTTTTCAAATATCTTGGGGGATGGACAACATCTCCCTCATTAAGGGATTAATTTTCCAATCTCCCCAAATGAGTGGAGAGAATGACAAAAAAATAATTAAAATTCCTTTTAAAGTGTATGGGGAGAATAAAGGGGAATTTAAAATTCCTCCAGGGTACCTTTGAGAGAAGCAACCCATGTGGGGTTACTTCTCCAAAAAGAGAATGACATTAAGGTTGTTTTGACTAGGAGGGAGTGCCATAAATGGAAAATTATTAACCCTTCCTAATCAAAGGATTAGATTGTGCAAATGATTAGGGAAGATGGTTAGGTGAGGGATTATTATAATGGAGATGATTAGGAGGCCACTTGAAATTTTTTGAAGATGTGACACCTCCTAATCATGGATTAGGTGTGTGTGTTAATGTTATTAGCAAATTCGGGTTGCTTCTTCCAGCTTACACAATTCGAGAATAAATCAAATTCAATAATAGCCTACCGACTATTTAATTTTCTCTTGAGTGATTTAATAATTGATGGCCAACCCTCATTGAGATCATTAATATTCATTTGTACTCGGGCCGACCTATCTTTCCATTTTGTAAAATAATTATTTATTTTAGGTGGCCGACCTAATTGAGGAGGCACCTCATTGTGTATAAATATAAGGTCGAACTTATTCATTATCAATCAAGTTCAATCAAGCATAATTTGCATTCAACAGAATTTCTCACTTGAGCAGTAGTCTCTCATCTTGCAGAAGCAGGCTGAATTCAAGGAGAAACATATTTGTTTGTATCTTTGCATCTAGGAGAGGTGTTATTATTCATTGTATTAAATTCACCTATGTGTTGGGCCTGAGTTGTAAGCAGATTTCTGCTATTGTTCTTCATTATATAAGAGAAATATTTGTTGGGTTTTTCTCCCTCAAGAGGAGGGTTTTCCCAGGGTATCTTGTTGTGTTTATTGTCTTATGTGTTGCATTTTTCTGAGTACTTTCAGTTGTTTATCTAATCATTAAAACCACTAACATGGTATTAGAGCAGGTTTGAAAAAAATGGTGATCAGATTTGTTTTGCAACACTCATTAATCTTTTTCTGTCTATCTCTATTTTGAGTTTCAAGATGGTGAATGGTCTGAAAATCAAGGATAGACTTGAAGGAGCTTCTAACTACACATCATGGAGGTTTAGGATCATGCTCACCTTGGAAGAGAATGATTTGGCTAAGTTTGTGGAAACAAAAATCCCTGAACCTGAGGAGGAAGAAGAGAAGTTGTAGTGGAGGAAGAAAGATACTAGGGCAAAGAAAGTGTTGGTTGATTCCATTAAAAATCATGTTGTTCCGATTGTCTCCAAGTTGAATACATCAAGGGATATGTTCAAAACATTGGAAGAGATGTATGAAATCAACAACACCAGTCAGGCACTTGCACTAAAGCAACAACATCATCACGTTAAGATGGCGGAAGGAGAATCTGTCATCACCTACTTCATGAAGATTTCTGAATTGAGAGATCAACTCTCTACCATTGGTCATATTGTTGATGATAAGGATTTGACCATGTTGGCTCTTCATGGTCTTCCTTCATCTTGGGAGTCTTACATTCAAGGAATCATCGCAAGATCTAAACTTCCCAAGTTTGCTCGGTTGAGGGTCGACTACATTCAAGAGGACTCAAGGTTGGTAGTTAGAGGCGTTGGTCAAATATCAAAGAATGAAGATATACATGTTCTCGCCTCTCATTCATCAAAGAAAGGAAAATTTTGGAAGAAAGGATTCCTTAAGAGGAATAGAGATAAAGGGTCAGATGGTGCTCCTGCATTCAAGAAGAAGTAGGACCTCTCTCGTGTTCAATGCTTTAGTTGTGAAAAATTTGGTCACTATGCAAAGGATTGTCCTACCAGGCCTAATTAGCATGCTTCATTTGCAATGTAATTGATATCTCTCCCAAAAATGATTCTAGTGAATTTATACTCTATTCATGAGCCTTTGTTCAAGCCATGAAGGTTGTGTACTGATCGGAGCACAAGAGCAGCATATCATACTGTGTCCACCCTTCAAAATATTTAAGAGATAAGTATTCCTTGTTTTGATTATAATTACCCTTCTAGGCTAAAATTGAGTTTGTTGAGTTGTGCAAATCTGACATTATTTAATTAGGATTATGTGTGACCAGTAAATAGTGATCACTAGGTAAAAGCACAAAGTTGTGTCACACTTTCAGCCAACATATCAGCACAACTGAATTTAAGTATTTCTAACTAAAAATCAATTTTGGTCAAACATATGACCTAGTAAGATTCATTCTAGCTAAGTTAGATACTTCCAAAATTTATTCAACAAAAATTGTTGGCTAAAAATATATGGAGCACCACTTTGAGTCCAATTTACCAAAAAAAAAAATTATTTGAAAAACTTCAAGTTCTAATAACTCCTCCTCATGTAAATAACATTTTTTAAAAAATATAAAAATACCCTTTTGTAGATCCATAAGTGTAGTTTTCAAAAATATATTTATTTTAATAGTTTAATTATTATTATTATTATTATTTTTATTTATACTAAAAATAGGTTATTAGCAAACAATATTAGGTTGATTACCATGCCAAGGAAAAATACTAAAACTTATTAAAAAAAGCTGAAAAAAATATGATGCACTAGATAAAAGAATCTATTTCAAGATGGTATAACTTTTTTTCCATTTTAGATAAATATTTAATATGAATGTTGACGTCCAATGGAAATAGTTGTTTTTTATTCATGCACATTTTAATACTTATATACAAATATATATTTATCAAAATTGGAAAAAAATATATTCATGCACTAAAGTTTCAAGTTATAAATACACACAAAAAATTTGAAAGAAAAAAAATAAAATTTACTATAAAAAGTTTGACGTCCCGTGCAACTTCATTTTTCAACATTTTATCAGCAACTAAATTATAGTGTTAATTTATGAAAAACTAGTTTAAAATAATTTTTTAATTTCTTATAAAAAATACAAACATAAAATATACTAAAAAATACATATTTTACTAGTTTACATCATTTAAAAATTCAAAACATATATGCTACTTGTTAGTGATTCAAGTTTAAAAGTTGGATCAGCATTGGTCGTTTCCTTTATAAAGTGTGACACAGCTTTGTGCTTTTACCCCACTGTGATAAGATTCTTTAGATTTATTCATTGCAAGTAGTATCATGCTAATTTGTGAATATTGTCTTTTGTTTTGCTAAGATTAGCTCTTCCGAGAAATTGAAAGAAAGACATGTCATGATTGATGAATTAATTATCTATTACTCAAGAGATTTTGAATTCTATGAGATAAGTATTGCATGGTTGAATAATTCTCATGAATTGTTTTGTAGTTACTAATTCATGCTATAAAATTGAGATATTCAATCATGTATGCTCCTAGTTATGGTACCATGAACTATTAGTAATCTCTTCTTAATGCTTTCAGGATAAATCAAGAAGCATAAGAGATTGCTTTCAAGAAGAGCTTGATGCATCCTATAGGTTGAAGAATGGAGACTCTACTTGTAGCTATGAGACAAAGTGAATGGCTGAAGACATCTTTCCAAAGAGGAAGAATAAACCTTAAGAGGGATTTCTATGACTCACTGAGAATAAGTAAGGGTTGCAGTGTTGCAAGGCCAGATGCTAAATTATTGAAGTACCTCTTTAATAGTTGGGTTTTGAATTTCTCAAGTCAGGTCAACCTAGATTTAACATTGGTAGCTCCACAAACCTATTCGAAACAGAGTGATATGAGATGCGGTCAAAGAGGACAACCCCGAATCTCTACAGAGGTGTGTGCTGAAAACCATTTCTCTAAGGAAAGCGTTGCAGGAAATCTTGGACAATGAGGTTGGGTGGTTGATGCAAGTGATTTAAGATTCACAGAGAGCCTACTGAACCTAAATAAGATGGTTGTGCTACTCTAGATGTTATTTCAGTTGAGGTCTACGATGATATCCTGGTGTAGCAGCAAGTAGTCTTCTATGGCACTGAGTACAGTAGAGGCCAAGTACATTACAGCTTGTGTGGCAACTCGAGAAGCAGTGTGGCTTTGAAAGCTCCTTGCAGGATTGGTTGAACAATCATTAAAGCCAACTGTCATCCATTGTGTTAATCAAAGCTTTGAGAAGCTTTCTGCCTTTCCAAGTGTTTCATGACAAAACTAAGCATACCACTATATCAGAGATATGGTATTGAGGAAAGATATTCAGTTGAGGTATATCAGCACTGATAAGAAGATGGCAGCCATTCTCATCAAGCATCTCTTCAAGATAATGTTTGTGCACCTTCGAGACAAGCTTGATATGGTGGAGAATGAATTCCTAGCTCAGAGGGAGTCTCAGTATCAGTGATCCTCTTTAATGAGTTCTTCTATGTAAGAGAAGTTCAAGGTGAAATCCCTTGTTAATGAGTTCTTCTCTTAGGAGAATTTTGAGGTGAAATCCATTGTTCCACCCTCTGGGAGAGCCATGGTGGATGTCATGTGTGTGACTCCATGACAACATCACGTGAGGGAGTCTGTGATGATTCTTTTAGTACTTGTGTTTCACCCTCTGGGAGAGCCATGGTGAAAGTCACAGTGAGGTGACAACATCACATTGAGTGATGAACACTTGTACATACCATCTATGGAGGTAGCCATGATGGTTGATATCACAATGAGGTGATATCTGATATCACGATGAGGTGATATCTTATTTGCTTTCATGATGAGGTGATAAGCTCCTTATCACGATGAGGTGATATGCTTTGTGTAGTTGGACGTATCATCCCTAACCGAGAGGGAGTGTTGATGTTATTAGTAGCTTCAGGCTACTTCTTCCAGCTTACACAATTCAAGAATAAATCAAATTCAATAATAGCCTACCGACTATTTAATTTTCTCTTGAGTGATTTCATAATTGAGGGCCGACCCTCATTGAGATCATTAATATTCATTTGTACTTGGGCTGACCTATCTTGCTATGTTGTAAAATAATTATTTATTTTAAGTGGCCGACCTAATTGAGGAGGCACCTCATTGTGTATAAATATAAGGTCGAACTTGTTCATTATCAATCAAGTTCAATCAAGCATAATTCACATTCAGCATAAGTTCTCACTTGAGCAGCACGCTCTCATCTTGCAGAAGTAGACTGAATTGAAGGAGAAACATATTCGTTTGTATCTTTGAATCTAGGAGAGGTTCTATTATTCATTGTATTAAATTTTCCTATGTGTTGGGCCTGAGTTGTAAGCAGATTTATGCTCTTGTTCTTCATTATATAAGAGAAATATTTGCTGGGTTTTCTCAGGGTATCTTGTTGTGTTTATTGTCTTATGTGTTGCATTTTTCTGAGTGCTTTGATTTGTTTATCTGATCATTAAAAACACTAACAGTGTGCACATCCTTAATGAGGGGATTAGAAAGTGGATTAGGGGTGATAAAGGAAGTATGGAGGATAGAACTAGGACAGAGAAAGGGAATTAAATATTAAATTTAATTCATGTGGGATAAATGACTATATTAAATAAATGGGCATATTTATTTAATTTAAAGAAGAAGAGATATAGGGGTAAATTATTTAATTAATTAATTAAATGCCTTAGGGATTTAGGAGACTTTAGGGAAATTGGACAATATCAATTAAATCATAATAATATTATTTAATTAACATGGATAAGAAGATATTTTAGATGAAATAAGGATAAATTTGACCAATTGTAAGTGGTCAAATTTAGGTGCCTACATTTTTCCCTCTTTGAAATACCATTAAAACAATGTTTTAAAGAAACGTAAAATATAGCCAACTCAATATAAGAAATGGATAGAGATGCCCAAGCATGGAGGGAAAATATGATGTGGGAGAAAAAATAGAATATGATAGGATGATGCCCCCTCAAGAGGGAAGATGAGAAAAGAAAAGAGGCCTGAGTGGAATCTCAAAAGAGGGAAAGAAAGGGTACCAGTAGGACCATGATGAAAAATGATGAAGAATGGCAAAGGAACAAAGGTAAACAAAGTTATGGGGAGAAAATGGGAGTGAAAAGAAGAAGTTAGGGTTAAGGAGGCAATTGGGGTAAATAAATATTCATTTTTACCTTAAGAATTCAAGCACCAAGAGGATAGTCAGATACACCAAGAGGTAGATCAACAAAAGAATAGGCAGATGTGTAGAAGGAGGGGTGGATTTTCTAAGAGGAAAATCCATGATTGGATGGGAGACTATGCACTAAATCGTAAATTCATAGGGGTGGATGAACATGGGGAGGGGTGGATCCACCAAGCAGCAAGTCCGCTATGTGGATGGGTAGATCCATCGAAAAAGAAGGAAAATGTAGATAAAATATTTTTAGATAGAAAGACCTGACATGCTTATGGGATTATGCAAGTGACATTGAGTGTGTAGACATGGAAAATGTACCAAGTTGACCGACGCACTTGATCCTGATTACTAACATCATTTTGTCCTTAATCATCTTTTCATCTTGTCATCACTTTTCATCCCTTAATTAAATAAATTATTATTTATCTAATTAAGTCATTCTTCCCTATTGATTAAATTAATCAATTTAATTTAATTAACCCTAAATCTATGTTCATTTAAATTATTCATTTTATTTAAATTAAGTCTCTAAAGTCCTCTTATTAAATTGAATAAATTAAACCTTATTTAATTTAATCTAACATTATCCCCTTTAGCTAAATAAATTAAATCATTTATTTAATTAAATCTTTCTTCTCAATTCTTGATTTAAATTAACTCATAAATTTAAGTCAAAATGGTCACATCCCCTAATCTCCCATTAAATTAATTAGCCTTTGATTAATTTAATCCTAATTCATATCACATCCTCTAGAGAATGCTACTTGCACAATAAATCATTTATTTTGATTTATTAAAATCCCTATTTTCTCTCACATGACATAAAAAGGGAATATTCTTCCAAATTTGAAAATCCCTCCAATAGGGATTTTTCCTTCCAACAAGGCATTTAACTCCTCTTACATGTCCTTTTGCATTGAGCCAAGTGGCATTCAAGTCATTTTCCTTCCCTCTTCAACAAGTCATTTCAAAAATTTGAAATCCACCTAATAATATTTATTGGCATTTTGATCAAAATGTGCAGAACCTTCATCCATTCACATCTTGACAAGTGGCACTTGGTCATTGGGTGTTGAATGATCCCACATTGCTCAATCTTGCTCATTCTTCCAATTTTGAAATCTATAAATAAGAGGCTCTTTTCCTCAATCTTCATCCAAAATTTGAGAGTAAAGTTATTATCTTCACATTGAGAACAACTTCACATATTTTCTTGAGCATTTTTCATCACCATAGCTAGGTTATTGTAGGTTTTTGTTAAGAAATCATCTTGTTCTTCATCAAAAAAGTGGATCAATCTCCATAAAATCATCAAGCTTACAAAAGAGTTGGGAAAGGGCCAATTTCTACACATAATTGGCACCAATTCCCCCGTGGGATTAAGTGTTTTCATTATTTGAATAGGATCTAACTTAGTTTCTTGTTTTATTCTTCATTTTATTTCTTATTTTGAATATTGTAGATGAATTTCATGGGGAATCCTTGTTCTTACTTGCATTTCAATCTAATAATGTGCTTGTTTTCCATGTTTGTGCATGTATAGGATTGGGGTTCACATTTTGGTGCTAGAAGAAGGGCAAATCTCAAGTTTTAATCACATTTTTTCAAGAAATTTCGTGCTTTTTTTCTTTTTTGTGGGTTCCAAGAAACTCAATCATTGACTATCGAGCGACACAATATCGAACTACTTGAAGTTCCAAACTCCATCGTTGAGCTCTTCCCACCTGAAAATTCAAATTTCCAAACACAACTGGTGACTTTTCAAGTTTCAAATTGCATCGTTGCGCAAACAGAGCCACAATCACGGTCTTTGTTTCACTGCAGAGCTCCTCTATCAAAAATTTAGTGGCGCTATATTGTGCCTTTGGAGTTTCTAAGCTCCTCCACACCCACTAACAACACTGTTGGGCTAAAGTAAAAAGTGCAAATTAGTTTAATTTTGACATGTGCTTTTTAAATCTTGACTTTTTAGACTTCTAACTTGTTTGTTGTCTCTGTGTTTCTTGATTTTTAATCAATTTTGTATGTTAGGAGAAGGAGGAAAATGAAGTTGAAGGTTGCATCATGGCATCACTCTTGCATTATGACAAGTTTTTTTGAACACTTTAGTGTTTTTTTAACACTCTTAGAGAGTTCATAATCTCTGTTAAAGAATTTGTTATCTTTTATGCTTTTAGGAAACACTAAATTTCTTTTGGGCTCTAAAACGAACACCACAAAAATTTTCAATTTTTGCAACAAAGGGCTTAAAATGAACTTTAGGACAAATGAGACTAGATTTGGTTTGAGAATTAACAATTGAACAAGGAAAAATTCATATTTCATTTTTGGTGCTCTAAAAAGAATCAAATCATTTCTTTGTGGACTTAAAATGAACAAGTGCTTTTGTTGCTTTGTAATTACTTACCCAAAGTAATATCCCTAGAAAGACATATGCACTTCTCTTGCGCTTTATAGCGATCTTGAGAATCAAAATTCTTTTTAGTGATCTTAAGTTGTCTGAGAAATTACCTTCACATTTCAAATTAGGTTTTAAAATTGAATCAATCTTGTGAGTGTGAGTGTGACATATCGTGTGTGTTCTCTCTTTGTTTCTCAACAAATATTGATCGAACTATAGGTATGTTCACTCTTGTTTACCTTAGAGGGCCTGTCTTGGTGGGAAAAATTACTCACCCCAAGGAAACGACTCAAGTGGTAATGAGCTAAAGACAAGCTCTTCCAAACCGCTATATAAATTTGTGTTCACGGTGAAAGCCATGGACAATGGGAAGCGGCGCATGATAACTCTCCCCCAGTATCCATGTGATACATAAAGCCCTTTTTCTAAGGGTTGGGAGATCTATCACAAGGTGTTTATCATTCCACCCCCTAAACCAGATTCCCTTACTACAAACTTTTGTTTAGAAGCCAAAAATCCTTTTCTATTTGTTGGTGCAAAAGGTCATGTCCTTTGAAGCCGCCCCACGTAACATGCCGTTCTATTGTAGAGATGAAAAGTATGCCATGGGAGATTCATGGGTATTGATTCTTGGCTAACCTGAGAAGTGTGTGTCATGGAGGGGAGCCAGTGTGGTCAAGCATCTAGTCATCTGCACTGAATATGTGCAGCTAGATTTATCCAAGTGGGAATCCGAACAAATATTGTCTTTTTAGCCTAGGATTGCGCATGTGATTGGAATCAAAAACACTTTTCTTGGGTTTCAAAACAATTGAAAACAAACATTCACAAATCATCCAAAATTCAAACCCTTTAGGAGGGGAAAATACCTTTGACCAAATCCAAGTGTTGTTGCTTTCCCTAGGGATTTTATCCTTAGAGGTTTCTAAGCATTTGGATTTATTTCATAATTTGCTCATACTAAAGTCAACCTAGGAAACTATGCTCTTGAAACCTTGATTTTCACATAATGGACCTTGTGGAATGAAAAGGAATTTAGGCATAGACATTTAGAAATTATTTGTGGTAAAAAGAACTTATTAAGCAAAGATAAGGATAATTGACCCCACACATGTGTTCCCTCAAATGATTTCCTAAAAAATAGAAATTCAGAAACAAAAGTTCCAAAGTCTTAGTCAAAAATCTCATGAGGAGCATCTTGAAAGAATTCTTGAAGTTAGACAAATATTGGTTTACAACTTCTACAAGAGAGCTTCAAGAAATAACCCTAACTTGTATGAGTTTTTTTATCAACAAAATCCAACTCTTTTTCAAAGGTTTTATTTTCTCACATAGGAAGTATGGCATGTTCTTCAAAACTAAGGTCTTGTAAGAAGGGGTTTATCTAAGTCAAGCCTAGGATCAAAATCATCACTTGCACCCATCTCTCAAACATTAAAAAAGAAAATCAAAAATCATTTCACCAACAAAATCTTGGAAACTTTGAAAGTATCATCAGGCTAAACTTTTAGGAAAAGTCAAAATCACCTTATTTGACTCAACACACTTAGTCAAATTATCAATCCTTGTGGACAATTTTACCTCTTGGGGCCTAGGAGTTCATCATCTTGTTTGGCTTAACACACCTAGCCAAATTATCCTTTTGTGCATGAGTTTTCTCTAGGATAACACAACTTCTTAGAGTTTACAAGTTGCTCAAGTTGCTCAAGCCACACAAAGTGCACAAGCAACCCAACAAGCATAGGCTCAAGCTCAAGCTCAACACCAAGCTCAACAGGTGCAAGCACAATACCAGGTACAATTGCAAGAAATTCATCAACAAGCGTATCAACAAGCCCTACAAAAATTTTAGGCACAACAAAAAGCAACATAACAGCAAGCCCAACAACAAGCTTTGTTGGCACAATAGCAGCTAGACCAACAATAAGCTTTGTTGACGCAACAACAGCTAGACCAACGACAAGCTTTGATGGAATAACAACAAGAAGACCAACAATAAGATTTATTGGAACAACAACAACAAGCGCTATTGGTACAACAAATACATGTATATCAATAGGCCTTAATCATGCAAAAAAGCTTGCAGCAAACCTCCATCAACACCCGAACTATCAAGCAAACACCACAAACACCTCAAAACACATTCATCCCACCCCTTGATTCACAAAATGATGTAACAACACAAATCAAACTACTCTCACAGCAAGTGTTAGACCCTCGATCAGGAAAAACAATAAGGACACTCGATAATCTGTGTCCCTATCCTTTTGACAGGAGCCTTACAATGGTACCATTCCTCAAGGGATTCGAAATCCCCAAATTTGACAAATATAATGGGATGGGAAACCCTAAAAATCACATCAGGGAGTTCCAAGTACATTGCATGGAAGTTGCATACGATGATACATATCTAATGTGACTATTTCCTAGGAGCCTGACTGGTCCCACCATGGATTGTTTCTCTTGTCTACCCACAAGCATCAAAACATTCCAAGAAATCGTGGATGCGTTCCTCAAGAACTATGCATTCAATATGGGCACGGATGTCAATCTCGAGGAATTATCGACACTCAAACAAGGGAAGGGGGAGTTATTCACCTCCTTCTTGCAACAATGGCGATCCAAGGCCAATTGGAGCAAGTGGACCATGCCAGAGGAGTAGCAAGTTTGCACTATCATAGCTAATCGAGATGAAAGCTTGGCATTTTATCTAAAGATGCATTGCATCACTACATATGACCAACTAATCCCTAAATTGCTCAACATCGAGAGAGCCCTTACTACGTGGGGGGGAACTCCTACATATCCTACACATCAAGACAACCGCCCATCCACTAGTTATAATGATAAACCTCGCATATGGGCAAAGAACAGGGATGTCACCAATGATGGAGTGGTTGATGCCAAGGTCGTCATCAGTGTTCCAAAGAAAAACATCATCAACCACAAAATAACAACCATAACAATGTGTAAACCAATGCGGTAGTACCACGACCACCACCTCCGAACAATCAAATCAATAACCTAAACAACCAAGGAGGACCACCTCTCTGAAATAAGTATTCTCCCAAGCAGAAGTTCACAGCCCTTGGGGAGTCAATATAATCTATCATGAAGAAGTTGGTCAGTGAGAACCTTATCAAAATCTCCACTTTTGAGAAGTATGCAGAACCCATGACAAAACCACCGTGGTACAATGAAAATATCCTTTGCGATTATCATAAGCTCAAGGGGCATACGACCGCCAATTGCATGAAATTGAAAAAAATCATCCAAGATCTCATTGAGGATAAGGTCATAAATGTGGAGCAACCAGGTGGTAACCAAGATTTGAAAATATACACGAATCTGATGCCCAACCACAATCAAGTAAATGGTAAAGGTAAGCAAAAGTTTGGCAAAGTAAACCATGTATACGAGGGTCTTGTCGTATGCCTTAATGAATTGGTCATTGTTGTTAGCATTAAGGGAGCCAATGCTGATTGTGGAGTCACCACACACGACAAAAAGGTCACCATTGCTGGGGCATCATAGCCACCTAAGACCTCCACCTCAAAATTCATCCCTAATGGTTACAACATCCTTGAATAGTTAAAGAGAACCCCTGCTTAGATCTCCATCATGGACTTACTAAAAATCTCAGCTGCCTATAGGGAAATACTTGAGCAAGCATTAGCTTCATCTACCATCTCTCCCAACCTTGATACAAAGCAGTTTCAAGCTATGGTCAGTAACATCATCACTCCAAATCTCCTCACCTTCTTTGATTAGGACTTCCTCACCCAGCCATCTCACAACTGTGCATTACACATCGAGGTCTTGGTTCACAACAAAAAGGTCAAAAGGGTCTTGGTGGATGGAGGTGTAGGCCTCAAAATCTGTTCACTAAAGCTCATAAAGAACTTGGGGATCTCCAAAGATTCCATTGACAAAGACAAAGGCATTAACATCAGAGCATATGATGACCAGGAAAGAGTGTCTCAAGGCATGATCGAAATCCCAATCCAAGTAGGGCCAACTACTATGGAAACCACATGTCAGGTCCTCAACCTTGATTTTCCCTACAATATCCTCCTGGGATGCCCATGGATCCATGGGATGAAGACAATCACCTCAACATTCCACCAATGTGTCAAATTTTCATACCAAAATGAAGAGGTCATGATTCATGGTGATCCTAAATCCTTCACCTATTACAAGAATTTGGAAGCCAAGTTCTAAAAAGTTCCCCAAGTGCCAAATAACGATGAAGGCCCCTCCACTCCCTATATAGACCCATCTAACCTCGCCTCCACTTCTGCGATAAAGAAACCCTCCATCCTCGACATATTTGACATCAAGCTTATGATCCAAGATAATGGGTGTGGGGAATACAGAATGAATAAAAATGCTTTTTTCATAGGAGAGTTACCTCAATCTCTTTGGTCACATTGACAAACCCAACCAGTTGAAATGCCTGTCCACACTTTCATAGTAGACCCCTCTAGATTTCGATGCTGGGGAGATCTAAGTCAGGAGACCATAAATGACGGAGACATTTCAAGCTAACTATACCAAGATGAAAGGCCCACACCGAACCTTCCTATGGATGAAAGAAGCAAAGAACTACAAATGATGCTTGGGATGGGCTATAACAAAAATGGAAGTCTTGGAAAGAACAATGATGGCCGATTGGAACCAATTATTCCTAAAAGGCATATGAGGAATCTTGGCCTCGAATGTACCCCTCTGAGTATAACCATACATGGTAGAGGTTCCCCTATTAGAGCAGTCGGAACTCCCCCTTAGCTAATGACAGCCTCCCTATGAATACCAGTATGCATAGGTCTGCCCTTAGACAACTTCACCTTTGATGTGACCAATGTCTGTAGTAGTAGTGATGACGATGACACCATAACATGCCTACCCGTGTTTTTTGAAGACTCCTTACTTATGATTAGTACCTTATCCTTTGAGTCAAACCACCAAACTCAAAAAATAAACCTGGTCTACCCACAACTCGTCGATTATGACCAACGAGGACCACCAATTCTAGACATGTTTAAAAATGATAAGGTGCTCTCAAAATTCATGGGACTAAGGGATACAATACCATGTGGAGATCATAAGGTGACATTTGACACCACACTAGACACACATGCATATTACAGGGAGATGATTGAGTCCTTTAGTTGCAAAAGCAAAAGAATGAGAATAAGCTCGAGGTCTTTGACTGAAAACCACACTGTGGCACTCTTTGACCATAAAATAGTAAAAATAAAGGACACATCCAACAGTGAAAACCTCTTTGAGGTGCCAGAGGATGAAGGATTCAATCTTCCCCTCACTGCACTTCATCAAGAAAAATCAGCAGTTCTAGTAGAACAATGTAACCCCATTAATTTGGGAACAAAAGCAACACCTCACATCATGTTCTATGTTGAATCACTTCTCACGGAAGAACAAGAACTCTTAGCAGAATTCCTAAGAGAAAGAAAGGTGAACTTTGCATGGACTTATGTAGACATGCTAGGTCTTGATTCTAAGGTGGTAGTTCATCATTTAGCTATGTATCTAGGGGAAAAGCCAGTATGACAGAAGATGAGAAAGATGCACCCCCAAATAGCCTTGTTAGTTAAAGTAGAATTGCAGAAGATCTTGGATGGAGGATTCATAAGACCGATTGACTATCTGGAATGGGTGTCCAATATTGTACCTATTTCAAAGCCAAATGGGGGCATCCACATCTGCACCAACTTCAAAGATTTAAATAAAGTGTGTCTTAAGGATGACTTTCTGCTATCAAACATTGACATGATAGTGCATATGACGGTCGGAAACGAGATTCTATCACTAATGGATGATTTTTCTGGATACAATCAAATCATGATAACAAAGGAGGATCAGCAAAAGGCAACATTCACATGTCCATGGGGGACCTATTGTTTGAACATGATGCCTTTTGGGTTAAAGAATGTAGCTGCAACATACTAAGAGCCATGACAATGATCTTTCATGACATGATTCATAAGATAGTGGAAGACTACGTAGATGACATATTGGCTAAATCCAAACAAAGACAGGACCACATTGCAGCCTTGAGCTCTATTTTTGATAGATTAGAAAAATATAAGGTCTATCTCAATCCAAAGAAATGTGTCTTTGGGGTGCAATCAGGCAAGCTCCTGGGATATATAGTATCAATGAGAGGAACCAAGCTGGATCCCACCAAATTCAAGGCGATCCTTGATATGGAAGCACCCAGGACACTAAAATAGTTGAGAGGTCTACAAGGCAAGCTTCATTCCATCCGCAAATTCATAGCATAGCTGGCAAAAAAAAAAATCCCATATTCTCATCTACTCCACAAGGGGGTAGCATACAAGTGGGATGACAAGTGTAATCAGGCATTTAGTAAAATCAAGGAATATCTACTTACGCCACCAATGTTAATGTCACCTATTCCAGGAAAACCACTGATTCTATACATATCAACAACATTGGCAGCTCTCGGGGAACTCCTAGGTCAACACGATGAAAATGGAAGAGAAAGAGCAATATACTACATTAGTAGGAAAATGGTAGGGCATAAGATCAACTACACACCAATAGAAAAAGAATGCTTAGTAGTCATGTTTTGAGCCCAAAAGTTTAGACACTACATGCTGGCTCATCAGATCAAGCTGATTACAAAGATAGATCCGCTAAAGTGAATACTTTCTAAAGCCACTCTCATAGGATCAACAACCAAGTGGGTCATGATATTAACAGAGCATGACATTGAATATGTGGAGAGCAAGGCCATCAAGGGACAAGCAATTGCATATCAACTGGAAGAGGCTCCTATATACATAGAAAACCCACTTATTTTAGAATTCCCTGACAAATAAATTTTTAGCCTAAGTGTTGTAGACCACTGGAAGATGTATTTTGATGGATCTTACATGCAACATGGATCAGAAGCAAGGATTTTCTTCATAACTCCCCAAGGAGATTGCATTCCCAAATCTTACAAACTGTCATTCCCATGCACAAACAACATAGAAGAGTATGAGGCTCTTGTCATAGGCTTAAGGATTGTAGTACAATAGCAAATTATGGCTCTAAAGGTATATGGAGATTCTCAGCTCATAATCAATCAGGTAAAAAATGAATATCAAACAAAGGATGATAAAATGACTCCATACAAGAAGTTGGTCGAGAGCCTCAAAGAGTCATTCATTGATATCACATTTGAACATCTACCTAGAACAAACAAGAGAGTAGCAAACATAATGGCTACAATTTGATCACTCTTGGAAATCCTGCGCAGTGTCCCAAAGCAAGAATTTCTTGTAGAGTAGCTTCTCGTACTAGCATTCGAGGTACCAGAGTTCAAATTCATGTGTGAACTTGTTGGTCCCGGTGATCCCTGGTATCATGACATTTACACATACTTAAGAATAGGAGTCTTGCCCGCTAATATAACCCCAAACCTTAAACAAGCCTTCGTCAAAAATTCAACCCACTTTGTCATCCTAGGAGAAACCCTTTATCGTAGGAGCATTGAAGGAACCCTGTTGCGTTGTCTAAAAATTGAGGAAGCCCTAACTTCTCTAACAGAGGTTCACAACAACATTTGTGGTTCGCCTTCGAGTTGTATGACCTTGGCTAAAAATTTGCTAAGGACTGGATACTATTGGCCCATGATGGAAAGACGAGCACATGAATTTGTCATAAAATGCTTACAATGCAAACAACATGGGGATCTCATCCATGCTCCATCTCAAGAGCTTCATCCAATTATTACACCTTGGCCCTTTTCACAATGGGGGCTCGATCTCATTGGAAAATCCACACCCACCTCATCCAACGGCCACGAGTTCATCATCACCGCCATAGAGTACTTTACAAAGTGGGTCAAAGCCATTACCATGACCTACATAATGCGAAAAAAGATATCCAAGTTCATTCTGAAATACCTCATTTGCCGATATGGTTTCCCCCAAGCCATTATTTCAGATAATAGGACACCTTTCAAAAACCAAGATGTATGTGACTTATGTGAAAGATTCAATATCCAACATCATTTTTCCACTCCATACTATCCCCAAGGAAATGGAGCTACCAACAAAACCATATTGAAAATCCTTAAGAAGACAACCAATGACACTGGTCATGACTGGCATTTGTAGCTAAATCTTGCCTTATGGGCTTATCGCACCAGCATCTGCACACCAACAGGTGCCACTCCATTCTCCCTTGTCTACGGATTAGAATCCATCTTAACCATTGAGATCAAGCTCCATCCCTAAGAATATCATTGCAAAACCTCATCACAGATGAAGAATACAAGGTCTCATGACTGAATGAGCTGGAGTTACTAGATGAATGACGTAAAGATGCCCTAAACCATCTACAGGTGTATCAAAACCAACTCAAGTGGAGTTATAACAAGAAGATCAGGAGGTGGACCTTCCAAGTTGACGAACTTGTGCTAAAGGAGAACCAGAAGAATGTGCCAAACCCAAAAAGCAAAGGAAAATTTGAGCCCAACTGGTCAGGACCTTTTGTCATCACGACAAGCTATAAATCAAGGGCATATCAGTTATCAACACCAGAAGGTGAACTTGTGCAGGAGCCCATGAAAAACTCTCATCTCAAAAAGTTTTATGCCTAGAATCTTTCAAGGTATAGAACCAAAAAATAAAAAAAATGGTCACCTTGATGAAAACCTGGCAAACAGGTGTCTTGGTGACAACAAAAAAATACAAAAATAGAAAATCCAAAAAAAATTAGAGAAATGATTGAAAATAGTAAAGAAAAAAATTGTCCTCTAGTGAAAACCACTTCGGTGGTGCTTTGGACATGTACCTTGGTGAAAACCTGACAAACAAGCACCAAGCGTAAATAAAGCACTCTCCATCCATGAGGATCTTCATGACTTACTCGGCACACTCACTTATCCATTAAATTCCATCTATTATTCCACCATCCATTTGCATCCATACCATAGCTTGATCTTTTGTTCATATCATGTTCCACCCTAGTACTACTTGGCACATTCCTAAGGTCAGTTTGTCCTACCTATATTGAAGTAGTCTATCACATCACACTAGGGGCATGTTATTGTACCTGCATCAGATCGAATTCGTGTATATTCTTGTGATCTACCTTAAAGTCAAAAATCCACAAACATCAATAAAATCAATCAAAAATCCAAAAACATTCAGAAATCCATAAAATATCCAAAACATCCAAATCATATCAAAATCCAAAACATGTCAAAAATCTAAAAAAATAAAAAATAGAGTCATCTATCCAAACTATGTCATCTCTAAGCTTGAACGTAGGAAAGGTTGATCTTTGATCATCCCCCAAGACATTTCAGGTCAGTCCTTTAGGCATCCATCACAATGGCAATCCGTTTTCCCATCTATCTCATCAGTAATCAAGTATGTCATCATTCTAACTATGTGGTCTCTATGTGTATAACGTAGGCAAGGCTAATCTTTTGATCAGCTCCCAAGACCCCTAGGATAGGACTTTAAGTTAGTCTCTTGGTCAAATCTTGAAAATACCAAAAACATCGAAAAATCTCAAAATCCCAAAAAATACCCTGAAAACATTTCAAAATACCAAAAATATCCAAATATCTGAAAAACCCAAAATGGTGCATCTATCTCATCTCGCTTTCACCCGTGATAATCATCACCCACAATAATTCAATCATCATCTTTATCCTTTGGTAAGTCAGTCGGAAGAAAGTCTAGGAGGTTCAAAAGTGAACACCTAATCGTCAAAGTCTCAAGTCTAGGTTAGTAAGTTAGCAAGTTGGTCAACTCGGAGTATCAATAGCTTATCATCCAATCAAAATCTCATTATCACCTGATCACAACATGTCCTAGGAATGCAACCTTCCTACGATGGACATCACCATCACGCAAGACCATATTTTAGTCTTGGCTAGCGGTACAAAGAAATTAGCTTGTTTGTTTATTTTATCTAGTCTTTTTGACTTATCTTATTTTTGCACTCATCCCAAGGACCTCTCGATGATGTCTAAATAAAATAGGTTTAGAGAGAAAGGAATGGGGCAATGATCATTATATTTTTTTATCTGTTGAGCTTGTTGGATATTCTTGTAAAATAACTTGGTTGTACATTCTTTGTTTGGTTTGTAGAGAGGATGTTTTAAGTGTTTTGTTGACTACATAGGAAGGCTTTCTTTTCTATGTTTTGGTCTGAGATGTTTGAAATGTCTAAACTACCTACTGAATAAGGTTTTGTACACTGAGTGTGAACATGAATAATCTTATCTGATTGTCGAGTCAAATTCCATCACACTAGGTACCACACCATCTTGGTTCTTTATACCTTGATGCATACTCTTGACTTGTTGGATCTCTTTTCTTCTATCTTCTCTCCATACTAACATGGTACCATGATAGTTAATTAGAACATCTCTAATGCATCGGCCTTGCACCCACAAAATCACTAGCATAAATTCATATTATATCATATAGATCATATCATCCTACATTATCATCATCTTAAGTTATGAGGAATAATACAGATGTATTATTCTAAGCATCTTAAGAAATCATTGCATTACATTCATCTCATATCATACATCAGCATCATTTTTCATAAAGGAAAAGAAACAAAAACATTATCATTACTCACAATGCATCACACGAATCATTAAGTATATAATATAAATCATCTGCATATCATTTGCATCCATTATCATTACATAATCATTTACATACCATAAAATGCATCCATACAATTGTCATCACAAAATGCATAGAAAAATACAAAAAGAAATGCATCCATAATCATCATCGCATCATATAGAAACATACATCATATTGCATGAACATAAAATAGAAGCATTTCATAACATCTCATAGCACATATGAAATTAAAATGCATTCATCATACATCATAAGAAATCTCATAAATAGAACCATCTCATATATATATCATCAAAATATACAATTTGTCATGGTACAAAATTCAGATCAAGTGTGTACACATCAAAATAAATGACTTAATCAGAGCCGGAGAGTCAAAAATAAATATACTATCTATGATCGAGGAATAGCCCTACTACTTGTGCCCCTCCCCCTCCTTCCTCTCACCATGGTCCTTAGGAGGCCTCATCCTTGTCTGCTAAGAAAAATCTGGCACCCAACCGATCGACAACATTGCCTGCATGTAATGGTGCTGATAGTACTCAGCCTCTCACCTCTCAGTATGGCCTCAAAGATACTGTCTAGCCCTGCGATGATTAGGCAATACTCTCAAGATGTTGTCACCAACCAATCTCTTGATCCCTCTCAGACCGAGCTTGGTCCCTCTCAGTAGTAACTGTCAAAACCTTCTACCGAGCCTGATCTCTCTCAGCTGTCAAAATTTGTATCTGACCCTATAACTGCTAGATCAGTGCATCTATGTGCTCTGGCTATCCTAGTAGCTACTATGGGACCTCTCTATCACCATCTCGTGGTGGTGTCAGTGCTCATGGCGGTGTAGGTGCCCGTGGTGGTGTCTACACCCATGGTGGTGTGTGTTGTACCTGATCTTAGGGTGGCATCTGATGTGGAGGTGGCCCATCCCCTCCCCTATTTATGTCCCTATCACCATCACCCCGGCCTCCCTATCCTTGCCCCCTGTATGCTGACCTACCTCTCGGTCTCCACCATGGGAGAACCGCACCTGGAACTGTCAATCTCAAGGGAGGCCTAAACCAATCCTGGTGTTCCTGTGTCACTCCTGCATCTATTGGCCCCTGATCATATGGCCACAACCTGACCACTAATTGTCTGAATGAGGCTACCGCCTCAGGTGCTGGAATGGGTTGGCTTCATATTGTCTCTCTCGTGGTATGGGTGAAGATTTCCAGGTACTGTTCATCTGGACTATCCTCAACATCAAAAAATTACTGTGCTACTCTGTCAGGGAGGTAACACTCTATCATTGTATGCTCCCAGCCTTGCATCCATCTGTCCTATCAAGCAAAGAATAGTTGCTCAGTTTCATCGTACCATGGACCTATGCCCATCTAGGACCTCCAAACAAACTCTCACATCTCATCTATAACTCATCGCCAATGGGTGATGCCTCTTGTACTTGTGTGAGTAAAATGAATCTAGGCTCCCCCATATCGCCAGACAACTGGATCATCTATATCCAATACCATTGGTGTAACCTGTGGGTAGAGCATGAGAATCTGCTCCCATGCCCAAATATGCAATAATGTGACACTGCCCCTAATGGCCCTGTTTTCAAGGTAGGAAAACTCATGAAGATCCCTATACAAAGAGGCCAGCATCACTGGACCCCAAGAAAAATATTCCCTACGGAGGACCATCCGCTCCCATGCCAATCCCCAGCTCGGACTGAAATATCAGCCTCGTCAATTTGGTGCCATGAGACCTGAAATGATGGCTACAACAATCAATATGTAGGTGGGAACTATAGCCCGGTACCCCTCTAAATCAATCTTTCCATTGGAGCAATGGATCTCATCAAGCCCCATCACATCGAAATAGGCATCCTTTCCAGCATCTGGATCATAGATCACCCTCTTTCCATGAATGGGCAGTCGTAGGATGTGTCAAACATCCTCAAGAGTAACTATGGCCTTGTCGGTAGGAAGGTGGAAGGAGGATTTCTCACTGTGCCATCGTTCTGCTAGGGCTATCATCATCCCCAAGTGGGTCCAAATAGGATGAACATACGTAACAAACCAAAGATCAAGAGCACCAAGCTGCTCCTAAAGAAATATGTGCATACCCTGTAGTCTCCGCAACATCGGGCATCTGTGCTCCCTCAAGTGAAGTATCTCAAGATCCTCCTACACAAGGGAAGTCATCGCGTCAAGCCTCGTAAAAAAATAAAAATTGGGATCTCATGCCAAGTTTTTGCACTTGAAACAACAAATGTGGCGCTGTTCGCAATTGTGGTACAGTTTGTAAAGTTCTAAACTGCACCGTCGGGGTGAGTTTTGCTAACCCTAAACTCTTAAAGTGTGTTGCGTAGTGCTCTTTGCAAATGCAACTAACTTTTCAACTGAACCCTAATTCTAAACTACGTCGCACGGTGCTCTTTGCACTTCCGGCCGAAGTTTTCCTAAAGCCCTAGTTTCCTACCTAGCTCATAGTGGCACTCTCTACCGGCGCACTTTGAGGTCGTGCGACACCAATTTTTCATTTTCAGTGGTGCTATATATCGTCGATTGACCTAAAGTTGACTTTGACCCTATTTAATGCACGTAAAATGATAAAGTAAAAAGTCGAGATAGGGGTACATACCACGGGTCCTATGTCAGTTGGCCACTGGTGCACTCATACCCTCTCTAACACGTGTTGGGGAAGCTATCATTGTGCCATATTGATCAAGACTCAAATTTTGGGAGGCAAGAATTTTGAAAGGCTAAGTGTGAAAGTGATTTGAAAGTGATCGCTGAAGGTCTATTGAAGCCTAAAAATTAGGGTTTTTTGACCTAATTTGACCATCCAGCCTAGGGTTTGGACCCTCGATCTCATTTTTTCCTGATCGAGGGCCATTTTGTATCTTTTTTGCCATTTTAACAAAAAAATTGGCATCTTGGGGCATTTTTGGACCCATCAGGCACCTTGTCCTCTTTTTTTTCGTGAGATCACCCAAATTTTTTGTCCGATCTCTTGAGGGAGAAATATACTAGCATAATCCTATTATTGGGGCAGCAGTGGGGCATCTAGATAAATCAAGAAAATTTTAGAACTTTGATCACAACAGTTTATTCTTTGAACCAATGCAACAAATGCACTGCTTCAAAGAGGGGCAAAATGTAGACATGGAAAATGTACCAAGTTGACCGACGCACTTGATCCTGATTACTAACATCATTTCATCCTTAATCATCTTCTCAGCTTGTCATCACTTTTCATCCCTTAATTAAATAAATTATTATTTATCTAATTAAGTCATTCTTCCCTATTGATTAAATTAATCAATTTAATTTAATTAACCCTAAGTCTATGTTCATTTAAATAATTCATTTTATTTAAATTAAGTCTCTAAATTCCTTTTATTAAATTGAATAAATTAAACCTTATTTAATTTAATCTAACATTATCCCCTTTAGTTAAATAAATCAAATCATTTATTTAATTAAATCTTTCTTCTCAATTCTTGATTTAAATTAACTCATAACTTTAAGTCAAAATGGTCACATCCCCTAATCTCCCATTAAGTTAGTTAACCTTTGATTAATTTAATCCTAATTCATGTCACATCCTCTTGAGAATGCAACTTGCACAATAAATCATTTATTTTGATTGATTAAAATCCCTATTTTCTCTCACATGACATAAAAAGGGAATATTCTTCCAAATTTGAAAATCCCTCCAATAGGGATTTTTCCTTCCAACAAGGCATTTAACTCCTCTTACATGTCCTTTTGCATTGAGCCAAGTGGCATTCAAGTCATTTTCCATCCCTCTTCAACAAGTCATTTCACAAATTTGAAATCCACCTAATAACATTTATTGGCACTTTGATCAAAATGTGCACAACCTTCATCCATTCACATCTTGACAAGTGGCACTTGGTCATTGGGTGTTGAATGATCCCACATTGCTCAATCTTGCTCATTCTTCCAATTTTGAAATCTATAAATATGAGGCTTTTTTCCTCAATCTTCATCCACAATTTGAGAGTAAAGTTATTATCTTCACATTGAGAACAACTTCACATATTTTCTTGAGCATTTGTCATCACCATTGCTAGGTTATTGCAGGTTTTTGTCAGGAAATCATCTTGTTATTCATCAAAAAAGTGGTTCAATCTCCATCAAATCATCAAGCTTACAAAGGAGTTGGGAAAGGGAAAATTTCTACACATAATTGGCACTAATTCCCCCATGGGATTAAGTGTTTGCATTGCTTAAATAGGATTTAACTTAGTTTTTTGTCTTGTTTTTCATTTTCTTTCTATTTTGAGTATTGTTAATGAATTTCATGGGAATCCTTGTTCTTACTTGCGTTTGAATCTAATTGTGTGTTTTTTTGCTATGTTTGTGTAGGTACAGGATTGGGGTTCATAGAGTGTATGGATGTGAGAACGATGGTCGACAATGTTACAGATGGTGAGAGGCTTTGTGGAGACAACAAAATAGGTGTTATGTGCCTTATTTAGAAAGACATACCTACCACTTAGAGGATGAGCTTTGGATGTGGATGGATACATGGAGATAGTGTTAGGAATGACCCTATACCTATGTAGACTAATTTGTGGGATACTCCTAGCCAATAGGAGTGGATGATTCTTTAGCTTGGCACTAGGAGGCATGGTTGTTGATATGGTGGGAAGATTGAGGAGGTTTTCATGGGGAGATTTCTTGTTAGCATAGCTTTATAGGGACATGCACATAGTGTGCTATAGGAGGGGAGCTAGTATGACTCATGTCACACTACTATATGTGTGGGTGTGGGAGCACATTCAAGTGGCGAGGTCACTCATAGAGAGGAATACCAGGGCAATAGATAAGCCACTAGTGTTTACCTAGAGAGAGTTTTTGAGATACATGGAAATCAAGAGTATGGCACCCTAGAGGCAAAGGATGGATGAGTTGGACGATGGGGATATCATCTAGAGACCCTATAGAGATATGGAGGATTCGAGGGAGGCTAGGGGTATACTATGATTATGTGTTTACTTAGCACTAATTGATTAGATAACAACCCTTCCAGATTGAGGGGTATATATCAAACAAAGTGACACATCAATTCGGCATGGTATGGGTTATTTTGGAGCTCAAGGAGAGGTTCACATAATTATCAAGAGAGACAGGTCTATGGGGTTCACAAATTATGCATGTAGAGGGTGGCCATGAAATCATGGAGGGACCTAGTAGAGACCATATGGTATTGATGAGGAGGGGTGGAAGATCTAGGCATAACTTAAAGGTATGTTGATTTGTGGCAGGGGAGGAGATCGAAGGTAGTGATACCTCTTAGAGGGCAAGTTGTGGGTGCTAGGATATTAGCACCAGTACAAGTGGATTTAGTCGAGTAGGAGGAAGCTGTAGCTGGAGAGAGACAAAGGGAGCAAAGGAGGGTTGTGCACTAGGAGGAGAGGCAAGAGGTCCTAGATGTGATTGAGGAGTTCGTGGCAGAGAAGGAGGATGACGAGGATGATGAGGATACATGAGAGAGTGGATATGATGGAGAGGGGAGTGAAGATGATGAGGATGAGGATGAAAGAGAGGAGGGTGAGGAGGAGGAGATGGAGGTGGATTCAAAATTCCATGTCTGGAGGTCATGCCCCACATTTGATAGGAGCAAGGATAGGATGACAATGATCTAGAGGAGAGGTTAGTGGCAAATGAGAGTAATAGTTCCTAGTTATAGGACCTCCTATGCTTGGATTTTGATGATGTGGCCAACAAGACAACTGAGAGGTCCATAGCCTCTAGCTATAGATGGTGATTTAACTGGGAGATATAGCTAAAGTGACTACAGAGAGAGATGACCTATAGGCCTAGGTAGAGAATATTCACCTGATGAAAAAATCCATGGGATACCATTGAAATCTTGAAAAGGAAACGAAATATTCCCCTATGAGTATTGAAATATGTTGCAAATTTTATTCGTCAATTTTGTTTAAACCTACCACTGATTTTAATGAGTTGACTACTAGATTTTTTAATGAGCCAATCGAAGGTGGGAGGCGAGGCCGATAGGGCTGTGTGGGCGAATATGAATGTGTCATGTGGCAACCTGTAGGCCTGTGGCCTAGTACAATTATGCAGATGGTACGTCTGCGTACTATGACTTCCGATTTTTTTATTTTGCAATTTTAATACAAATTTTCCAAATAGACGTTTTCTAAAAATATTTCAATGCCAACTATATAATTTTTAAAAAAAAAAATTCAGAAAAAATAAATCAAAATAAAATATTTAATTATTTTTTTCAAATCGTACTGAATGTATTTATGAATGACCTAGGGGTTGTATGGCTCTTTAGGTAATTTGTTTTTTCCTCAGTAGACAACTTCTCTAATTTGGATGAATTTACAATTGATCTTAAGGTTTTTAGCCCTTTTGGATGTGATGGAAAGGTTGGATTTGACCCAAAATACTCCAAAATTGTAGCTACCTTCTGGATATGGCAACCACACTTTAGCCTCAAACCCTCATAGATTTAACCTCATATTTCTTATTTGGACAAAATACAAGGGAAAACTGACTTTCTTAGACCTTTTGAACTCAATGGTGAGCTCAGATTTGCACCAACAAGCTCCAATTTGAACCTGTAATAAAGAGCAATAAGGTGATCCCACAATAGTGGTTTACAATTTTTGGCCAAACTGGACACTGAAATTATTATTTTTAACTAAATATTCACATTCGGGCACTTATAGCGGCTAAATTGTGAGGAATTTGAAGATGATGTAAACTAGAGTCTTGTCACATTTTGTCTGTAGATTCTAAAAATATTTTTTTCATTTCTTTTGGAATTAGATTGCACTTCTTTTTCCATCTCTCACGAAAATTGATTTTTTTCAGAAAACAACATTTTTAAAAAGTGACGCACAACATATAACGCATAAATGTCTTTTAAATGAAGGATAAAATTCTAATTCTTTCTAATTTAGATTTGTAACTCCGATATCTAGTGCTTCCACTTGGTTAGATAGTTTTTTGTTCAATATTGTTCTTTAATCAAGTTTCGAAGTCAAACCAGTTACAATTCAGACATAGCACGACTATATAACGCGTAACTTTTTTTGTATATATCGAAATTCATAAAAAAAAATTGTTCGATCAAGGACTTCAATATCTAGTGCACTCATATTTTTCAATTTATTTTTTACAATATGCTATTTTTTCACATGTGCAGAACAAAGACCTTCATTTTTGATGAAAAAACTATGTTTAATAAAACTAAAAAAACACATACATAATAAAACCAAAACATATTAAAATTATAGTCGTTGGATACCTCATTCCAGTTGGGTTTAGGAATTCTCCTCCATTTTCATCCTCAACCCGAACTTCAAAGGGGAAAAAATTTCATATTTTTTGGTGTCAGAGGGAGAGAAGGGGGGAAAAGGGGCTTTGAGTGAGCCCCCCTTCGAACAAACCCCCCTTGACTTGTTCGAACGAAGGGGGGTTCACTCGAAGGGGGGTTTGTGTAAAGGGGGATTCACTCGAACTAGGGGTTTGAGCGAACCCTTTTATGGGTTCATGCAAACTCCCTAGTTCGTTCAAACCCCTTAAAACTCAATTTTTTGATTTTGTGAGTGTTTTTACAATTTTGCTTCCTCAACAAAATTGTAAACCACTATTATGGGCTCACCCCATAAAGAGGAACCCCCTAAAATCTGGTATTTCTATCAAGTTTTTCAAATTCTCCAGATCATCATACAATGCAAGAGAAGAGCATACTCAACTTTTCAATATTTACCAAGATCTCTCAAAAAAAGGCTAATCAAAAGCACCCAACTTGCTCTGATACCATGTTAGAATTGGCTATGAAGATAGCAACACAAGAACTAGAGGCCAAATAGAAAGCACAAAGAGATAAGATCTAAATAAGACAAGAATAAACTGTATTCTTATCAATTATGATTTGATGTTGATGTGTACAATGTAGTAGAGACCCCTTGGTTATATAGCCAAGGTGAGATACAGGTAAGTGCAACAAGATGGTTCCCAAAAAGGGGACTTAAGTGGACACCTTTTTTTTTCTTCTGAAATTAGGAAAGACTGACTTTGGACGTGAAATTGAGGATAGTTACACTCAGATTTTTGGGATGGAACAAAAACAAGGATCAAAGTGCTTCGAGTCTACTTTCTAAGTGGTTCAAACGAGGGACATACACAAATTGATGTTGTTTTTGTCAGAAAAACATAACATAACAACTCTTGTACGACCTTAGCATGGTGTACTTTTTTTTAGTATTTTTAAAATCGCTACAGTCACAAGTTAGCTAATAGTATGTATTTGATGCACGATTTTTTTGATAATTTTTTAATGAATATTTTTTTTTTTACTAATTTTCGAAGTGGACACTTTCTAAAAAATAGAATTTTGGCCGTGCTACCCCTACAAATTTTGGAAAATAATTAATTTAAAAAAAAAAAATTTAGAATGGAGTCTAGTTTCTAAAAATGTAATTTATTTGAAATTTTGATGAATGGTTAATTTATAACGAAAAAACTAGCAAACACTTCTTTTTGACAAAAAAGAGATACAAACAAAAGAGATTATGGATGAAAGACTTAACATTGTTAGAAAGTGAAAAAATTGCATCATTGGATAGCTAAGAGAGAATGTAACATTACCCATATGTTCGATTTGTTTGATACTGAACAATGTGCAATCCTAACAGTGAGCACAAACTCGATTATGTGAAATATTGTAGAATTTGCAAAAACACGTCTTTGGTCATTGGGAATTCCTTGAGCCAAACCTTTGGATTGGTATTCCAAGGAAAATATGAATCCTAAGGCTTTGGGATTCCCAAAGCAAGATATAACGTGAGCGTGTTATATCTCAATTTTGACATGATTTTTTGCTTCTGCGGGAAACATGTCAACCAAGACATAACGCGAGCGCATTATAACATGCTTGCATTATATCTCAGTTTTGACATATTTTTTGCTTATGTGGGAAACATGTCAACCAAGACATAACACGAGTGCAGTAGAATTCACTCGTTTTATGTCTTTTTTTAATGTTAAATGCCATTCTATTGAATGTATGTTGATCTATTTGTATGTTTGTATGTACATGTATGCTTGTATGTCATGTACATGTATGTATGTGTGATCAAGACAAATCTACTAGTCTAAAAATGCAAAACAAAATAGAATGCAAGAGAAGCAAGTAACACCTAACACCTCGAGATTGGGTTGTGTTGAACACAAATAAAAAAGATAAAGATAACAACAAGATAATATACCTTCTCCCTTGTGTTGATCCATGGTTGGCCCTTGATGATGCTTTAAATATGCGCTCCTTGATGGAAAAATTGTGATGGTAGTGGTAGTTGGGTGATCAATGAGGATGGATAAATGTAATAATGGCTAAAATGCAAGATGCACAATGTAGGTGAATTGCAATAACAATGGCTAAAATTGCTAAATGGCTTGAGAGCATAAGTTTGGTAATAATGCATGTGTAAGTGTGAATAAAGTGAAAAGCACAAAAGACACTTCTTAATACGACATTATATCAATAGACAAGTTAAATGAATCAATTCAAAGCAGTAATCTATCGAAAGTGCCATATTGCTCTCTATCTCCAAAGATTTATTAAATCTCGATTGCTCTTAGATTGTTTAAGCAAATAAGACTGTTAAAATGACTATTTGAAGAACGAGAAAGATGCTAATGCAATGATATGGAAGCTATATGTGAATACCTGATGATAAATCAATTAAAATAGCATGTATTGACATGGAAACAGATAATTGCAGCTACAGGAGGCAGCCATGGCTGAAAATCTTGATTGCTAGATGCTTGATGTGTGAATTCTTGCAGAGTAAGAATGCATAAAATAAGATTATCTAGATCCTTTCTTGGTTGAATGAGGCTTATATTTATAGATTTCCTGGCTGTAGAAATGCACAGGGAAGGCATTGAGAGGCTTGGATTCAATATGGAGGATTGAATGGTGAGAGATTGAGGAGATTGAGAGAAAGATGGAGATTGTCTCTACCCATGAAAACACCAGGCAAGAGAAGAGGAAAGATTGATGGAGGAGGATTGAGAGATGAAATTCCAAATTTGTCTCCAATTTGTCTCTAAAACTTCCCGTGAAGTTTCCATCAATTAATTTAGACACGATTTAGACATAAATTAGACATAGGATATCTAATTCATTTTTGAGGAAATATAGATTGGAATATTCCTTATGCCTTAATTCAAATATTTTGATTTATTTAAACTAGGAAAAGGAGATAAATAATTTAATAAAACAAACTATAGGATAATTTATTAAATTAAACAGACGAATATGGCAGTTAATCAATAAATCGTTTGATCTTTATTTAATTAATTTGAGATCGATGTGATAGAATAAAATAGGGATTTGATAATTAAATCAAAGAAAGTATTTAATTTTGTTTATTTAATTAAGATGAGATTGGCAGAAATTTAGAAGATTGTGAACGTGAACTATATAAATAAATATTTCTATTTATTTAAACAGTAGAGGAAATTAGGATAATTAATCAATAATTTGTATTCAATTAATCGGATTCTCTAGACCATTTTTAGGTGTATACATTTTGCCCCTCTTCGAAGTGATGTGTTTATGCGTTGCTTCGAAGAAAATATTTTGCTGCTACTACCAACATTGATGATAAAAAAAATAATTCAGTGTGCCCCAGACATGCCCCAGATATTGATTTTTAGATGATGCCGATAATATGCCCCCTCGAGAGATATATTAATGATGTGATGATTTGATGAAGTTACGATGATGAAATAATTTATCTCCCGACAAAATGTGAAGAAATATAGCCCACAGATGAATTTCAATTAATTCCATGAATAAAATTAATCAAAAGATAATAAAAACCCCTCAAAAATCCCTTTTCAAAAGTTATATATAGTCCAAAAGGTCACTTTCAAAGTCATTTGCACTTTTGAGTTTGAAAAATCCTTGTGATAGAGACATTTCAGCCAGCTGGAGCAGGATGCCAATCCCTTACCACACTCACCGTTTCGAGCGTGTTCGACATCATCATCGACCGGCCACGTATGGACCTCTGGTATGTACCCCGTATCCTCCTCGTTTTTTGTGAAATTTTGTTTTTTATGCATTTAATAGCTTTAGGCATTTTTATGTTGTTTTAGCACTTTCAAGCCGTGTTGTAGTGCTTTCACTCCAATGTAGTGCTTTCAGTAGGTAGATTAGCGCTTTGAGATTTAGCGCATGCATTAAAATCTCTAGCGCTTCGATAGGATAATGTAGTGCTTTCATGATGTAGTGCTTAGATAGTTAGGTTTAGCGCTTAGATGTCAGATTTTAGCGCCTAGAGAAATCTAGCACTTTGATTTGGTAGATTAGCGTTTTCATGGTCTATTCTAGTAGTTCTGGTAAAACGGCGCTTTGATGGACTATTTTAGCACTTTGATGTGGTAAAACAACGCTTAGATTAGAATAGTGCTTCTGATGCCTGATATAGCGCATCAGAGGTGGGAAATAGCGCTTTTGAGATTTAGCACCTTGGGTGCCTGATTTAGCACTTCCGGTGCCTAATTTAGCGCTTTGATGTTAGAATTGAAGATTTTGACTTAGGTAACTTTGATTTCATCAATTCTAATCATGTCCATTCTTCGGATTGGTATGATTGATAATCCAAATTCTTGATGTTGGATTTGGATGATTTAAATAAGACTTACTCTCATGATAGGCGAGAAGAAATCCTATTTGTGATGACCCTCATGATAGGCGAGATCTAGATAATTTTTTGATGAACCTCATGATAGATGAGGTTTGTTGATGTTCTGAGAACCTCATGATAGGTGAGGTTTTATTTTGCCCATGAATTTTGATCGAAAATTCATACCAAAATTTTTTGGAATAGACTTGATAGTAGAATAACTTTTGATTTCCAGAAATAGTGCACTGATTGTTAATTTTTCACTATGATGATAGGAGGATTTGGGTACTCTCCAGATGCGAGAGAGGTTTCCTTGGACCACAGACTTGATACCTCATTTGACACTAGATGAGCTTCAGATTATAGGCTGATGCAGCTTGACTAGCTTGCTCGATATGCCCCAAATTAGGATTAATCGGGGTTTGTTGACTGATTTGGCTGAGAGGTGGCACAGTGACCACAACACCTTTCATTTACCCACTAGCAAGATGACAGTCACACCCAAGGATGTGTGGCGGATTCTATGCATTCCATTCATGGGCCAGATTGTAGTTTATGATTCACACGAGGTTGGTGGTAGAGATGCTCTTTGTAGAGTATTTCAAGATCAGGATATTGCGGGTCTGAGCGTCCGATGGAGGAGGATTGCTAACTCATAAGCGGCACTGCTAGTAGTGTTTGCTGGATTTATTGGAGGTTTCCTTTGCCTTGATCACAGGTCAAAGGGATTCCTCATGGGTTGGGACAGGACTCTAGAGAGTATGATGGTACATGGTACTAGATATGCATGGGGGATGTGCATGTTGGTGCATCTTTACCATGATCTTCACTTAGTTGTGTACCTTGGAGCTCAGAATCTATCAATAGGGATGACTTTGTTACAGGTGTGGGCATGGGAGCACTTCTCTATTGCTTGGCCATTTCCAGTGGTAGACAGACCAATAGGCAAACCATATGTGTTCAGATATAGAGGTCGGCTTACCCAGGCCCGGATGGGTAAGTTAGAGCATTGGAGGTGGGTTTTTGATGATACAGAGACTGTTACCTGGTGGCCATACCTAGATTGTGAGCAGTGGGATGAGGATGATGTAGTGTTGGGGTATCTCTATGATTCCATGTACCTGATTGGTCGGACACATTTTTTATTAGAGAGGTTTTTGCTTCGACGAGTGTACCGACAATATGGCATCGTTTAGTGTATGCCACAGAGGGTAGCCCTCTATGCTAGGCGGCGGTGTGATATACCTGATTGGGGGCCCTGTTTGTCATATGATGCTTTAGTAGAGGGATATAGGACATTGCAGTTGTCACCCTGGGATATGCGTAGAGACATTACAGAGGCGGCAGTGACAAAGGAGTATGCGGCATTTTTAGCTTTGACTCCACATCCTCGCATCACCATTCTGGATGAGCCAGCACCATTACCTGTAGAGGAGGATGTAGCTGAGGGTTCCAAGGATAGTGGGGGTGGGGATGATTCCCCATCTAACAGTAGCTCAGAGAATGGTAGTGATGACAATAGCAGTGATGACAATGATGGTGGTAGTGGAGGTGACAGAGGGGTAGGGCTAGTCAGCAGTAGTCCTTCATCCAGTAGGCCTCGCAAGAGGCAAGCAGTGGCAGTACCATCAGTGGATCATTAGAGACAGATTGTAGGTCTCCAGATGTAGATTTAGACATTGCAGGGGTAGTTGGTATAGGCTCGGGGTTTGCTTGTTCAGACCCAGACTTAGATGTAGGCACAGGCTCAGGCTCAGGCTCATGCTCAAGCTTTAGCGCAGGTTTAGGGACAGTTGGCCGTTATGCAAACATAGGTTTCTACTTTGACAGCCGAGTGAGACAGTGCTCGTCAGATTGTTGAGAGGGCACAAGAGACAGCGGAGACCCTATAGAGAGTGGCTGATGGTACCTCAGTGTCTGACTATATGAGAGAGGTTATGCGGGTTGGCCGAGAGGCAGAGTTCTATCGAGGTAGATATCATGATGCAGTGTCTGTTGATCATCGAGTCAGCTATGCCCCATCGAGATCCGATCAGACATATACTCGGATAGTGAGCGAGGGTGTTACACAGCCTCCATAGAGAGATCCTAGAGATCCTGGTACTTCCGAGGGTGGTGGTGGTTCTGGTCCCATTAGACCTACACATTCTGGCAGTAGCAGATCATAGATGCTATTGTGATTTTGAGATTTCTTTTTTCGAGACATGATGTATACTACAGTGTACCTCATTTTTTATGATGTATCTTGACTTCAAACTTCATTGTATACTTGACACTGATGATATATATATGATGGAGTTGATTTGATCCTATGATGGTTCATGATTTCTATGTGATGGATGCATTTATTTTGAGATGTATCATGTGATGTTTCTATATATGAATGCCTTTATTTCAAATGTGATGATGATTATGATGAATGCATGTGCAATAATATTTGATAAATGAATGTGATGATGTAATGTACGCAAATTCTAAATGATAAATGATAATGATGATGTATAGATAATATAATGATGTATGATGAATGAATGTGATGATGTAATGCACGATGTATTTGATAAATGTATAACTATTTGATATTAAAAATTCATTTGATGATGAAATGATGAAAACTTAATGATGAGATGATAAATTTTTTTTTTTTTTCAGATTTTATGTCAAGTATACTCAGTCATGATTTGTAGAAAAGATAATTTATTGATTGGAATCCTTTATGCAAAAAATACTCTGCAGATAATGAATGTATTATGAATGCAATCTAATTTATCATGCAACTATATGCAACCAAATGTCATTTTAATAGTATTTTTGTGCTTGGTATCATCATAGAGCTTTTTTTTTGGATGTTGAAAGTTAGTACAAGCATCGATGGTTGTGTTAATCCAATGATGACCTGAGTATTAATTTCATGATTTTTGATATTGCAATTGAACACAAGCATCTAGGTATAATTAAACCGAGATGACCTGAGCATTCATTGCATAAACAGATAGAGATTAATCATTTGAGTGTGTGAATTTTGAATGTCATCGGTGATACATTTGCATAGCACATCCCCCAACAATTCACACATTTATATGACTAACTTATAGATAGCAGACAATAAAAATATCATTCTCCTTGCGTGTTTCTATAGTTCAATACATCATCGAGTAACTCCAAAGAAATGGTAATCAAAAAATGCAATTTATCCATCTTTTACCTTGAGTGTTTCATTCATTTAGTCAGATTTTAGATCATCCATCCTGATTGTGATTTTCTGATGTTTTTGTGTTTTCGAGATTTTGACCAAAGACCTAACCTACTGACTTATCCTAGGGGTCTCGGGGGCTGATCAAAGATTAGTCTTGCCTACGTTACACATGCAGAGACCACGTAGTTTGACTGACTCAGACCTAATGATTTTTTTAAAATTTTGCTTTTTTAGACTAAAATTTTGACATGTTTTTGGATTTTCGATATGATACGGATGATTGATGTCTTCCTGATGGTTGTTTTTGCTTTCTTGTCATACTGTTGTTCTCCCAGATTGGTGAAATCGATGTTTTTGTTGCCCCTTGTGATATCCAGATGTTGCCCCCAAGCTATGGAGTGATACTTGACCATGTGACATGATTTTGATATGGATGCAATGATGGCAAGACTAATGACATGATATGGATTGATATTGACTGCCAGACTAATGATCCTGATATGTAGAAAAATAGATAGGAAAGTTGATCTTAAATCACATATGACGCCTGTTTCCTGGTTTTCACCAATATTTTTTTATTACACTTTGTGTTTTGATATTTTTCTATTTTTTCCCTTTTTTCTTTCTTTTTGATTTCTTTTTTTTTTTGTATTTTCTGTTTCCAAGACTCCTATTTGCTAGGTTTTCATCAAGGAAACCTTTTCAACAAGTTTTAAACCCGTGCATTAGGATATTTATGTATAGAATTTTCTTATATGAATATTGTTGATAGGTTCATCAAACAGATCCCCTTATGACATTGATAGTTGATATGCCCTTGATCCATACACTGATATGACAACAAAAGGACCTAGCCAATTAGGCTCAAATTTCCCTTTCTTTTCTCTATCCTGCTGATTCCTAGGGTTCTCTTTTAAAACCAAATCACCAACTTGAAAAACCCTCGACTTTACTCTGTGGTTGTAACTCCTTGACATTCTCTATTGATAAGTCGTTAGATGATTAACAGCTTGTTGATGACGCTTATCTAACAACTCCAGTTCCTGCAGCCTAGATACCCTATAATCCTCATCTGATATGATTCCCTTGAGTGATACACGAAGGGATGGAATCTCTACTTCTATGGGTAATATGGCTTCTAATCCATACACCAAGGCATATGGTGTAGCTCTTGTTGGTGTTTTGATACTTGTTCGATAGGCCCATAGTGCAGGATTGAGTTGAACATGCCAATCTCGTCCAACATCATTAATCATCTTCTTTAGGATTTTGAGAATCATTTTGTTTGAGGC
The DNA here is from genome assembly GCA_007115665.2 of Sequoiadendron giganteum. NCBI lineage: Eukaryota > Viridiplantae > Streptophyta > Pinopsida > Cupressales > Cupressaceae > Sequoiadendron > Sequoiadendron giganteum. Next base: position 27,348,008 of record CM021104.1, read on the forward strand.
CTCTGCTTGGCCATTTCCTTGTGGATAGTACGGTGTTGAAAAATGATGTTGGATGTGGAACTTTTCACATAGTTCTTGTACATCTTGATTCTTGAATGGTCATCCATTATCAGTGATAATGGATTGAGGGATTCCATAGTGGCAAATGATGTAGTTCAATATGAAAGAGGAAATCTGCTTCCCAGTGATGGTTGTAAGAGGTTCTACCTCTATCCACTTTGTGAAATACTCTGTGGCTTTGATAATGAGCTTGTGTCCATTAGATGAAGAGGGATGTATTTTTCCCACCAGATCCAGTCCCCGTTGATAGAAAGGCCATGTTGTTGTAAACGGATGTAGTTCCTGAGCCGATGCATGAATCAGATTGCTGTGAACCTGACACTTTTGACACTTCTTGATATACTAATAAGATTATTTTTCCATGCATGGCCAATAATACCCCAAACGGAGGAGTTTCTTAGCTAGAGTTATCCCATTCGAATGAGTCCCACAAATACCCTCATGAACTTCTTGTAAGGCCATTTTAGATTCGTCATGTTCTAGACATCGAAGTAAGGTACCATCAAGACCTCGATGATAAAGGATGTCTGCGATTAAGATATGTCAGACGGATTGGCAGATAAAACTTTGTTTTTGATTCCTAGAAAGATCAGGAGGTATGATATTATCTTTCAGGTAAGCATAGGTTTTTTTGTAGATGGAGGTTTCAATGGTTTCTAGATGGAAAATGGTACTGGATTTCGTATTATTATGGGAAGGACATGGTACTTGTTCTACCATAAACTCATAACAAACACATTTCTCAGGCAATTGTAATAATGAAGCGATTGTGGCCATAGCATCAACAGCTTTGTTCTTTGCCCTTGGAATTTGATCAAACTTGATATTGATGAAGAACTATTTCAGATCATCTATTTGTTGCTTGTAGGGCATCAATTTTTCATCTTTTGTTTAATACTCGTCATTTACTTGATAAATGACTAGTTGTGAGTCCCCATATACTTGTAAGTCCATGATCTTCCATTGAATTGCTATTTTGACCCCAATGATCAGCGCTTCATATTCAGCTACATTATTTGTGCATTGAAACATTAGTCTGTATGATTTAGGAATGGTGTGTCCTTGGGGATTGATAAAAAAAATCCCTGCTCCTGATCCTCATTGTGTGTATGATCCATCAAAATATAATACCCATTGTTGTGGCATCACTGTCATAATATCTGCATCTGGGAATTCCATTGTCATTGGCCGATCATCTAGTAGAGGAGCTTCAGCTAATTGTTTAGCGATTTCTTGACCCTTGATCACTTTTCTCTCCACATATTGAATGTCAAATTCGCTTAGGAGCATGACCCATTTTGCCAGTCTACCTGTCAGGGCAGCTTTACTTAGTAGATACTTCAAAGGGTCGATCTTTGCTATTAGTAGGATTGTATGAGTCAACATGTAATGTCTTAGCTATTGAGTAGCGAATACCACTACCAAGCAAGACTTTTCTATGAAAGTGTAGTTCACTTCATAGCCATTTAGTGTTCTACTGATGTAATAGATAGCATGCTCTTTTCCTTCATAATCCTCTTGTGCTAATAGTGCCCCCAAAGAGATGTCGGTCGTTGCAATATATAATATCAAAGGTCTTCCTTTTGTTGGTGGCATGAGAATAGGTGGTCACATGAGATATTCTTTTATTTGATTGAATGTTGTTTCACACCCATTATCCCACTTGAAAATCACATTTTTGTGCAACAGGTGATTGAAAGGATGACTTTTGTCCGCCAGCTGTGAGATAAATCTCCTGATCGATTGGAGCCTTTCCTGTAGTGATTGTAGTTGACTAATATTTTTAGGAGGTGGCATCTCCATGATTACTTTGACTTTAGCCGGATCTACCTCAATGCCTTTTTTTCGAGACAATGTATCCCAATAGCTTTGTTGATGTGACCCCAAAGACACACTTCTTGGGGTTTAACCTAACATTGAATTTTTCTAGCCGTGTGAAGGATATGTAGATGTCCTTCCCTAGTACATGATTTTTCCAAGATGTCATCCACGTAGTCCTCCATGAAGGTGTGCATCATATCATGGAATATTGTTGTCATTGACCTTTGATATGTGGCTCCTGCATTTTTCAAACCAAATGGCATGACGTTCCAGCAGAAGGTTCCCCATGGACATGTAAAAGCTATATTTTCCTAATCTTCTGTAGCTATTTTTATTTGATTGTCCTCGAAGAAACCATCCATGATTGATAACATGGCATGCCCTGCCATCAAGTCCACAATGATGTCTATGTTTGGTAAAGGAAAATCATCCTTCGGGCATGCTTTATTGAGGTCCCTGAAATCTGTGCATATTCTGATGATGTTAGCTGGCTTTGAAATAGGTACTATGTTTGATATCCATTCAGCATAGTCTATAGACCTTATGAATCCTGCATCCAATAATTTCTTTAACTCTGTCTTTACCATCAATGTGATGTGAGGATGTATTTTTCTTAATTTTTGCTTGACAGGTTTGATTCTTGTGGGCAAAGATAGATGATGCATGAGCATATTTGGATCTAGGCCTGGCATATCAGAATATGACCAAGCGAAGTTGATGCTTCTTTGTTTAAAGAAATTGATGAAGTCTGGTCTTTCTTGATCCATCATGGATTCTGTCAGATGTAGGATTTTTGCCTTTTCTTCGGTGCTAATGTCCACAGACTGTGTTGGTTCTACCAGAACTGATGATCACTCATGATAATGTTCTGGAAGGGTGTCAAATCTTCCATCCTTCAGTGCCTTAGAAAGGTTTTCACTATTGGATGTGTTCTTTATTTTTATTTTTTCCAGATCTAATACTGCCACAGAATGGTTTTCACCATTAGATCTATTTTCCCTATTTTCAATTTTGCAACTAGAAGATTTGACACCCTCCTGTCGAGTTGTTTTGTTATGAGTATTATAGATAGAATTTGTACTAGGTTCTGCATGACATAGGAAACTAACAGTGGCATCATCATTTGCAAATTGTGGTACAGTCAAAGGTTTGATAGATTCCCAGTCAATGAGTTCTGGATGGATTAATGGCATGATGTCATCGGGTTGACTCAAGTCGATGGAAGTGAGGGTTAAGACAACGATATCGTTATCATTATTATTAGGGATATCAAGGTCAATGATGGTACCTTCTTCAAAATCATCTAAATCACTCAAATTTTGTTCGTCCTCACTAGAGTCATCGATATTTAGTGAGCCTTCTACGAATGGTCTACACCCAGAGCCTTGTCCCTCCTCACGCGTAAGTGCATATTGTTGGATTACGTCAAATTGAATATCTGTGAAAGAGACTTCGGAACCCACATCCCACTCATATTTGTTTGAATCTGTCTCAGAGCTATCTCTAAGTTGAAGGATCCGTTCAACAACTTTCTTTGTCATCTCCTATTTTTTCTCTTCAGAATACCCTAGTCCTAGTTTTTCTTTTGAATGGAGAGTGAGAGGTTGAACAGGTTCTGTGATTCCAACCTTTCTTAATCTAGCAGGTCCTTGTCCTTCATAACCCGTTTTCTCAAGGATAGCCTTTCCTTTTCCATACTTGTCGGTGTTGATATTGACATTTTTTATACTAATTTTTGATGCAGAGGTTTCCTCATCCTTGTATAGCTAATCCAGGATTTCTTTGTCATCTGATTCTTCCTCAATGGTGCTAAATTTTATGAACCGTTCTTGAAGAACTGTGCTAGGTAATGATGTGGGAGCTTTTATCATAGATGGTTGACCATATGTCTTAGGAGATGGCATTAACTGTGAGACGTTAAGCGATTGCTCCATAGAATGCTATCCCATCCCTTTATCTATTAGCTGGACTTCCTTTTGAAAGTTGTCTGATAGAGAATTTTGTGGATCCGAATTATTTGTTGATTGAGTTTCAACATGACTTTTTTCTTTTTCTTTATCTTTCTTTTCCACCCACTTGGTGTTGATACTTGGACTTTTTTCCTCGGTGGATGATTTTGAACTAGAAGCTTCCCTATTGTGAGGCACAAAAGTATCTTGAGAGTTTCTCAATGTGTCATAATGTTGTGGATGATTATAATCAGTAGCTATTGTCACCTCTTGTCCATTTACTGGAAGATTTAGGCATTGTTAATATGTTGAAGGTATGACCTGCATTTCATGGATCCATGGTCGTCCTAAGAGTATGTTGTATGTCAACTCTCTTTCCAATACTTGACATGCTATATGTTTCATCATGGGTCCCACTTGAATGGGTAACACAATTAAACCTTTAGATGATCTTTCTTCCTCATCATATGCTTTGATGGTCATTTTCCTTCGAGCATCAATAGCATCGTCAAAATACCCTAATGCATGGATTAACTTGAGTGTGCAAATGTTTAGACCAGCTCCCCCGTCTATTAAAACTCTCTTGACACGATGATTATGGATTAATACTTCGATATGCAGTGCAGTATTATGAGGATGGTTCAGCGAGACGTCATCCTATTTAGAGAATGACAGACAATGCAAGGTAGTTAAATTTCCCACCATAGCTTGGAATTGACAAACATCTAGATTCTTTGGTACCGTGGTGGCAACTAATGCTTGTTATAGAGCTTATTTATGTGATGGTGACAATTTAAGGAGTTCTAGTATCGATATTTGTGCAGGGATGTTTTGCAATTGATCGACAATATTATAATGAGATGAAGGTGGAACCGCACATTGAGATCCAACTCCTTTTAACACTACCTTGGATTGCCCCCTAGTCTTGACGTTTTCCGGTTGATGTACTTGATTTTCTCGGGGGATGTTTTGCAATTGATCGATAACATTATAATGAGATGGAGGCGGAACTACATGTGTGGAGCCAACTCCCTTTAACACTACCTTGGATTGCCCCCTAGTTATCACATTGGCTAGTTGATGCTCCTGATTTTCTCTGATTTTTAAGACATTGATTTGATTTTCAGAGTTTTGCACGCTTGGGAGCAAATCCGAAGGGGTAATGTTGTTGGTTTTATTTTCATCAAAGTTATGACCAACTGTATGATCATTTTTTACTTCAGATAGACAAAGGATTGTTGTGTCATAGACATGATTGACATTCTTACCTTTGTTGTTTGAAGAGGATGATGCTTCTTTGTCATAATTTGGCAAAGGATCCTTGAAAGCGAAATGATCATTATTATTTTGAGGTCCTTCTACATACACTTTCTTGTTGTCAATCAAATCTTGTACCGCATGTTTCAACTCCATACAATCGTTGGTTTTGTGACCCTTGTTATTATGAAAGTTGCAGTAATCCACGTCATTCCACCATGATGGTTTGACTTTGGGATCCCAATTTCTGGCTTCTCGTGCATTGAGAAGGCCTCTAGTAACTAATTCTTTCATTGTCGATTCCATTGTTTGACCTAAAGGTGTGAACCTTCGCCGATTTGATGGTTTCTGATATGACTATGTTTTTGCGATCTCATTACTTTGTATGATATTTGACTTGAAAATTTGATCAATGTTTTGGTTCTTTGATGTAGATGCGGTCAAGTTGAAGACCGGTTTGACATTTTGGGAATCATTTGTCATCTCATTGGTAGTTGTGTTTTGATTCTTTTGCCAAATTTTGGCTTATAACTGCTTGAGTATTGATTGGAGGAGTTACTTGTGTTGTTTGTTTTATCATTGAAATGCTTGATAACTCCTCTTTTGATTAATGCCTTTTCGATTTTAAGACCGTTTTCTATTACCATTTCCAATGTGGGAGGACATTGCAGTTCGAGTCTATAACTCATTTCTTCGTTTAAGTTTTCAATGAACAACTCCATATTTTCTTCTTCAAGAATGGATCTAGGATATCTAGCGAACAAGCGTCGCCATCTTTGGAGAAAAGACAAGAATGTCTCCCCTTTGTTTTTCTTTAGGTTGTAAAGATCCTTTATTGTAACATCATGTTGGATGTTAAAGGAGTATTGAGAGATAAATCTATTGATGAGTTCCTCAAAAATTTTGATACCTGGTTTTAATTTCAAAAACCACTCCATGCATGATCCTCCTAAACTCCTTGGGAATAGTCTCATTACATAAGTTTCCTCTTGGGAAAACTCAAGGCTCATTGTTTTAAATTCCCTGATATGATCTATTGGATCTGTCCTTCCATTATACTTATCATATTTTGGAATCTCACAGTGTCTAGGGAAAGGTATCAAGCCGACTATTGCGTCGAAAGGATAAGGACAAATGTCCTGTATCGCATATCTTTTGGTAGTCCCTTTCGTCATATCCTGTATCTTTTGTTGTAACATTTGCATTTGTGATGTTAAAGCAACAACTAGATCTATTGTTTGTGTAGGTTGTAGTATCTCAGTCTCATTCATTCCAGGTGTTTCCTTCAGACGGTTTACGTCAAAATCCTTTGGAATTTTAGCTCCTGATTCAGCTAACTTCAAAAGATATTTTTCCATGTCTTGTTCCAAAATCTTTTCCATAAATTTATGGAACTTGGGATCTTGTTGATTTGTTTGAATATCCTTTGCAGTTATCTCATTCTTATCGTTTTGGTTCAGATTGTTCCAAGGATTTTCTTCTGCCATTTCTTGTGATTTTTTAATTTCTTGTTCTAAGAGTCATTGTTTTTGGGACCTAGTGAAGATTGGCATACAAATTTTTTCCCTTTCTTCCGAAATGTTGATCTTATATGCTGGATAGTGTCAATTGAACTTCTAACAAAGTCAAATAAGATGACTGATCTTATTGATGAGACAATGTTAAAAATTTAATTACTATACTTGGTTTCGTGATGAAGGATGATAGTATCTTGATAATGAAACTTCAGTGTAGTAATTGATTGTGTATTTGATTTTGACACTTGTGATTTACAAGATCTTGTTTCAGTTGATAAAGTTGGAAATTTGTATAAACCTTTCTGATTTTGGTTTTTCACACAGCGATTCTGATGAAAAATAAATTTGTTATCTGATGAAGACTGTGGATAAATGATAGATAGACTGAATGGTAATATTTTTGAACTCTTTGTTTTGAAATCGCTAAAATAGAGGATAGAGGTGCTACTTCATAGAAACACCAGAACAGAGTCTTGAAGTGTTGAAACAGTCGACAAAAGCGCTATCTTGATAGAAGTGCTAAAATAGTTCCCCAAGGCACTAGAAAAGGTGATGAAAGCACTATCTTGATAGAAGCGCTGAAACAGTGCACAAAAATGCTGTAAAATATGATGAAAGCGCCGCTTTAACATAAGCGCTAAAATAGTGCACAGAAGTGTTATAAAAGATGATGAAAGTGCTGCTTTAACAGAAGCGCTAAAACAGTGCACAAAATCTCTGTAAAAGATGATGAAAGCGTTGTTTTAATAGAACCGCTAAAGTAAAGACTGTAAGTGCTAAAACAGTGCCCGAAAATGCTATTTTACAAAAGTGCTAAAACAATGACCCGAAGCGCTAAAACAGGTTTTCCAGAACGCTAAAAATAGGAATTTTAAGACTCTCTACTACAAAATTTGATCTGGCCTTGTGGCATACTGTATCAGAGATTGTGGAAGATAAGAAAGATGTATCCGTTGACTATGGTTGTGGTATTGTGTGAGAGCTCTTCTCTGGAAGAAGGCTCGTGAATAGAGTGGTTCTACTATGTAATCTAAAGTGTGACCCCTAGAAAAATAGTGATATTTGTGGATGAATGTTCTATGTTGTAAAAAGAGTTTTCGATTTTGATATAGAAAACGATTTCTCCTTAGGCTATCTCGATAACTGTAAGGTTTCTTGGGTTTTGTGATTTTGATTTTTCTCTTGACAAACGTGGTGGACTTCCACTTTCGAAGCATGGATTTTCTGATTTGTTTTTGACTTGATGTTTTCAGGATGATCTTTAATCTGATTTTAAATGAATTTGTGAAAACACGGCAAGCAAGTTTGAATAAATGTTTTAAACTGAATAGATCGTGTATGTTCAAAAACCACGAATGGTCTTTATTGATTTTGACAAGTTGCTTTAACAATTGTACACAAATCAAACAGACTCACACTTAAGGACAAGTAGGTCATCATTATACTCACAACCCACATCTTGAATTACATTGACGCACATAGTTGTGTCACCCCCTAGAGGGCGCCCGTGTTTTTGTCGTTTCCAGGCGCGTACTGAGAGTTGGATTTCTCATCCTCTAAGCAAACGGTCCTTGGTAATTATATGGTGAGTGTCTTGGGGGTAGATTCTTGCCTCCCCTTGCACCGTGAGTATGACAATGTATGGATACTGACTCGGAGGGATACTATTCTATGGTTCATAAAAAGTGCTTCCGTTCAGTGCAGAAATTGATAAACTCTCTCAGGAGACCTCCCAATCTTTAGAACGAAGATTTTGGGGATGGTTATCTTGCTCACTACCGTCAAGTTGGACTTTCATCAACAACGTGCATTTTTATTATAGTGGGTTGGAATCCTTGGCTTTAGGCATTCCCACTTAGGTCGTTCTCGTAGGGTGAGTACTTTTTCCCACTATGACAGGCCTTCTAAAGGATTTAATAAAGCGTAAATAGCATGAAGTAAAAATGACTCTGGCACTTTGGTCACCCAGTTAAGGGGAGAGCATAAGCCTAATCACCACAAACACAATATATAGATTGTTCTGTTTTAAGCCCAAAAAGAGATTTTCTAATCTATGTGAAGATGTTGCTTCACAGAAATCATGATGTTCTTTATAACTTATACTGCAAAAAAATGTGGTGACTATCCTAGGATTGATAGATTTTCTTTTAAGAAAAACAGAAAGTGACTATCCTAAGATTGATAGATTTGCTTTTTAAGAAAAACAGAAAGTGACTATCCTAGGATTGATAATTTTTTAGACAACTTTGAAGTGACTATCCTAGATTGATAAATTTTTAGAAAACTTGAAGTGACTATCCTAGGATTGATAAGTTTTAGTCCAACTGTGAAAAAAATAAAATCTAGCCACGAACGTGTAGGATCCAGACTGATTTTACAAAAGCACTGGAACAGTCCATAGAAGCGCTGTAACTTTTACTTGAAGCACTGAAATCGAAAGCGCTAAAATAGAACACTGAAGCACTGGATTTTGCCACCGAAGCGCTAAATCATCGAAGCGCCGAAACAGGCCAGAGAAGCGCTGGAATTGGAAACACTGAAATTTTGAATGAAAGCATTGTACTAAAACAGAAGTGCCAAAATAGAGCATGGAAGTGTCGTAGTTTGCTACCGAAGCGCTATAGTATTTGACAAAAGCGCTGAAAGAAAACTTGCCGAAAACCTACATGTCACTTACAGAAAAATTTGATAAAATTGGGGTTAATGGCGCACGGTGGGCTCCAAACTGTAAGTGTGAATAAAGTGAAAAGCACAAAAGACACTTCTTAATACGACATTATATCAATAGACAATTTAAATGAATCAATTCAAAACAATAATCTATCGAAAGCTTCATATTGCTCTCTATCTCCAAAGATTTATTAAATCCTGATTGCTCTCAAATTGTTTAAGCAAATAAGACTGTTAAAATGACTATTTGAAGAACGAGAAAGATGCTAATGCAATGATATGGAAGCTAGATGTGAATAATAGATGATAAATCAGTTAAACTAGCATGTATTGACATGGAAATAGATAATTGTAGCTACAGGAGGTAGCCATGGTTGAAAAGATTGATTGTTGGATGCTTGATGTGTGAATTCCTGTAGAGTAAGAGTGTATAAAATAAGATTATCTCGATCCTTTTTTGGTTGAATGAGGCTTGTATTTATAGATTTTCTGGCTGTAGAAATGCACAGGGAAGGCATTGAGAGGCTTGGATTCAATTTGGAGGATTGAATGGTGAGAGATTGAGGAGATTGAGAGAAAGATGGAGATTGTCTCTACCCATGAAAACACCAGGCAAGAGAAGAGGAAAGATTGATGGAGGAGGATTGAGAGATGAAATTCCAAATTTGTCTCCAATTTGTCTCCAAAACTTCCCGTGAAGTTTCCATCAATTAATTTAGACATGATTTAGACATAAATTAGACATAGGATATCTAATTCATTTTTGAGGAAATATAGATTGGAATATTCCTTATGTCTTAATTCATATATATTGATTTATTTAAATTAGGAAAAGGAGATAAATAATTTAATAAAACAAACTATAGGATAGTTTATTAAATTAAATAGACGAATATGGCAATTAATCAATAAAGCGTTTGATGTTTATTTAATTAATTTGAGATCGATGTGATAGAATAAAATAGGGATTTGATAATTAAATCAAACAAAGTATTTAATTTTGTTTATTTAATTAAGAAGAGATTGGAAGAAATTTAGAAGATTGTGAATGTGAACTATATAAATAAATATTTCTATTTATTTAAACAGTAGAGGAAATTAGGATAATTAATCAAATAATTTGTATTCAATTAATCAGATTCTCCACACCATTTTTAGGTGTATACAGCATGAAGTCCCTTAATGCATGTAATAGGGGGGTATTTATAGAAGAATTTGAATTCTCTAGAGGATTCAACACTCAAGATTGAGCCACCATGGCCAAGATGGAGGGGTATAGTGAGTTGAGGACTCACAAGCCCTCACATCTCGCCATGTGGTGGATGAAGTGGCCAAGGACATGGTGAGATGGAAAGTGTACAAGGTGATATGGAAAAGGCCATGTGGTCCCAAGGTACTTGCAAGTACCTTGGGATGGGAGAGGATTTCCCCAAAAAGGTATTCCTTGTCCCCAAGTGGGGCTGAAAGTGACAAGTGAGGACTTTTAGAAAGTCCACTCTTGTCACCATGGGGATTGGAGATGGCCTTGGAGAAATAAAAGTTAATTTTTAATTCATTTTTTGAAAGAAACCAATGGGTAAGACAAGATCCCTCTAAAAGGGGTCCTTTCCCTGTGGATACGACGTGACCTTTGAGAGGTCATGGGGAAGATAAATGCATGGGGGGAATAAGTGTGAATTTTTAATTCACATGGGGAAGAGGTCAACCCAAAAGAGGTAAGTACCAAGAAAGGTTGACTTAAGGACATGTTAGAAAAGGTAAGTGTTTAGGATTAGGATTGTGCAACCAAGTTATTGCAAAAATTTATGATGATTAGAGGCAAGTGGATAGATATGGAGGATATGGCATTAATCCTAATTAAAAACATACACATCTTAATGAAGGATTAATTAAATTAACCTTGATTAGTGAAAGGGTTATGGAGGATGGGACAAGGAGAGAGAAAGAATGAATTAAAAATTGAAAAGGATAATTGACTAAATTAAATAAATTAATTGATTTATTTAATTTAGGGATTAAATGGTAAAGGATATAGTATTTAATTAATATAGATGGATTACACAAATAATTGATAGGATTATGACCATATGGAAGTTATCAAATTTGGAGGTCTACATTTTTACCCTCTTTGAGATGGTGCTATGAAGAAGCATCATTTTTGTGATCCCTTAAATTTCTATCATATTCTAAAGATGCAAATTTAACTATTATGCACTAATGGAAGAACACAAAAGATACACCTCAAGATTATCCTAAGGAATGATAATGCAAAGAAATAAAATAAAAAAAAAGACAAGTGATTATACCTTCTTTTTTGTAGGAATCCCTTGGTTGGCCCTTGATGTTTGAAAGCTTGTGTGCTCCTTGGATGGCTATTCAAATGGTGTATGCAATATGTGCAATGTGATCAATGCAAGAGCTAATGGCTTGAATGAGCAATTTGGTAGCATAAGGGTGCAAATGACTAAGTATCTCTTAAATAACTAAATGGAAAGAGTCTGGTATCAAATGCATAATCTCTCTAAATGAGAGGAAGGAGGGGATATTTATAGAGAAATTTGTATTCTCTAGAGAATTCAATGGTTGAGATTAAGCCAACAAGGCCAAAATGGAGGACTATGGTGAGTTGAGGACTCACAAACCCTCACATCTTGACATGTGGAATGCGAGATAGCTTAGGATGAGATGATATAGAAGTGAGGTGGAAGAAAGGTACATGATGTGGAGGAAGAACAAATACCTTGTAGGTACCTTGGGGGATGAGAATATTTCCTCAAATAGGAAATTCTTGTCCCCAAATGAGAATGAAAAAGACATTTGACGAATTTCATAATTCCTCAAAAATCTCCATGGGAAATGAGAAGGTGGTTGGAGAATTAAATGTGAATTAAAAATTCACATGCTTGAAATAATCTAATGGATAAGAGAGGGTTTCCCAAAAGGTGGGGGTTTGCCACATGTGAGTGATGTGACAAGTCTAAAGTTCTAGAAGTCTTTGGCACATGTGAAATGACAAGTCAAATTTTCTAGAACTTGCATGGGGATAAGGTAAGCATTGGAAGGATAAAATGTGAATTAAAAATTCACATGGGGAAGAGATGGGCCTAGGATGAATAAGTGTGAATTAAAAATTCACATGGGGAAGGGAGTCAAGGTCAAGAAAGGAAAGTGAAAATATTGACTAAAAAAGGTATGTTAAATGTGGCTAATGACCCTGATTAAGGTTGTGCAAACACAAGATTAGGATAATTAATGAAAGATTAGAAGCAAGTGGGAGGTTATGGAGAATGTGACACTAATCTTGATTAAGTGGTGCACATCTTAATCATGGATTAATTTATTTAGTCTAGATTAAATGAGGATTATGAAGGATGTGACAAGGAGAGAGAAAGTGAGGAATTAAAAATTAATTTTTAATCAAAAGGTTAAGTGACTAAATTAAATAAATTGTCCTATTTATTTAATTTCGAGAAGAAAAAGTGTAAGGTAAAGTATTTAATAATTAAATTACATACTTTAGGAACCTTAGGTACAAAATGAAATAATGATTAAATAAATTATTTAATCATTATTAATGAAATAGACAAATAAAGTAGACGATTTTGGCCATGTGGAAGTGGTCAAATTTAGATGTCTTCATTTTTCCCCTCTTCGAAGTACTGTTAGAATAACAGTGTTTCGAAGAAAAGAAAATGCAGATGACTCCTATAGAGGAATTTATCAGAAAATGATGCCCCAGCATGGGGAGAGGGACCTGAGCTTCCCAAACAATGAGGAATGGATGAACATGCCCCAATCTTGTAAGGGAATGACTATGATAGTGAAAATAGAGAAATGGGAAGGGTATGCCCCCTCGAGAGGGCGATTGGGGAAAAGAGAGAGGACCCGGGTGACCTCTTGATAGGAAGAAATAAAGGGTACGGTTGGAAAGAGCACAAAAAATTTGACAGATTTTCCTTTTGAATGAAATCAAACGGACGAACGGTTTGCAAATGGCGGCCCTAGGAAGAGAGGGGATTAGTTAGAGGATAAATATGGTAAATAAGAGGTAAAAAAATACCCTTTATAAAAAAAGGAGGGAAAAGGTAATATAAGGTAATTTTTAGAAATTACCTCACCTGATTTGCATTGTAGCAGTTGAGAGAAGATGAGAGGAGAGGAAGCAGACGAAAAGCGAGGATGTCGCAGGATTACAACTCTGACATCATCCACCAAGCGGACAAGGTGTGGTGATTCTACAGCCATCGGGCTATGCCCCGCTAGGTTAGCAACAAAACCCTCCATATTTATTTCAATTAATTTAAACGTATTTTGTATGTTGTTTGCAAAATTAAAAAAATGGGTTTTTTTGATGGCCTAGGGAAGAAAAATGGGTAGGGAAGAAAAATAGTAGTTAGCCGAAGGTGAGGGGGGGGGAGAGAAAAATGTGGGAGGCTTGCAGAGGGGTGAATCTTCCCCAGCATGGGGTAGGTTCACCTCAGTGTGGGGCGAGTCGGGATGAATTCACCCCACAGCCAGGCGGGTCCACCCCGGCACAGGGCAGGTCCATCCCCGCACGGGGCGAATCAAGTCTGCCCCATGGCCGGGGGCAAGTCCGTCGCGTTCAAGGGCAGGTCTGCCTCGCTTCTAGGGGTGGATCCACCCTAGCCAGTAGCGGCTCCACCCCACGGCCGAGGGCGAGTCCACCCTAGTGCAAGGCGGGTCCACCCCACCATGGGGAGGGTCCGCCTTGCGGCTGAGGGCGGATCCACCCAACCACAAGGTAGGTCTACCCCGACGCAGGGCAGATCCACCCTAGCCAGGGGTGGGTCCACCTTGCGACCAAGGGTGGGGCCATCCTAGTTCAAGGTGGGTCTGCTCCACAAGTCCAGGGCAGAGCCAAAGGGGGGTGAGATGAAGCGGCGAGCGAATAGAAAGAAAAGAAAAGGATAATGTCTCGGGGCCGAGAAAGATATTAATAAGGTGATTATGATGAATGCAGAGTTTTGATTTGTTGCAAACACATGAGTGACATCCGAAGGCACTGGCAATGACCACGGTGGCCATGATCGGCGTAGATCACATAGCATTGGAGCATGCGGGATTACTGCACTTAGTACAAATTTTGGTGATGAGAGCACATCGGGTGATGCTGAAGTCACTGATAAAGAGATGGAGTTCGGCTACATCGACCTTCCATCTTCTATAATGAGAGATGATAGTGACATTGAAGGACGTATGGCGCATCTTGAAGCTGCCCATAGCGGGGCGATTAGTGAGTGACTTGGTATCCAGAGGGGTAGAGTTGGATCAGACCATCCTAGTGTTATTTGGGTGGGATGATTTGCCCATAGAGAGGGGGTAGCTGGATGTAGACAGATGTTTGTTCTTGGGGTTTCCACTTTTACCATTGTATTTGTGTTGTTTGATTAGTGGGATATTGTTGCCAGACCATAGTAGGTTGTTCTGTAGTTTGTGGTTTATGGAGGTGATTTTTCATATTGTCGAGTGACGAGAGGGACAATTCTTATGGGGTTCATGTGTATTGGTGTAGTTATACAATTATAGGCATATGATTTTTTACCGATGGTCGCTGAGCGTGACGCATATGACACTTCTACAGGTGTGGGCTTGGAAGCATATGAAGGTTATGAGGCCCATAGTGGTGAGGAGAGGATAGGTGGATGAGAGGGAGCCTATTGCTTGGGAGTACGGGGGATGTAGGGGTGGATTTTTGTTGTATGAGATGCAGGGAGAGATGGATGATTGAAGGAGAGTGTTGGATGAGTTGCAGGAGGATGACATAGTATGGTACCCATATATGTATCGGCGGTTTAGAGGATGGAGGGTAGAGGAGGAGATACATCAGGGTTAATTTAGATGTAGATGTGTTTTGATTGGGATTTAGCTACACATAGTGGAGGCTCATCGACTAGATAGAGTGGAGAGGTAGTTTGGACGGATATAAGATATTCCAACAACGTCGACCATGTTTCGTCGGCTCAGTAGAGAGCAGCCATGGGGAGGCATTCTTACAACGAGCAAAAATAGAGAGGCATGGGCGATGGCAGGTACAGTGCCCTATCTAGGGAGGGCGATTGGTCTTGACGATGCAGGAGTGACAAAGCGGTATGCTCGGTGGTTTCACACCCCCTGGTGGGAGAGGATTACACCTAAGGAGCCTATTGTGGGATCCGTAGGGTGGGGGTCAGAGGATGAGCACCGGTTGGCGGAGGAAGGTGGAGAGGAGAGGAGATAGGAGCATAGGGGATAGGAGGGAGGCAAGAGGCAGTAGGGTGCAGGTCAACAGAGTAGTGAAGTAGATGAGGGTGGGGCTGGAGGACAGCCAAAGAGGAGGCAACAATGAAGGAGGGCTAGAGAGAGGAGGGATGTGGGGGAGGAGATGGATGCAGAAGGGCCAAGTGGTGGGAGAGGTCCAAGGATAGATGTGGAATGACACGAGGACATGCAAGGTCCAGAGCGATATGTGGTGAGACCAGCAATTGAGCCAGAGGTGAAGATGCTACGGGAGGTGGAGGGTAGCGTTGTTGGATAGATAGGTATTGGTAGAAGAGTATGGCAGAGGTGAGTTCAGGTGAGACTGATGCCAGGGGATGTCTAGAGAGGATGATAGAGAGTAGACGACAGAGGAGGGTCCAGCCAGAGATCCAGGCAAAGAAGGAGCCCCATACAGTAGAGAGAGGGATGAGCGATGATGGATAGGAGTTAGATGGGGAGGGGAAAATGGTGGGACATTCAAGGAGACTAATGAGGGTAGCGAGGAGAGGACAGCCAAGGAGGATTCAGGTGACGAGCAGGGTTGAGCTGGCATAGGAGGAGGTAGAGATGGATGTGATGGACGTGGATGTTCATGTGGTGGAGCCATTAGCAATATTACCATCCATACCAATTGATGATTCTGTGGTTTTACTGAGGGGAGACCAAGCGAGGCTACGGGTGATTGAGGAGGAGCTAAGGAGTGCAGAGGCAGAGGTGCAGAGGATGAGGGAGATAGGACAAAGAGAGTTTGATACCATTGTGGGTCAGCTTATGATAGATGTATGTGATGCAGAGAGAGAGAGGGATGCGGTGCGACCAGAGATGGAGGGAGTATGGGTGAGCTAGCCAAATTGACCTGGGATCATGACAGGTTAGAGGTGCGATGATTATATCATAGATGCGAGGATAGCGAGAGTCTGGAGGTGACAGATCATATCTCAGTGGAGTGTTTGCAATGGGATGAGAGGGAGATGGAGACACTGAGGGTATAGATGGTAGGTTTACTGGGGGAGAGGACAAAGCTTCAGGAGAGGGTATCTACCGCAGAGATATCCCTAGAGGAGGCGAGAGCGAGGGTTGAGGTAGTAGAGGCCCAGCTAGTGACAATGCAAAGGGAGAGGGATGTAATGTACGCAGGTGTACATGCCCTCCGAGAGGAGAGAGATAGTGCATAGAGGCAGGTGCAGGTGATATAAGGAGAGAGAGATAATGCACAAAGATAGGTGCAAGTGATACAGGGGGAGAGAGATGATGCACTGAGATAGGTTCAGATCTTACTGTTTCAAAGAGACGCAGCAGTCGATCAAGCAAAGAGTGTTGAGAGGGATATAGCACAGAGTCAATCACAGGAAGTGCAAGGTGATGATACAGATTTAGTCATATAGGTATTTTAGGCACAGTTACAAAATGCATAAGAAGAGAGGGAGAGGGCCATAGAGTAGGTACAACTACTGGCGGCGATACAAGAGGCATGGGAGTAGGAGAGATGAGTTATTAGCAGAGATTGGGATAAATAAAGGCATGAACGGAATGCTACTAGGTATCAAGTTGGACAAAGAGATGATTATATGCAGGAGGCAACCTACTGGAGGTGTGATTATGAGCAGGCAGTTCCAGATCCAGTGCAGTGGATAGCACGCTATGTTAGGTAGGTACCTTAGATGTCGGTATTGTCCTAGTCTTTAGGGATGTGTACCAGAGGGTATAGCAACTTTCAGCTGACTCCTCCACAGTTTGGTGGTTCTCAGGGGACTCCAACATATAGAGGACCAGTGCCAGATTCTCCTGAGAGATCAGACGTGGGCAACTCAGAGTAGGCAAAGGATAGGTAACGGGATACAGGTGTTTTGACAAGTACCGGATGGATATTTAGCATATATTATTAGGGAGCAGATAGGATCTACATCCTTGGATTATGCTCCTTATTTGAGGATGATATGTATGTGATTATGATGTGACTATATTTTGGATATTATGATGAGATGGACATTGTATGATTTTGATTATGATATGTAATAGTCCTTATTGACATTATGCTTTATGTTTATGTGACGAATGATTTATGTTATGCATATGTTTATATATCGATGTTCATATGATAGATGATGTAATATGTGCACATGTATACGATGATTTATGTCTATGTGGATGCTTTGACTATGCATGATGTTAACAATTTGTGTATGCATTCATGGATGATGTGATGTTGATTATTTATGTATGGTAATGCCATTATGTATATGATGTAATTAAGATGGACCTAACAATGTATTTGTAGATGGTGATGCATGTATAAATGTGATTATGAAAATATATGGATAAATGAACCTAAGATACTTAACCTAATGAACTTATACAATATGGATGGAAAATGAACTGACACACTAAATACAATGCAAACACAAGTATCAATGAGGACTAGCCTGGGAATATAGGTAGATGATAGGTGTATTGTGGGTGTGGTACTACACTTGTCAAGAACCATAAGTATCCTAAGAAGAAAAAAGTGGAAAGAAATCAAGGTTTGCACAACCAAAATTAGGAGTCATAGGTTTAGGAACAACGATGGATCAAGGGGACATGCAATGAGATGAAATGCAACATAAATGCAATTTTCCATCCTTCGGAGAACTGATTTTTGCTATAGCATAAGACACTAGCCACCATGGTAGATAAAACCAAGGCGAATTAGTGCCTAATGCAAGAAACAAACACAAAAAACAAGGTTATCCCAATACCCAAAAGTAACAAAGACTTTGGTCGGGCCAGGCATTGGGATAACCACAAGCACAAAGGGATGCCCCCATCTAACACAGGATCCAGGAGGAATCCTGGTGGGTACTACATGGAACAACTCAATAGAAAACAAAAATAAGTGGTCAAGAGATGCCTCTATGTTGAATAGGAAAAATGCACCATAATATGATGGATCATGGCGATCTTGAGTAGTTATAAGAGGGAGCTCAAACAATAAACAAAAGTCAAAAGTACCAAAAAAAATCATGATCAATTTCAAACGTTCTTTGTTATAAGATCACAAGGATGGATGGGGTTGATGTGGTTTGTTAGGAAGGATGCATCCTATTAAGACCAATGATGGATACTAAACTAAAATGATGTAGATGCCATAGGATTTTTCCAACCAATCAGATATTTTGATGTAGAAGTTGATAAATTCAACTTCATAGTCCCCAAGAATCACCTGCATGCAATCACGTGTCACATGCAACAGATATCTAGAACAAACAATAAGATGTTTTGTAAAATCTCAAGCAAGAATGTGCAAGCTAAAACCAAAAAATGATTATTGAATAAAAAGATAATTACAATGTGATAAATCATTATGATGGAGATCAAAAAAACCTAAAATTAAGAAACCCTAAATGAAACCCTAGTGTACGCACTTAATAATTAATAAATAATTATTAATGTGCCTAAGTTTAGCTTAAGTAACCTAGAGGAATAAGTGACTTAATTAATTAACCAATATGATTAAATTAATTAAGTGGAATAACTTATTACTCTAACACCCCCCCTTAAGATGAACTTAAGGAGTAGCTAAAACACTAGAAAAAAAAGCATGAAAGAAAAGATGGGTCCCAACAACAAAGGCCTGATCAGGTACCCAAGTACAAATGCAATTCAAACTAAACTAACCGGGGTAAATGAGAAAACCTAGTGGGAACAAAATCCCTCCGCAAAATAGAATGCAAAGAGAAAATAAGTGATGAAAGATGCAGGACTCCATAAGACCCCCCAACGACAGCATCCATCAAAAATATACATGAAAGAACCCCCCCAGAAGAGAGGAAGAAATAGACCACATATCCCCCCCATAATGAAGTAGCTCCAAAAGGACTGAAGAAACCACATCTCCTAAAAGAAGTGAGAGGGAAGAGGCCGAATGAATGCAATCTCTAATGGTGAAGTAGGTGTAGCCCAAGATGTATCCATAGAAGCAGGTGTGATCTCAACAAATGAAGAAGTCAAAGTAGGTGAAGACTGAAGTGAAACCTCCAAAGATGAATGCTCAACTAGATCATGTTGCACTGAAATGGAAGAAACCACATCTATAGTCAAAGAAGTATCAACAAGTGCTATAGTAGGTGGAGGAGATGGAATGGATGGCTCAAGAGCAGGATCTGAAGTGAGAACTCCAATGTTCAAGAAGACAAATTTCTCCCCTTAAATATGATTCACACTAGAAGTATGATGAACAAATGTAGGAACAGAAGCACCATCAGTAGAAAAATCTGCAAAGGAATACAACCGAGATGAGTGATCCACCACCCTAGTAGCAATAACTGCTCTACTCTCCAAGTCTCTGATGATAACTGAATCAGATGTGAACTCCATAGACCTCCCATTACCTCCATGTGTAATCTGATATATAGAAAGAAGGTTGTTTGTCAAATGAGGAACACACAAGACATCCTAAAAAGTGTTGTCCCCAAAACTAATAGACCCCTTCCCTGTAACATTCATGTATGTATTGTTTCCCATCAAAAATAGGAGACATAATGTGAGACTCAAAGGAAGTGAACATAGACTATGAAGAATCCATATGATCAGATGCTCTTGAATCTAGAAGCCATCTTCCTGATCCAAGACCCGAAGAAGCACAAAAAGCATGGCCCTTCATATCTAATGAATTATGTAAACCAGCTGTGCCCTTGTTATTCTCTACTGATTAAGATGAAGAATGAGGGGAAGGAAATGATGCAGACATCCTAGAAGGAAATTCAATCTAATTTTTCTGAAGAAGATGCTTCAGCTCATCAATTTCCTTCTTGTAGTGACTATGTTCTACATGTCCACTATTGCAATATGCACATTGACCCTTCTCCTTCTTAGATGATTTCCCCTTAGAAGAGGATGATGAATCTGAGGACTCCTTCTATTGCTCATGAGATTTGGAATCCTTTTGTTTTTGTTTCTTGCATTTTCCTGTAGAAGCCATCTGATCTCTGGGATCCTGTGATGCAATAAGTTCTTGTGATGAAGAGGGCTTCAACTTTCCCATATTAGAAAACTTGGCCTGCTCTCGAGTGAGAGAAGATGCAAAATCATCAAAAGAAGGCATAGTAAATCTAGTACCAAGTGCATCCCTAGTAGCATAAAAGGTAGAAACAAAAACTGAATAATATAGTCCAAGCTTAGAAAGAATGGACAATATCAACTGAGAGTCTTATTTTTGAACACCACACTGTGACACTGCAATCTAAGAGACTTGAGTTTGGTGAAAAACTCCTGGATGTTGTCAAAATCCCTAGGATTTAAGCCAATAAGCTCGTTCTCTAACTGAAACCCTCTCATAGTATCCTACTTCCGAAACAAAGACTACAAAGTAGTCCAAACCTCATGGGGTGTAGTGCAAGACTCAATATGAAAAATAAGGTCAAATGAAAGAGATAGACATAATGTACCATAATCTTCATCACATCTATTAAACCACTTCCTCTTTTTAGTAGCACCTGTAGGTTCAATTTTTGTACCCATGGTTACCCTGTACAACCCTTTGTGTTTCAAATGAGTCTCCATTTTTTTTTCCAACCAAAATAGTTGAATGGAGTAAGGGGTGCAATATTATGTGTATCCATCACAGAAAACAACAATATATACTCCGAAAAGAAAAAACAATGCTCTTTGATCTCAAAAAAATAGCCTAATTACATGCTTCCCAAGAAAATAACTGAAAAGGTAAAGGCTAAGATCAAATAAGAATATCGGATACTTGGTAAATTTTTTTGAAAAAATAGGTCTTATATCTGTGTAGAGCACTGAACCAGATTTCCGATGCCTATTTTTTTTCGCAAAATAGAGTTTGGATGCAAAAGATATGCCTCTGAGAGTGAAAACAACAACTTTGGACTTCAAAGGCCAAAAAAGGCATCAAAACTGAAAAATAAAAAAACCAAAACACCACCACTACAAATTTTGTCAAACCAGTTTTTTGACGATATCTCGTTTTCTTGATTTCAACGACGTATGCCCAAGTTACGCCAAAAAGAAAAAAAGGCCTGAAAAAGGCACTTTGAAGGCTAAACAAGGGCAAAATAATAAGCACTCAGGGGCTAGCCCTCGGTCCTCCATGTGACCGGCTGCTAGAGGGAGCTGGGCACTGGGGTCTGGTCAGTTGCACTTGGTCACATATGTGAGTATGCACTCATCGCTTAAGAGATGAAGACCCGACGGTAAAAGCCCGGTCGCTGAAGGGACCGTGGGCTTACACTTGAGCCCGTGGGGGCTACGCCAGGAGTGGAGCGGTGGTGGCCGCCGGTGGTGATCGGCGTGTAGGTGGCCGTCAGGCGATGCTGGGGTGGTGGTATGCATTTACACTAGCCGCATAAATTTTCCTGCTGTTTTTTTAATTTTTAAAATATATTTTTTTTATTTTCACAATTTTTTTTCTCGAACTGCATGTTGGGGAGGCCGTACGGCTTCCCTAGCAAAAAAAATTTGCCTTTTTTTTCAACAGCTCCAAAATCGACAAAATGAAAGGCATTTCTAGGGTTTTTGGGCGTCTTGAATGTGATGGTGACATCTGTTTTTCCCAAAAATGCATAGAAAAAATGCCTACCCCCAGATCCACAAAGAATTGTTGTAGCTTAAAACCCTTACACAAAAAAAACCGTTGTGAGAGAATATCTTCAAATCACGAACAGGAAGCCACAGGTCTGAAGCTCTGATACCATGTATAAGTTGATAAATTCAACTTCATAGTCCCCAAGAATCACTTGCATGCAATCACCTGTCACATGCAACAGATATCTAGAACAAGCAATAAGATGTTATGTAAAATCTCAAGCAATAATGTACAAGCTAAAACGAGAAAATGATTATTGAATAATATGATAATTACAATGTGATCAATCCTTATGATGGAGATCAAGAAAACCTAAAATTAGGAAACCCTAAATGAAACCCTAGTGTGCACACTTAATAATTAATAAATAATTATTAATGTACCTAAGTTTAGCTTAAGTAACCTAAAGGAATAAGTGACTTAACTATTTAACCAATATGATTAAATTAATTAAGTGGAATAACTTATTACTCTAACATTTGACACTAGAGGATCCTATTTATGAAGAATCTGCAATGATAGGGACATACTTGACAACAAGGCAATAGGACGACAAGACAAGAGAATTGACATACCCTAGAGACCTAGGGGCTCAGGGGCTGATCAAAGATTAGCCTTGCCTACGTGAAAGCGTAGAAACCTCGTAGTTCAAGAAAAGACCATAGACAAGAGTGAAAAGTGTACTGACGAAAATCGATAGATGACCAAGACAAGACAAAAACAAACCCTGAGGGCAGATCAAAAGATCAACCTTGCTTACTTGAAAGTGCAGGGGCAACGTAGTTCACTAAAGACAAGGACAAATCCCTCAGGGTAGATCAAGTGATCGCCCTTGCCTACATGAAAGTGCAGGGGCAATGTAGTTTGCCAAGGATGAAAGACCGATGGGGATTAATACCGGAAAGTGGACAAATGGTGACAGATGATGGAGATCAAAGTGCCCCAGGGGCGGATCAAGTGATCGGCCTTGCCTACGTGAAAGTGCAGGGGCAACGTAGTTCGCCAAAGACAAGGAAAGAAGATAGACATAGAACAAAGCCCCAGGGGTAGACCAAGTGATCAGCCTTCCCTATGTGAAAGTGCAGGGGCAACATAGTTCAAGAAAGACAGGATGAAACCCAGATGGAGACCAACACAATGAATGACTCTAGATGGAGGCGATCAAGACAACACAAGCTCATATTACGATAAAATCTCAGGATGTCAGATAGCAGATGATATTCATCCAATGCTCAACCAAATATATACCAAGCGACGAGGTGATGTAAGCGGATGGGAGGATATGGGGATTGACGAGGTGATGGATAAATCATAAAGTAACCAGGATGTGAGGTAGATAATAATTAAGCTCTGATACGAAAGGCGCATGTTACCAGGATTTCACCAACCATACTTATCCAAGGCACCACCAAGGGTGGTTTTCACCATAGGATGAATTATTTCTCTTTACTATTTTATGATTTTTTATTTTTTTTTGTTTTTTTCTAACTTTTTTGATTTTTTTGTATTTTTCAAACAAGATAGGATATCTCAACAGATCTAAGTGTAAAACCTTTTGAGGTGCATTATGTTAATAGGCTCCTCTAGTGGCTCTCCTTCAAGAGTGGTGAGTCTGTATGCCCTAGATCCATATGTTGCAGTGATGATATAGGGACCCAACCAGTTTGCTTTGAACTTGCCTTTCTTATCCCGATCTTGCTGGGTGTGCTGATTTTCTTTAAGGAAAAGGTCTCCAACATTAAAATGATGAGGGTGAACCTTCTTATTATAGTTGCATTTGAGATGGTTTTGGTAGGCTTGGAGGTGATCATAATCTTTAATCCGTCTCTCATTTAATAACTCCAACTAGCTGAGTCTAGCAACTCGAACATCTTCCTCAGTGATGAGATTCTTCAATGAGATTCTTAGTGATGGGATTTCAATCTCAATCAGAAAAATGTCTTTGACACCATAGATGATAGAATAGGGGGTGGCACCAATAGGGGTACAGATGGAGGTGTGATATTCCCAGAGGGAGGGGTGGATGTGTAGGTGCCAATCATGGCCTGTATTGTTGATGACCTTTTTGACGATGTGGATGAGGGTCTTGTTGGTTGCTTCTACCTTCCCATTACCCTGGGGGTAATATGGTGTGGACCAACAATGTTGTATATAAAAAGTCTCACAAAGATGATTCATGGTCTGGTTTTTGAAAGGCTTTCCATTATTGGAAACGATGGTAGAGGGTATGCCGTATCGGCAGAGGATGTTGTAGAGAATGAACTTGGAAATTTATGTACCCATAATTTGTGAGAGTGGCATTGCTTCGACCAACTTAGTAAACTACTCAGTTGCGGTGATGATGAATGTATGACCATTAGAGGATAGGGGGTAGATCTTGCCAATTAAGTCAAAACCCCACTGAGAGAAGGGCCATGGTGCAACCAAAGGCTGCATGTTGCTTACATGGAAGGAATTTCTTTACAAACTCACAGGGGTCATTTTCTAGTGTAGGCTAATAATATCCAACTCAAAGAATCATTTTAGCCAAATCATACCATTTGAATGGGCCCCACAAATACCACTATGTACTTCCTTTAGTGTATTCTAGGCTTCGGTCTCGTCGAGACATCTAAGGAGAGTCCCATCATACCCTTGATGATAAAGTGTATCACCAACAATGACATGTCAGGATGATCATTGGATAAAGGATTTGTGTTGGTTTCGTGTAAGGTTCGAGGGTAGAATGTTATCATGAAGGTAAGCATATATATCTTGATACCAAGGGGAAGTGGGGCCCACAATGTCACACACCATTTCAGTCTTGGGGATGTCATATGTTAGGATTAAGAGTTGTTCAATGAGGAACTCGCATTCTGTTCGATCCTTGGGCATGTCGATCAAGGAGCCAATAGTAGCCATGGCATCAATGGCCTTATTTTGTACCTTAGGAATTTGATCAAATTGGATGTAGGTGAAATACTTCTTGAAGTCACCCACCATGTGTTTTTAGGGAAGTAGCTTGTCATCTTTTGTCAGGAACTCATCATTAACCTATTTAATGACCAATAAGGAATCGCCGAAGACTCTTAAGTGTGTTATGTGCCACTGTTTTGCAATTCAGAGGCCTATGAGGAGGCCTTCATACTTAGCTATGTTGTTGGTTCAAGGGAATGCTAACTTGAATGACTTCGGGATGTAATCACCTTGAGGGGTAACAAACAAAATTCCTGCCCCCGATCCGTTATGAGTGTAGGAACCATCGAAGTACAATATTGAGGAGGGAACTTCGGCTACTGCAAAGACTTATTCATCTATGAATTCGGTGACCAAAGGGTAAAAATCTACCAGGGGTGCATCGACCAACTGATTGGCTATAACATGTCCTTTTATGTCTTTTCAATCCACATATTCTATATAAAATTTGCTTAGGAGCATGACCCACTTGGCCATTCGGCCAGTTAAGGTGGTTCTGGATAATATATATTTCAGTGGATCAATTTTTTCTATTAGTTTGACAGGATGGCTGAGCATATAATGTCAGAGCTTTTGTGTACTAAAGAACACAATGAGGTATGCTTTCTCCATTGGTGAATAATTCAATTCATAACCAACCAATGTTCGACTGATGTAATAAATCTCTCGCTCCTTTGCGGACTCATCATGTTGTGCCAATAGCGCCCCCAATGCAACTGAAGTGGTAGAGATGTATAGCAGGAGGGGCTTCCCTAGAATCAGTGGCATCAATAGTGGTGGGTGGGCCAAATATTCTTTGATCTTATCAAAACCCAACTGACACGGTTGACTCCATTTGAAGGTGGTTTTTTTCTTCAGAAGCTTGGTGAACAACTGGCATTTATCTACAAGCTGGGCTATAAACCGATGACTAGATTGTAGCTTTCCTTGAAGGCTCCTTAATTGTTTTAGGTTTGGTGGCAGAGGCATTTCCATGATGGATTTAACCTTAGCGGGATCAACCTCAAAGCCCCTTTAGGAGACTATGAAACCCAACAATTTTCCTGATGTGACACCAAACACACACTTTTCAAATTCAATCTTAGCTTGTATTGTTCCAATCCTCAAAGATCCTTTTTAGAATGGCAAGATGCTCTGCTTTGGTTTTGGATTTTCCTAGAAAATCATCAACATAATCTTCCATGATAATGTGGATGAGGTCATGGAATATAATGGTCATCACTCGTTGATATGTTGCTCCCACATTTTCGAGACCAAAGGGCATGACATTGTAACAAAAGGTACCCTAAGGCGTTGTAAAAGTGGTCCTGTGTTGGTCTTCGGGTGAAATTTGAATCTGATTGTAGCCAGAGAAGCCATCCATATAGGATAACATCTCGTGTCCTACAATTATGTCGACCAAAATTTTGATGTTGGGCAATGGAAAGTAATCTTTCGGATAGACTTTGTTGAGATCTCGAAAATCTATGCAAATCCTAATGTCACCATTAGGTTTAGCAACAAGCACTATGTTGGAGATCCAATCAGAATAATCAATGGGTTTGATAAAACCAACATCTAGTAATTTCTCCAATTCTTTCTTAACTAATAGTGATACCTGCGAGTGCATCTTTCTGATTTTTTGCTTGACAAGTTTGGCGGCTGGATGAACATCCAGATGGTGAACTACTAGAACAAGATCCAATCCAAGCATGTCTTAGTATGACTAGGCAAAGTTAATGATTCCATCTTTGAGGAGTTGGGTAATAACATCACATTCTTGTTCTGATAATGATTTGGCTACATAGGTGATCTTCGGGGAAGATGAACATCTCCATCCTCCAGTGCCTCATTGAGGTTTTCACTGTCGGATGCGTCCTTTATTTTTATTTTTTCTAGGTCAAGAAGTGCCTCAGGGAGGTTTTCACTAGATGACCATTTGTTATTTTTCTTGTTTTTTTTTTTGCGACTAGAGTGTTCATCTTCTCCCAATCCCATAAGGTTGACATATATATCCAGGGAGATAGTAACTGGTGTGCTATCATGTAGGTCCCCATTAATAAGTTTAGGATGACACAGGGAAAGGCTAATGATAACAATGGATAGGCAATCAAACATGGGTGGAAGGTCCATGTGATCCACGTCATTGTACACATGTATGATGGATTCTTCCTCAGGTATGTCTTCTAAGAGATCATTGTCCATACTAATATTATTAGAGGTATCGGATGATGTTGCTGGTCCTTTTTTATTTTTTTGTCATACGCAAGACCTAAATTCCACAGACGCTTCCGTACATCAACAGGTTGTAGCCGACCTTGTTCTTCTTTTCCTAGACCCCCACCTTGATAGTTATGATTTTTTGTGATTTTAGTGGACCAGAGGTATGCTTCCTAGAAATATTCCTTAAGTGGAGGATCCAATTGGGACTCTTCATGATATACCTACTAACTGATATCATCTTCTTGTGCATCTGTCCTTAGACCAGGGGATCAAAAAGTGCTGGTGGGGATGTTTTTAGCACTGAAGGTAAGAGTTTTGTCCTCTTCCTTTGGTACAGATTGTGACGGTTTACCATATGTATGTGGTGATGGCAGCATGGTCACCACATTTAGAGATGTATGCATTTCATATTCACCACAACCTTTGTCGATGATCTGGATTATAGTGATGGTTGAATTAGTTGTAGAAGATGGAGTGGTCGTTGTGGTGGATGATGATTTAGAAGATGATGACTGAGGTGCCCCCAGTTCAACTCCAGGGTAGTAATGAAAATGGGGAAATGAAGCTTCCAAGGCACAAAATATTCAAATGGTTGTGGGTCAGCATAAATGGTGAACTCCTGTCCATGGATTGGGAATTTTAGGCATTGATGATACATGGAGGGAACAACCTGCATGGAATGGAGCCATGGATGACCGAGGAGGAGATTGTATGGTAAGTACAGATCAAGGACATGACATGTAGTGTACTAAACCATGGGTCCAACCAAGATGGGAAGACTAATAATTCCTTCAGAATCTCTTTCTGCATTATCATAAGCCTTGATTGTAATGATTTGATTACTCAGATCTTCTTGAGTACACCCTATCTACTTTATGAACTTTAGAGTGCATAGATTAAGAGCATAGCCATTATCTACCAAAACCCTTTTTACTTTCTGACAAGCAATCAGGACTTCAATTTGTAAGGGATGGTTATGGTTGGCATCAATGTTAGGCATGTCATTTTGACTGAAGTGTAATTGGTAGGATAGAGCCAAATATCCCACTAAAGCTTGGAATTGTGTGGGATTGATGTCATTAGGCACATGGGTTTCTTGTAAGGCTTGATTCAGGATCTCTTGATGCACTCGAGAGGATTTAAGTAGATCTAAAATGGAAATATGAGCAAGATTCTTGCCCAAGTGATCAAGAAGGTTATACTGTGAATTCATATGATTTGGCTAAGAAGATGTAGAAGTTGCAGGGATAGTAATGTGGGTTCTTCAGGTGGCAACAACACACTGGGAATCTTTAGCTTTGACGTGTATCATGGATACGCGGGGTTCCACTTGCTCAATGTAATGGACAATACCATCATAATTAAAGGGCACATTCTTATAACTTAAGATATTTGTACTATTGTTTTGGGGATTTCTATTGGACGTGCTTGCGCCTTGATTATGGTTAGGGAAGGCATTTTGGTAAATCTGTAATTGAGCATTGGATGACAAAGCTTGATTGGCATCAACTTGGATATCCTCTCGATCGATAAGATCTTGGACATATGTTTTTAGACCTTGACACTTATTGGTGGAATGCCATTTTATTTTGTGAAAGTCACAATATTCATTGTCTTTATACCAATTGGGTTTTGGTTTGGACTCATCAAAGGGCTTGGTTACGGGGTAGATGATTGAATAGTTTTCCTGTAGGAGTCTATTGAGGGTGGTACTTAAATATTCACCTAGTTGAGTGAACTGACGTGTGTTGTTGCCTTGACCATTCTGATTCGACTATGGAGGGGGACGAGGTGCCCCTGTGGTACTATTATGACATTCTGAGAGGATGGTTGATTAGAGACAAGTTGTTGCTTCTAAGAGGTATTAGTTACTTGAACATTTTTGGTATCAGTGACACCATCATTTACAGCATTCATGTTCTTATTCCAGTAGCGTGACTTGTCTCTAGATGACCATTCTTTGTCATGACTGTGTATCTTGACATGCCCTTTAGCAATGAGGGCCCATTCAAGGATGGGCCCTTTCTCTACTACTTTGGTGAAGGTGGTGAAACAATGCAACCTGAAGTTATGAGCCATGTCAAGATGTGAGTTTTCAACAAAGAGAGTGACCATGTCTTTTTCTTTGAGAGGGGTTTTCATGCGGCTTGCCAATGCACGCCACCTTTGGAGGTAGCTAGCAAAGGTTTCACCTTCACGCTGCTTCTCCTTGAGGAGGTCTAAGGTATCAGTGTCCTTTTCTAAATTGAAGGAGAAGTAGGAAACAAATTTCTCTACAAGATCAGTGAAAGACTTGATAGACCCATGCTCTAGGCCCATGAACCAGTCTAGGGCATTCCTCATCAAGATTCTTGGGAATAGGTGCAAGAGGTAATTTTCATTATGCATAAATTCTTGACAATGGGTGTAAAACTCTTATATATGGGCTTTAGGATCTTTGGTTCCCTTGTATCTGTCAAACTTGGGTATTTTGAAATTTTTTGGAAATGAGATCAATGAGATGGAGTGGTTGAATGGATAGGGACATATATCTTCAAATTTGAAAGATTGTTTATTCATCCTTGCTTGAAGATCTTTCAGAGCAGCTTTCATTTCCAACAAATCCACGTTAATCGGTGGTGTAAGAGTCAAATATGGGATGGGTGGATATGGATGGTAGGATTATAGGGGTTCCTATTGAGATACCATTTGGAGGGTGATATATGGATTTTGATAGTGACATGACCGGGTCCCCTATTGGTGTGTTGGAGATGTTTTTCGATATGTGGGTTGTTGTTGTGGGACATAATACGGGTTGGTTTGATAAGGGTAAGTGGCGTGGTGCTGAGAAGCATGAATAGAATGTTGTGGATTGGCCTGTTGGTACTGAGAGTATTATTGTGACCATTGAAAAGCCACATAGGGTGGTTTTTGTTGAAACTGTTGTTGGTTATGATAGAAATAGTGTTGAGGAGATGATTGATATGATGCCATCTATTTTATGGGTTGAGATAAGATTTTGTGTTGTGATTGAACTTGTGGACTCAAAATAGATACAAGTAAAAGGGATATGGTCAGAATGAGAGACTAATATGGATTGCCTTGCAATGTGTGTGGTGGTTGTTGTGATGAAATCAAAGGATTACATGAGGGTTGTTGTTGAGGTGGCTGAGATGATGTGGAAGTGTTCAAAGAAGATTGTTGGGTACCAATGGTGGCATTTGGTTGGGATGTACCTCACAGAGGTAATTGGTATGATATATTAGATTGTTGTGGTGGTAGATTCATGGCCCTAGGAAGTGGAGGCAGGAAGATGAAAGGATTTCCCCCAACATTTACTGGATATTGAGGGGTGGTGCAATCAACAATAATGGTGGATGTTGTGGAATAGTTTGTGGCATGTTGTAGGCAAAAGGATTATTGGGGTCAGATACCTGAGGAGCCTCCATGATTGAGATTGCTGCATGAGGGATATTTTTAACATGGTAAAGGACATCATTGCCGAATTCAGGTTGATACCAACCTTCTACTACAGGCATATTGGGGATAAATGAATCACCCGGTGCGTTTTATGAAGATTGGGATGTGTTAGGTGTGTGATTTCCATATTTGGATAGGTCGACACCTAATGGAGGCTTAACACCTTTTTCAATTAGGTGGGCCAAGATTTCTTCCCCATGTTTTTTGAGTAGGTGATCTGTCATTTGTGCATTGGTGGGGTTACTAAAATGTTCTTCGAGTATGAGTCCAGGTTGATTAACCATACTTTCTTCACCATACGGTGAGTTGTTCTGATTTTCGGTGTTGGATTGTGATGAAGTACCATTATGAGGATCTTGTGGGATGTTCACATCGTTATTAGGATCTTGAGAGTCTTTCACACCACTAGTGGGATTTTGGGAGATGTTTTCTCCATTAGTGGGATCTTGGGATGTGTTCAATTAGTGATTTTGACTTTGTCGTTGTGCCATTTACTTCTTAACTTGTGACCTAGTTTGAATGGGCATGCAAAGGAACTATGGGTAGATTATAATGGATATCCTTGATGGAAGATTGTTGGGATTGGATAAGGATCAACTAATTGAATGTTGGGTTCGGATAAGATTAATTGGATGATCAGACTTGGATTGGATGATTAGGTTTTGATTAGATGATTAAATTTTGATTGGATGATGGGATATTGATTGGATGATATTGGATTTGATTGGATTGATGTGATAAGTTTTTTTTGGATTGGATGATGACTTAGGATTGGCTGATGAAAGGGATCCCAAACCCAATTCAGAGATCACCCTAGATGATTTAATACGTTGGTTGATCGGATTAAAGGGCTGATTGCGGCACTGAATCCACCTCAAGATGGAAATGGATTGATTTGGGCTGATGATTACTAACTTTCAACACAAATCCATCTCAAGATAGAAATGGATTGATTAGGTTGAAGACAATGATTGATATGCAGGATTATGATCAAACTCCAATGCCTTGGTCAATTCGGGTAATAACTCCTAAAAAAAAGGTTTAAAGGGTTTTGAATGAAAACTAAGGATGTCCTAAAGGTTCTTTATATGATGGGGGTGTTGTTGAAGTGATCCTTTTGGAAAATTCAACTCTTTAGGTCACACGGTAAGATGGTAGAGCAGGTTTCCTAGATTGTGAAATGATCAATGTGAATGTGAGAAATGGATGTTTAGAAAGGTTAAATGGAGGCTTGAAATGGTCCAACGGATGTTTGGAATGGTTAAATGGATGCTTGGAATGGTCAAACGGTCAAACAGAGACTTGGGATGGTTAGACGGAGGCCTGGAATGGTCAAACAGGGAAAAATTGACTGTTCAGGAGGGCGTATCCACCCCTCTGCGAAAAATTAGAGGGCATATCCACCTTTTTACAAAAAAAATTAACTTGGTTTGAATGAGAATGGCTATGGAAAGGACTTGAAATGACACAATGAGGCTGACTTATCAAAGATTTACTGGTTTCTTACAAAAAAGACACTTTAAACAAACACAATCCTATGATTAGTGTTAAGGGTATGGCCAACAAAGCTCTTAATCTAGGATACACAAGGCTTTTAGGGATTCCTCGATATACTCACGATATGTGAGGCCAAGACCGTGAACACCAGCCTATCACAAGCGTGCGTCGGGAACCCCAGCGAGATACTGAAGGGCTCGAGCTAACTCTTCACGTCTATCTAGCTATCACCCCAGCTTCGACGCTCCACCACACACGACGTGGCTAGATTGGGGTATAACTTTGGCTCCCCCCCTTTTTATACCTGTCTGGTACACGTGGTTGGGATCATCCCTTTGGGTGATGAAATCCCCAAGCAGGTCCCTCTAAAAATAAAGCACTAACCATTTCCAACTACTCCCCAAGATCACACAAAGTGCAAGAGGAAAGCGAAAACAAACTAGTGTCCCCTTGGGTGACACAAAAAATTGACACACCAAGTAATAAATTTTCCTTCCCCCTAATTAAGTTATGTGCCTAGATGAAAACAACAAGGAAAAGTTTTAAAATTTGAATAAATGGATGGCCCTACAAACAAATGTTAGCTATTTATCATCCGTTCTTTGTTAATTACAAAAGTATGCTACAAAATATTAGCAAGAAATCCAACTATAGCCACAAAAAAATAAGGTTAGGGGGTTAGAACCTCAAAACAGCAAAAAACTGAGGCAAAAACGAAGCTAAAATGCCTATTTTTACCTTCCAAAACGTGTTGTTTAGGGAAAATCCGCCCCTCTGTAGTAAAAATGTCAAAAAATAGTGAAACAGTAGGGAAAATCCACCCCTATGCAATAAAAATGTCAAAAAATAGTGAACTAGTAGGGTAAATCCGCCCCTTTGTAGCAGAAAGCTTAGAAAACAGTGAACCAATAGGGCAATTATGCCCCTCTGCAGCAGAAAGGTTGGAAAATAGTGAACCAATAGGGAAAATTTGCCCCTCTACAACAAGAAAGGTTAGAAAATAGTTAACCAATAGGGAAAATCTACCCCTTTGTAGCAGAAAGGTTAGAAAATAGTGAACCAATAGGGAAAATCCGCCCCTCTACAACAAGATGTTAGAAAACAGTGAGCCAGTAGGGCAAATCTACCCCTCTACAGCATGATGTTAGAAAACATTGAACCAGTATGGCAAATCTGCCCCTCTGCAACAATATGTTAGAAAACAGTGAACTAGTAGGGAAAATCCACCCCTTTGCAGTAGAAATATTAGAAAATAGTGAACCAATAGGGAAAATCCGCCCCTCTGCAGCAGACAGGTTAGAAAATAGTGAACCAGTCAAGCAAATTCACCCCTTTGCAACATAAATATTAGAAAATAGTGAACCAATAGGGAAAAATTTCCCTTCTGTAGTAAAAAATCAAGAAATAGTGGGAACAAGTGGGCAAGTCTGTCCCTCTACGGGGAAAATCCACCCCTCTACGACCTGGACTTGTAAACGACTCAATAACAACAAATGTGAAATAAAGGGACCCATTTGTGGGTCCCACTTGGCATGCCAGAAATGTGATCCCTTAAATGTCTATCCTATTCTAAAGATGCAAATCTAACTATTATGCACTAATGGAAGAACACAAAAGATACACCTCAAGATTAGCTTAAGGATTGATAATGCAAAGAAATAAAATAACAAAAAAGACAAGTGATTATACCTTCTTTGCTATAGGAATCCCTTGGTTAGCCCTTGATTTTTGAAAGCTTGTGTGCTCCTTGGATGGCTATTGAAATGGTGTATGCAAGATGTGCAATGTGATCAATGCAAGAGTTAATGGCTTGAATGAGCAATTTGGTAGCATAAAGGTGCAAATGGCTAAGTATCTCTCAAATAACTAAATGGAAAGAGTTTGGTATAAAATGCATAATCTCCCTAAATGAGAGGAAGGAAGGGGTATTTATAGAGCAATTTGAATTCTCTAGATAATTCAACAGTTGAGATTAATCCAACAAGGCCAAGATGGAGGGATATGGTGAGTTGATGACTCACAAGCCCTCACATCCTGACATGTGGAATGTGAGATGGCTTAGGATGAGATGATGTGGAAGTGAGGTAGAAGAAAGGTACATTATGTAGAGGAAGGACAAGTACCTTGTAGGTACCTTAGGGGATGAGAATATTTCCTCAAAAAGGAACTTCTTGTCCCCAAATGAGTGAAAAAGACATTTGAAGAATTTTATAATTCCTCAAAAATCTCCATGGGAAATGGGAAGGTGGTTGGAGAATTAAATGTGAATTAAAAATTCACATGCTTGAGAGAATCTAATGGATAAGAGAGGGTTTCCAAAAATTTGAGGATTTGCCACATGTGAATGATGTGACAAGTCTAAAGTTCTAGAAGTATTTGGCACATGTGAAATGACAAGTCAAACATTCAAGAACTTGCATGGGGATAAGGTAAGCATTGGAAGGATAAAATGTGAATAAAAAATTCACGTGGGGAAGAGAGGGGTCTAGGATGAATAAATCTGAATTAAAAATTCACATGGGAAAAGGAGTCAAGGCCAAGAAAGGCAAGTGAAAAGATTGACTAAAAAAGGTATGCTAAATGTGGCTAATGACCTTGATTAAGGTTGTGCAAACACAAGATTAGTATAATTAATGAAAGATTAAAAGAAAGTGGGAGGTTATGGAGGACGTGACACTAATATTGATTAAGTGGTGCACATCCTAATCATGGATTAATTTATTTAATCTAGATTAGATGACAATTATGGAGGATGTGACAAGGAGAGAAGAAAGTGAGGAATTAAAAAATGATTTTTAATCGAAAGGTTAAGTGACTAAATTAAATAAATTATCCTATTTATTTAATTTAGAGAAGAAAAGGTGTAAGGTAAAGTATTTAATTATTCAATTACATACTTTAGGAACCTTATGCAGAAAATGAAATAATGATTAAATAAATTATTTAATCATTATTAATGAAATAGACAAATAGAGTAGATTTTGACCATGTGGAAGTGGTCAAATTTAGATGTCTGCAATTTCAAATAAAATGAAAACATAGCACCTAAAAGAAGATGGTTTTATTAATGAAGATGCCCCAGTCATTTGAGGAGTGACTTGGAGGAAAGATTATGGGAGTAAAGATGAAGATTATGGATTGAAGATTCCCCCTCGAGAGGACATGCGGGTTCAAGAAAACACAGGCATTCTCTCGAAATGGATGAGATGATGCAAGGGGAGATGGGGAAGATGATGCAAAGTGATGGATGTGAAAGGATGATAATATGAAAATATAAATGAAAGAAAAAATAGACTCAAGGATAAATATGATGTTGCCCTAGTCAATATACAAGTCAAGATGGACTAATGATGGATGGAGTGTTTTTGATGAGGGAAGGATACGTTTCGTTGATGATGATGATGATAGTTTTGTTGATGAGGGAAGGATGCATCCCAAAACAACACAAAAGGATAGAGAAAGATACATCATGATGATGATGATGAGGATGATGATTGGGTCAAGAGTTGTAGCAAGGCTAGGAACAAGACCAAAAATGTGATCAAATAATTTGTGCTAGATGGAATGGATTAGGATGGGATGGAGATGAGAGATGGTTAAAATGAATGAATATGATGGAGGTAAAGATGCAATGCAATGCAATTTTCTATTTTCAAAGCACTGAATTTTGCTATAAAATAAGACACCAGGTACCATGGTATGTAGAACCAAGGTGAATTAGTGTCTAATGCATAAAAAAACACAACAAACAAGAAGGCTATCCCAATACCCCAAAGTCGTGATGACTTTGGTCAAGCCAGGTATTGGGATAACCAAAAGAACAAGAGGATGCCCCAGCATAACACAAGACCTTAGGGGTCTTGGTGGGTACTACGTGGGACAACCAAAAAGACATTAAAAAAAAGAAAAATCAAGATATGCCCCTATGTAAACCAATCAAAACACATCATAATATGAGAGATTATGGTGGCCTTGACAAGTGATGATAGAGAGGTCAAATGATAAAGAAAAACCAAAAGCATCAAAAGATTGCAATCAATTTCAAAACATCCTTTCCATAGGATCAAGATGATGGATGGGGTTGATGTGGTATGTTAGGAAGGATACATCATGTTGAGACCAAAGATGGAGGATAGATTTGTTGATTGACATGACATGGGATATCTCAAATCAATTGAACCTCATGACACGAATGGATTATGTTTGGGAGGTACTAGCTTGATAAGGACATACCTTGAAAACATGACACAAGACAAAAGACACCAGACCAATACACCCTAAAGACCTAGGGGCTCGAGGGTTGATCAAAGATCAACCTTTCCTACGTGAAAGCACAAATTCATTGTAGTTTGATAAAAGGCCAAAGATAAAATAGGAAAGAGGATGATGAAGACAGATGATGGAGGACAAGGATCCGACAGACTAGACACAAAAGAAAACAAAGAGAAGCCCCAAGGATGGATCAAATGATTAGCCTTTCCTACGTGAAAGCACATGGGTAGCTTAGTTTGAAAAGGATGAAAGACAAAAAAATGAATAAGATCAAAAAGTGGACAATGGTGACAAATGATGAAATACAAAGTGCCCCGAGGGCAGATCAAGTGATCATCCTTACCTACGTGAAAGTGCAGGGGCAACGTATTTCACCATAAGGCCATGGATAAAAGCAGAAAGAGGACAATGGAGACCGTGATGGATGGTGTAGATTAGATGGAAAAATTCCCAGGGGGTGGATCAAATGATTGACCTTGCCTACATGAACGCGCAAGGGCAACATAGTTTGACATAAGGCCAAAATATAGGATGATTGAGATGTTGGATGAAGCTCAGGAATGGGATAGTTATCCAAGTCATCAAAAGATGAAGTGGGAGGATGAGACGATGGATAGATGAGAGATGAAAAATGATAAGATATTAGGAAGATGTAGGAAATAGATAGGAATGATGATAGTGAGATAGCATGGCATTGGATTGCATGGGGGTAGCCTATAGCGAGATACCAATGACAAGGGATTATGAGATGGAAGGAAAGATGGAGGGAAATGGATGGATTGATAAAGATGGAAAAATAGAAATATGTTAGGATGGATGGAGGCATGAAGATTTGGAAAGATGGAATGGATTACTAGATGGATAAATGGATGGGGAGAGAAGGATGGGAAGGATGGGGAGATAAGGATGAAAGGATGGAAAAGGACTAGTGGATGAGAGTATAGGAAGATAAGGATTGGGTAGATGGAAGGGATTACTGGATAGATGGATGGACGATGTCTCCAAGGACTTTGTCGCAAATAAGAAGATACCCCCACTCTAGATGTGTCATGTGTGACAAGGCAAGAGGGATAGCAAGATGAGTGGATAAGGGAGTGAGATGGACATGGATAGGAGATGGATGGTGGCATGATTGGATGGATGATGAAGGTAGATGGATATAGATTATATACATGGATCAGAAAGGTAGATGGGGAGGATAAGGAATATGATAGTGTATGGATGAGGCTAATATATGCCAAGAGGTGTCCAAAGCATGTATATATGTGTGCCCCTATCTAGGTCAAGATCACAAGGAAGATGGAGGGAATAGATACAAATGGGATATGATGGGTAGGATGTGGAAGATAGAAAGATGTAGAAGATGGAGGAAAGGAATGCGTAAGTGGAAGATACCCCCAATTATGGAAGTAAACGAGATGGGGGATTTATGCATGAAACTTGTTTGTTAGGTTTTCATCATGGTACTTATCCAAGGCACCTGTTTACCAAGTTTTCACCATTGGATGAATTAGTTTCTCTTTACTTTTTTTTTTGACTTTTGAGACTTTTGAGACAGAAATATGGATGGAGATGGATAAGGATAGGGATGAATGGATAAATGGATTCAGAAGACATATGATAAAGTAGATGGATGAAGGACTCAAGAAAAAATTTCCATATGAGGTAATAAGAGCCCATGTGTAAAGCGAACATTGGATGTTGGTACAACCTTATTAGAATGGATGGATTATGCAAGGGAATGGATCAAAGGGATTTGATGGGGGAGATATGGGGGATAGTGGATGGGGTGTTGGAAAGTGTATGAATGGAATGATGGAGTGGATGTGTGAGGGGTGAAGGTGTTTAGGACAAAAATTGGCACATGTGGTGGATGTGAAATGATAGGAGGGTTGATGGATGGAGAATGTGGCAATAATGCAGGTGGTGGGATAGTGACTTTTGGGATATAAGGACCCAAAATAGATTTAGGAGATGAATGATTAGCTTTGGGATTAGAAACATTGGATGTCTTCATGGCTATTTTATTTGAAGGAATTTCCTATTTTTTCTTGGGAATCCACATGGTTTTGATTTTTTCTTTAGTGGACCTTTGCAGCCATTTGGATTGATTTGGGTTTTGGACTTGATTTTTCTTTTCTTCAACATGTCTTTTGAAGGGGACATGAGGATATTTAGATTCATGTGGACGTTTGGATTTATACATTTTTGTTTTAGCATCCAAAGTGCTTTTAGTAGCAATGGGATGAGTATGGGGAGATGGATGATGTGGAGAGGACATGGATGGAGTGATAGAAGTAGGTTTTTGATGAGGATGTGTGGATGGAGGATGCGAGATAACGTGCATGGAGGGGTGCCTTTGTAGATTTTGATTAGGAGTTATGGAGTTAGGATTTTTATGATGTGCACTAGGGATAGGTGGTGGATGGATGAGATGGAGGAGGTGAATTTGGAATATAAGGACCCACAATAGACTATGTATAAGGAGGATGTGTGAAATTTGGTGGAGGGTTATAAGGACCCAAAATGGATTTAAAAGATGAAGGAGGAAGATGGATAGTTGTTTTGAGGTAATATGATGAAGGAGGGGGGATGGCGATAAATGATTTGGTAGAGTGATAGGCAATGCCTCACATTCCTTTATAAGAGCATCGTTTAGGATGTATGGAGGTTGTACCAACAATTTTGGATTGCGATTCTTGGGAGATATATCCAAGACCTTTTGTACCTAGATGTTCTTTGACCTAGATGGGCTCTAAACTATCTTGCTCATGAAGGCCTAAACCTTTTCCTTGATATTCATGTTCTTGAGCATGTGATCTATGGTAGGATGCTTATTCTTTTGAAAGCATGATGTGAGTCTGTTAGTAGGTGGAGCAGGAAGGGTGGTGCATATACTTTGTTTTTCTTCTGTAAGAAGACCACCATGGATGTGTGTAATGCTGCCAAGGTGATATAGAAGTGGTGTTGGGGTGACAAGGCTAGGCAGCGATGGAGGATCATGTGATGGAGACGAGGGGATAACAACATCAAGAGGAATGAGTGATATGGGATCAGGAGAGGGATTAGATGGTATGAAAAGATCTAAATTTGTGGCAATGGGTGATAAGGGCTCATGAGATGGAGTGATTGGATCTTGGGTGTGAAGAGGATCATGGGATGGAGTAGATGAGCTAATGTGATCATGAGATGGAGTAGAAAGGATGGTAGGACTAGGATTCGGTTGATGAAAGGAATCATGAGATGGGATGGATGGGGGATTGTGATCTTGGGATGGAGTGGATGGGATGGTAGGATTTGGATTTGGAGGAGGGGATATGCTTGTATGCTTTGGATCGAGCTCTTGGCATGACTCATCTTGTGTGGAGGAGCATTGGGGGGACTCCTCAAGTGGGAAAGATGGAAGAGCAGAGGATTCATGTAGTTCAGTAATATTAGTACTAGGAGGAGGGGATTGGATGTCTCCAATGGATTGGGTGGATCTAGTAGTAGAAGATGGGGATTCAATGGATTCGATGGGTTTGACAGGCTCAACCATTTGGACGGTGTTAGGAATAGTAATGGGAGTGATAAGTGTAGGATGGAGGAGGACCTCATCACTAGTGACTGTACATGAGAGAGTGAGAGGGCATTGTTTCACACCATCAAGATGTGGATGTGGTGATGTCTCTTCTATCATAAGTCCTTGGATGACATTTGGAAGGGATCTAGGATTAGGTGGGGTGATGGAAATGGATGGAGGATTAGGGATGGTTGGAGGACTAGGATTAGAAATTGGTGGATTAGGATTGGATGAGGGGATGGGAATGTATGGAGGATTATGGATTGGTGGATTAGGATTAGATGAGTGTATGGAAGTGGATGTCAAACTAGGAGGAGATGAAGGATTAGGGTTAGGGATTGGTGGATTAGGATTAGAGGGAGGATTAAGATATAATACGGTAAAGGGGGGAGTGATGCAAGAGGTTGCAGATGTTGAATTAAGATAGGAGGATATGGATGCTAGGTTAGGTTGGGAAGACTGGGATGGTGGGTAGTAGTAGAAAGATGTGGATGATGGATTATGACAAGAGGAAATTGGTGACGGATTTGTGTAGGAGGACATGGATGGAGGATTAGGATGGAAAGATGTGGATTACCATAAGGGGACATGGATGGTGGATTGGCATAAGAGGATAGGGTTAATGGAGGAGGATAGGAAGATTGAGATGGTGGATTAGGATAAGAGGAATATTGGGATGGTGGATTATGATAGGAATGTATGAGTTTTGGATTATGATGGGAAGATTGGGGTGTGGGATTAAGGTAGAGGTATTGGGATTGTTGATAATGATAAGGATATCAGGATGTGGATGTTGGGTAGGATAGAGGTTGAGAGGGAGGACATGATGAATATGTCGATGGTGAGGATGTTGGATATCCCTTGTCAAGGGTAGCATAAGGACTGTTATTAGATGTGGATGAAGGAATGGTGGGATAGTTCGGAGGAGTAATTGTATTTTGGGAGGTGATTGGCGAAATCTTGATAGCAATGATAGCATCAAGGGGATCTATATTACACTCGTCATGATCAACAATACTTTCATTATCATCGTCAATCTCGTTAGGATTCCCTTTGACTACTATTATTGGTTGTGTGAGAGGGAGATAAGGATTCATGATGCATACAAATTAGCTGCAAAGAATAGATGATGGATAAGGAAATAGGATGGATAAAGCTCAATTTGGGATTAGGTGAAGCTCAAATGGGGATTGGATAAAATATCATATTTAGATGATGGGATGTGATAGGATCAGATGATTGATCGAATGAGAGGATGACACAAATTCTAGACCTAGTTCAAAGATTTGGCTTAGATGGTGTAAGGCATTGACGATTAGGTTGGATTGTGAGCAGGATGATTAAAACACTAAATCTACCTCAAGATAGTAGTAGATTGATCTTGGGTTGCAATGATGATTTATGGATTTAGGATGGATAATGATCAGGATCTGAAACTTAGGCCAACATGGATATCAACCTTGGAAATGAAGTCTAGAGGATTCAAATTGATGAAACGATGACAAACACTGAAGGGAAAAGAATGCGGATCTAATGACCCAATAGTGCGGAATACATTCCCTTAACACCTTTACTACAAGGGAGACAAGCAAAAACAAAAAACTAACAGTTTCTAAAACTTATAGAGATGCATACAACCATGGCAATGAGAAACCAGAAAGATAAGCAAACAAATATGACACAGTATTTAGATGGGAAACCCCTTTCAGGAAAAAAACCCACCACACAAAGTCAAGTCAATTGTATTACAGTAATGAATCGATTACATACAATATCCAGACTTCTTTGCTCAGCTCACAATCATCGAGAGAGTTTCAGATCCACTGTTACAATGTTTTCACAACATACAATTCAAAACCCTCTTCAAGAACTCACGTCCTTCTTTTTCTTTAGCACGCGACTTTAACTTGCTCTCCAACTTTACGACTCAACTCAACTTGTCTAACTTATGAGAAATAACACATCTCTCATCCAAATGTAACCGACTCAAAAGAGTAATGAAGTCCATCCTCAAATCACGCATCTGGTCAGATCTAATAGATCTCTTGCAACAAGCCGTCACTACATTCAAAGCCATTACTCAAAACGGTTGAGCTCGCCACCCTTCGTTGACAAATGCAACTACCACAATAACTATCTTGGTATCCATCCAATCACTATTCATCTAGGTGCCACGCATCCAAGACCCATCAGCAATCGCAGCTGACAGAGCAACCAAAACTATTAAATAGACATCGGGCGCGACCAAGACTTCAAGTCATAAATAGCAATACCGGAGTCGGAGTTAGAACAAGAGTCGAAACAGGACTCCACCGAAAATACACACTGCCGAAGTCAGAGTCGGAGTCAGAGTCGGAACTGGAGTCAAAACATCACTCCATCAAAATTACACACTGCCAGAGTCGGAGTCGGAACTAGAGTCAAAACATGATTCCACCGAAATTACAGGTTCAGGAACCAATTCGGTTCTGTGTTCGCCCATGGCAAAGGGTAACTCAAAAGATCAGAGTCAGAATCGGGGATGGAACAGGAACAGAAACAGGACTTTACCAAAAGTCCAAGATCAAGAACCAATCCGATTCCGGTTCCGCCTCCGCCAACTGCAAGAAACAACAATCCAGAACTAGGACAAAGCTGAAGAAAACTCCCCGAGGAGAATCCAAACATCTAGAAGAACCAGATCACAAAAGTAGGAGTCAGACCCGGAGTCGGAATAGAAACTAAAATAGGAACTTGGAAAATGGACATTGCCAACTTCCAAAACTGGTTTCGCATCCGCCAGAACCTGCGAAGCGAAACAGACGGTAGGAAGCGGAGTCGGAGTAGGAACCGAAACCTGGAACTTAGGCAAACATAACAATTCCAAGTTCCATCTCAGTTCCGCCTCTGCCAGAGACTCGAAACTTAGGCAAATAGAACAATGCCAAGTTCCATCCTGGCTCCGCCTTCGCCAGAACTTTGTAAACAACACAAAATCACCAAGGCATGAAAACGAGGACTTCAAGCTGGAAGTTGAGACATAATTTCTCAACAATCTTCCACTTGGTGAACACTTCCATCTTCCTCAAAACATCAAACCTTACTGTCTATCATAGGCCCCAAGGCCCATCGATTATGTGCACCATCTGAACTTGTCAGTGCTAACCGGTTTTTTCAAGGCATCTGCAACATTCTTCAAGGTGTCAACCTTATCCATACTGACCTTGCCATCTTCAACCATATCCCTCATGAAGTGATATTGCACATCTATGTACTTGGTCCTAGCATGGAAGGTCGGATTCTTTGCCAAACAAATGGCACTTTAACTATCACAGCAAATTGAAATCTGCTCAGCATTAAATCCAATGTCTGAACACAAACGCCTTAGCCACACTGCCTCCTTGCAAGCATGAGTTGATTCCATGTACTCTGCCTCTGTCATGGATAAAGCAACTACAGCTTGTCGCTTACTCATCCAACTGATTGCTCCACCATTAAGCATGAAAGTGTATCCACTGGTGGATCTTCTGCTATCAATGTCCCCTGCCCAATCAAAATCAACATATCCCTAAATGCTAAGAGTCCTTTGTGATGCAACCATATTGCCATGGTAACACAAAGCATAGTCTAAAGTACCTTTCAAATACCTGAACACTCTCTTTATAGCATCCCAATGTGATCTCCCTGGATTTTCCATGAAACGGCTTAGAACTCCCACTGCTTGGGCAATGTCTGGTCTTGTGTAGAGCATAGCATACATCAAACTACCTACTGCACTTGCATAAGGCACACTGGTCATGTCCTCCATCTTAGTAGCAGACTTTGGACAGTCTTCAGCAGATAGTTTCAATCCTTGCATGATTGGAATAACTAGCTGCTTGCAATCAGTCATGCTATACCTCTCTAGAACGGTTTTCACATACTTACTCTATGAGCCAAAGCTTTTTGCTTGTTCTATCCCTAGTTATCTCCATTCTAAGAATGTACCTTGCTGCTCCAAGATCTTTCATTTTGAACTTAGCAGACAACTGAGTTTTAAGATCATAAATCATTGCCTTGCTATTACCAATGAATAACATGTCATCCACATATAGAGTAATAACAAGCACACGATCATTTTCACATTTATAATAGATGCAATGATCAGATTTTGATCTAACAAACCTAATTGACAACAAAAATGTGTCAAATTTATGGTACCATATTCTAGGAGAATGCTTTAGACCATAGAGAGATTTATTTAACATGCAAACCAGATTTTGTTTACCTCTATCAACGAAATGCTCAGGCTGGGACATGAAGATTTCTTCTTCCAGCTCACCATGGAGAAACATTGTCTTCACATCCATCTGCTCAATTTCATAGTCATACATAGCTGCCAATGACAACAAAAATCTGATGGATGTCAGCTTTGCTATAGGAGAAAAGATCTCTGCATAATCAATTCCCTCAACTTGAGAAAATTCCTTTGCAACCAGTCGTGCCTTATACTTCTCCACACTACCATCAAGGCCTATCTTCCTTTTGAATATCCACTTGCAGCCAACAGGCTTTCGCCCTTTAGGCAGTGGTACCAACTTCCAGGTATCATTGTTTTTCAAGGAATCCATCTCCTCATTCATGGCTTCTAGCCAAGACTTTGAATCAGCCATGTTGATTGCTTCTTTCATAGTCCTAGGCTCATCAGTGCTGGTAATTAAGGCATAAGCACAATTTGAATCTAACATAGAGAAACCATACCTTTCTGGTTGCCTTCTTTCTCGTGTAGATCTCCTTAGAGGCTGAGGTTGTTCTTCATCATCAGAACTTCCAGAGCTGCTTGAGCTCTCCTCAATCTCAGGTACACCATGCAGCTCTTCCCTTTCTGGAGTTTGGGGAATCTCAACTGCATCCTCTTCTTATCACTTTGATTTGTCTCAAGCTGTTGATCACTTACTAAAGGTTTTAGCT
Organism: Sequoiadendron giganteum; assembly: GCA_007115665.2. NCBI lineage: Eukaryota > Viridiplantae > Streptophyta > Pinopsida > Cupressales > Cupressaceae > Sequoiadendron > Sequoiadendron giganteum. The sequence goes on from CM021104.1 coordinate 27,393,002, forward strand.
CACGAAATATCATGCTTCTACTATACAAAACCTTCTCAATAACAGGGTTCCAAAGCTTGTATCCTTTCACACCAACTCCATAGCCGATGAGAATATATTTCATAGCCTTGTTATCCAACTTTGATCTCTTTTCATTTGGCACATGAACATATGCCTCACAGCCAAAGACGGGAACATGCCTTAATAAGGGTTTCTTACCTGACCATGCTTCCAAAGGTGTCATGTCAACAAGAGCTGAACAAGGAGATCTATTTATCAAATAACATGATGTAGCAATAGCCTCAACCCAGAACTTCTGCTCCAGACCAGCACCACTCAGCATACTCCTTGCCTTTTTCATTAGTGTCTTGTTCAACCTTTCAACAACTCCATTTTGCTATGGAGTGTAGGGGGTTGCCTTATGCCTTTTAATTCCATGATCAGTGCAGTACCTTTCAAAATCTGCAGAACAAAACTCACCTCCATTGTCTATCCTTAAACACTTTATTTTCCTTCTAGTCTGATTTTCTACCAAAGATTTGAACTCTTTAAACCGAATGAACACTTCTGATTTACCTTTAAGAAAGTATACAAATGCCCTTCTCAAATAGTCATCAATAAAAGAAACATAATATCTAGACTTTGATAATGAAGGAACATCAACTGGACCAAACACATCAGAATGAATATAATCCAGTATACTAGAAGATTTGTGAGGACTAGAGGAGAAAGAAACAAGGTGTTGCTTTCCATAGATACAATGTTCACAGAAATCGAACTCAAGGTTACAATCATCAAGCCCTTCTACAAGGTTTTTGTTCTTCAAGGTTTTTAAACCTTTCTCACCAATGTGACCAAGTCTATGATGCCATAACATAGTCTTCTCTGCTGGGAGTTTTACCTCCAAAGCATTTGCAGATAGTGAAGAGTCTTCATCTTTCTCTATAGGTACAAAATTACATGACTTTACAGAGGCACTATTACAAAGAATAGGTCGTGCATCTAGCTTGTACAGAGTGCCAATAAGAACACCCTTAGCTAACACCATTGCACCTCTAGCCATTTTACATCCCTTACTAGAAAAAGAAACTTCTACACCAACATCATTTAACTTACTAACAGAAAGAATATTTTGAGCCAAACCTGGGATGTGAAGAACACCACCAATTCCTTTGACTCTCCCGTCAGGAAACTGAATTCGGACCCTTCCTCTGCCAACAATCTCCAGCGTTGAATCACTTGCCAGGTATACCTTTCCACCATCATACTTCTCATACTTTGAGAACCAATCTCTATTGGATGTCATGTGAAAAGAGGCACCTAAATCAACTAACCAAACATCATCTGATGCTTGAGTTGTCAGGGCTGCTACAATGAAGGCATCTACATCACTTTGAGAAGATTCGTTGTCATAAGCATTCTTCTTCTTCTTCTCCTTGCAGTCCTTCCCGATATGACTAGGTTGCCCACAGTTTCAGCACTTTACCTTGGACTTTTTACCAGGAGACTTTGATCTCCCTTTAGACTTGGATTTTGACTTGTTGTCTTTCTTCTTGCCTTTCTCCTTTGTTCTACCTCGAATAGAAAGAGCATATTTGGCCATCTCAAAAGATTTCCTTCACATTTCTTCAGATAGAAGCGAAGCAACCACATCATCAGTCTTGAAAGCAGTTGTTGTGCTTCCAATAGCCATCACAAGATGATCCCAGCTATCAAGTAATGAACACAACAGGAGCATGCAATGATCCTCCTCCTCAATCTTTACACCTATAGATGCCAACTAAGTAACACTCATATTAAATGAGTTCAAATGATCTGCAACAGATGCACCTTCATCCATCTTCAAGGAGTACAACTTCTTTCTCAGGAATAACTTGTTTACCAGAGATTTTCCTTGGTAAATATCACCAAGCTTCTTCCACAAAGCAGCTACAGACATCTCCTCATGAACATTCAAGAGCACAGAATCGGCTAGACTCAGTCTTATCAATCCTTTTACTTTTCTATCAGCAAGATCCCAAGCTTCTTGGGTCATAGTTTGTGGCTTAGTTCCAGACACTGCAATCCAGAGGTCTCTATCCACAAGCAAGTCTTCTATCTTGAGTTTCCATAACTCAAAGTTGCTGCCATTAAACTTTTCAATATCTATTCTACCAGATGTACTCACCATCTCACAACAGAAACAAGTTTAATAATGCAAGTCTCCCACTGAAACAGTATTAGTGAAAAAAACTAATTTTCCCTAACAAGGATAACACGAACTGGCCAAGCTCTTATACCAATTTGAAGGGAAAAGAATGTGGTTCTAATGACCCAACAATGCGGAATACATTCCCTTAACACCTTTACTACAGGGGAGAGAAGCAAAAATGAAAAACTAACAGTTTCTAAAACTTATAGAGATGCATACAACCATGGCAATGAGAAACCAGAAAGATAAGCAAACAAAGATGACACAGTATTTACGTGGGAAAACCCTTTCAGGCAAAAAACCCACCACACAAAGTCAAGTCAATTGTATTACAGTAATGAATCGATTACATACAATATCCAGACTTCTTTGCTCAACTCACAATCACCAAGAGAGTTTCAGATGCACTGTTACAATGTTTTCACAATATATAGTTCAAAACCCTCTTCAAGAACTCACGTCCTTTTTCTTCAGCACGCGACTTTAACTTGCTCTCCAACTTTACGACTCAACTCAACTTGTCTAACTTATGAGAAATAACACATCTCTCATCCAAATGTAACCGACTCAGAAGAGCAATGAAGTCCATCCTCAAATCATGCATCTGGTCGGATCTGACAAATCTCCTGCAACAAGCCGTCATTGCATTCAAAGCCATTACTCAAAATGGTTGAGCTCGCCACCCTTCGTTGATAAATGCAACTGCCACAATAACTATCTTGGCATCCATCCAATCACTATTCAACCAGGTGTCATGCATCTAAGACCCATCAGCAATCGCAGCTGAGAGAGTAACCAAAATGGTCAAATAGACATCGGGGGCGACCAAGACTTCAAGTCATAAATAGCACTGCCAGAGTCAGAGTCAGAACAAGAGTCAAAATGGGACTCCACCGAAAATACACACTGCTAGAGTCAGAGTCGGAGTCTGAGTCGGAATTGGAGTCGAAACATGACTCCATCGAAATTACACACTACCGGAGTCAAAGTCAGAACTGGAGTCAAAACATGACTCCACTGAAATTATAGGTTCAGGAACCAATTCGGTTCCACGTCCGCCCACAGTAAAGGGTAACTCAAAAGACCAGAGTCGGAGTCGGGGACGGAACAACAACAGAAACAGGACTTTACCAAAAGTCCAAGATCAGGAACCAATCCGGTTCCGATTCCGCCTTCACCAACTGCAAGAAACAACAATCCAGAACTAGGACAAAGCAGAGGAAAACTCCCCGAGGAGAATCCAAACATCCAGAAGAACCAGATCACAAAAGCAGGAGTCAGACCCCGAGTCAAAAAAGAAACTGAAATAGGAACTTGGCAAAGGGACATTGCCAACTTCCAAAATTGGTTCCGCCTCTACCAAAACCTATGATCAAAATAGATGGTAGGAAGCAGAGTCGGAGCAGGAACGAGAACCGAAACCTGGAACTTAGGCAAACAGAACAATGCCAAGTTCCATCCCGGTTCCGCCTCCGCCAGAGACTCAGAACTTAGGCAAATAGAACAATGCCAAGTTCCATCCTGGCTCCACCTCTACCAGAACTTTGTAAACAACACAAAATCACCAAGGCATGAAAATGAGGACTTCAAGCTGGAATTTGAGACATAATTTCTCAACAAACACATGATCTAAGGGGGTTTCGGGATACTTCCAGATGATCTAACTGATGATACAATGAGATTTTTAGAAAGTGAATAGATGAGATCTTCTGTTTGTGTTGAACAACTCAGAGAATAAGAAGGTTTTTAGTCACTTGTCTGAGGGCAGAGATGATTGTACAAGGCAGGGATGCCTATCCAGGGAACAAGGATTCTTGTTCAGGGCAGGGACGCCCAAACAACCTCTGAACAATTGAACAATGTTGACAAACGAAAAAATAGACTATTAGAATGGGCAAACGATCACACAAAATGGGTGAACAGATGTATGAGGTGGGGAACGATAGTCAAAATGGGAAATCGAGTTCCCGGAATGAGTGAAAAGCTTCATGGAATGGGTGAACGACTTCTCAGAACGGGTGAACGGCTTCCCATAATAGGTGAACATATGGTCAGAAAGGGGGAAAAAAATTTGGAACGGGTAAAAAAATATCCGGAATGGATGGACAAATGGTTGAAATGGGTAAACAGATACTCCAAACGGGTGAACGACACTTGGAACCAGAAAATGGGTTCCTAGAACGAGGTAAAAACTAGTGAATGAAGGTTGAAAATGGTTGTTTTCACCCATTTTTTCAAGTCAATGCCACCTCTTTGAGGGAAATTATGCCTAAGCCAAGGAAAAGATCACCCACATCAATGAGGATGAAGAAGGACACCGAATAAACACCAAAATAGACCTAAATGGGGTCCTGGATGAAGGAGAAAAGATTGTTTTTGCTTGTTTTTTAAGGTTTGGGCCACCCCTTAGAGGGAAATGCCACCCCTTTGAAGGAAAGGATCTCTAACCCAAGGGAAAGGTTAGCCAAATCAAAGAGGATGAAGAACGAGGTCGAACAGACACCAAAATAGACCCAAACTTGGTCTCAGATGAAGTAGAAAATGTTATTTCTGCCTATTTTTTCAATTCAAGTGAGGGAAAGGATGCCTAATCCAAGGGCAAGGTCATCCAAATCAAATAGGATGAAGAATGAGGCTGAACAGACACCAAAACGGACCTGAACGGGGTCTCGGATGAAGGAGAAAAGTTTGTTTTTGCCCATTTTTTCAGGTCAGGGCCACCCCTTTGAGGGAAAGGACCTCCCTTTGAGGAAAAGGACACCTAAAATAAATTCAAGTTCTCCCAAATCAAAGAGAATGAAAAAAGAGGTCGAACAGACACCAAGATAGACCTGAACAGTGTCTTGAACGGGGAACGAAATGACAAAATAGATGAAAGGATTTTGACTAAGCGGATCCAAATGGAGACTTGGAGGGAGGATATGACCACCAATGGCCAAATGGATATGCCTAAAGTGGTCAAAATGAGGGTGCGATCAAATAACAGGACAAAAAATGACCAAATAGACACTAAAACGTACCTGAACGAGGTCCCAGATTAAGCAAAAAAAAGTTGTTTCACCCCTGTTTGAGGGCAGGGATGCCCCTGCTAGGTCAAGGTTTCCCATTCTAGGTCAAGGTCACACCTCTAGTGAAAACAAGGATAAAAATGGTTGATTCTTGTGTAGAGGGGCATGTGTGCCTAGGTGTGGCCGCCCTTATTAGGGCAAGGTCACCCCTCTGGTGAAAATAGGGATCATAAATGGTTGATTCTGGTGTAGAGGGGTGTGTGTGCTTGGGCGTGGTCACCCCTACTAGGGCAAGGTCACCCCTGCTAGGGCCTGGTCACCCCTATTGACAAACCTGAACTTGATTTATGTAAAAACCGGCTATGGAAAAGGATTGAAAACACTTCAAACAACAAGAAAAATGGAAAGACTAACTTGATTTGTAAGATATACACTAGTTTTACACGAAAAAGATAGTTCAAGCAGCACAATCTCAAGATTAGAAAAAAGGGTATGGCCAACACAGTCCTCTAACTAGGCTAAACAAGGTGATCTAGGGAGTCCTCGATATACGCTCGGTACATGAGGCACAATCCGTGAACACCAGTCCATCACAAGCGTAAGTTAGGGACCCTAGCGAGATATTGAAAGGCTCATACCAACTCTTCACGTCTATCTAGGTATCACCCTAGCTTCAACGCTCTGCTTATTACGATGCGATTGGATTGGGGTACTACTTTAGCCTCCTCCCTTTATATACCCCACCGGTACACGTGGTCGGGATCATTCCTTGGGGTGATGAAATCCCCAAGAAGGTCCCACTAAAAGAATGTCACACGAAGTGCAAGGAGAAAGATTGAACGATTTCCACCCCCTTCGGTAACACAAAGAACTAAGTAAGCTACGATTTCTCTTCACCCAGGATCACCAAATGGTGCAAGGGGATTGGATACGTCGATAGCTTTCTTTTCAGACGAGGCAAGAAATTTATTTGACCCCCTACTTAGTCTATTTGCCTAATTAGTGTAAAAAAAAAGAAATCAAATAGCTAATTAAGGGTCTTGGTCCTTTCATCCTATAGGAAACAAGTTAGTATTTTTTCCACCATTCTTCGTCAATCATAAACTTCCTACACAAACATTAGTATAAAACCCTTCACAATCACCAACAACACACATTAGGGGGTCATTATTAACAAAAAGATAGAAAATAGAGTTTAAAAAATGCACTAAAACACTATGATACCTTTTGTCTGGACATGATCACCTCTCTGGTGAAAACAGAGAGTTGAACCACTAGTTCTGTTGTAGAGAGGCATGTGTGTCCATGCATGACCGCCCCTACTAGGGCGTGGTCGCCCTTGCTAGGGCTTGGTCGCCCCTCTAGTCAATAGAGGGCTAAAAATGATGATGTTTCTATAGAGGTGCATGTGTGCTTGGGAATGGCTGCCCCTACTAGGGCGTCGTCACCCTTGCTAGGGAAAAATTGTCGTTTTGAGTCACCTGAACCTTCAAAAATGCAAACAATAAAAAAAATTAAAATAAAAAGACCCGTTTGTGGGTCCCACCAAGCGTGCCAGAAATTTGATAAGGTGAAATCTACTAGTCTAAAAATGCAAAACAAAATAGAATGCAAGAGAAGAAAGTAACACCTAACACCTCGAGATTGGGCTGCATTGAACACAAATAAAGAAAGATAAAGATAACAACAAGATAATATACCTTCTCCCTTGTGTTGATCCTTGGTTGGCCCTTGATGATTGTTTAAATATGCACTCCTTGATGGAAAAATTGTGATGGTAGTGGTAGTTGGGTGATCAATGAGGATGGATAAATGCAATAATGGCTAAGATGCAAGATGCACAATGTAGGTGAATTACAATAACAATGGCTAAATGGCTAAATGGCTTGAGAGCATAAGTTTGGTAATAATGCATGAAGTCCCTTAATGCATGTAAGAGGGGGGTATTTATAGAAGAATTTTAATTCTCTAGAGGATTCAATGGTCAAGATTGAGCCACCATGGACAAGATGGAGGGCTATGGTGATTTGAGGACTCACAAGCCCTCACATCTTGCCATGTGGCTGATGAAATGGCCAAAGACATGGTGAGATGGAAAGGGTACAAGGTGACATGGAAAAGGCCATGTGGTCCCAAGGTACTTGCAAGTACCTTGGAATGGGAGAGGATTTCCCCAAAAAGGTATTCCTTGTCCCCAAGTGGGGTTGAAAGTGACAAGTGAGGACTTTTAGAAAGTCCACTCTTGTCACCATGGGGATTGGAGATGGCTTTGGAGAAATAAAAGTGAATTTTTAAATCACTTTTTGGAAGAAACCAATGGGTAAGACAAGATCCCCCTAACAGGGGTCCTTGCCCTATGGGTACGATGTGACCATTGAGAAGTCATGGGGAAGACAAATGCATTGGGAAAATAAGTGTGAATTTTTAATTCATATGAAGAAGAGGTCAACCAAAAAGAGGTAAGTACCAAGAAAGGTTGACTTAAGGACATGTTAGAAAAGGTAAGTGTTTAGGATTAGGATTGTGCAAACAGGTGATTAGTGAAATTTATGTTGATTAGAGGCAAGTGGATAAATATGGAGGATGTAACATTAATCTAATTCAGGAGATGCACATCTTAATGAAGCATTAATTAAATTAACCCTAATTAGTGAAATGGTTATGGAGGATGGGACAAGGAGAGAAAGAATAAATTAAAAATTGAAAAAGGATAATTGACTAAATTAAATAAATAAATTTATTTATTTAATTTAGGGAGGAAATGGTAAAGGATAAAGTATTTAATTAAATACTTTTGGGAACCTTAGGGAAAGGGGATGATATTAATTAAATGTGTCATTTAATTAATATAGATGGATTAGATGAATAAATGATAGGATTATGACCATATGGAAGTGGTCAAATTTGGATGTCTACAATATGTATGTATGTCTATATGTATCAATGCATGTATATTATATGTATGGCTATATATATGTAAGATTGTATCTACACATGTATGTATGCTTGTATGGATATAGGATTGTATGTACATATGTATTATTCTTGTATGTATGTAAGTATGTATGTATTTAGAGGGAGGGATAATTTTAAGAGAGAGAGAGTCTGGAGAGAGGGAGAGGGGGTGGAAGTGAGAGTTTAAGAGAGAGGGAGTGGTAGAGAAGGGGTTGGAGTGAGAGGGAGTTAGCTAGGTAGGGTGGGAGGGATAGAGGGAGGGAGAGAGAGAGAGGGGAGAGGGAGAGACTGAGAGAAAGACAAAGTTAGGTAGGTAGGGTGCCAAAGGGAGAGACTTGAGAGTGTGAGGGAGGTGAGAGGGAGAGACTTGAGAGATAGGTAG
>CM021104.1:27401616-27489197 GCA_007115665.2 Sequoiadendron giganteum
GGATTAGGGTTTAAGGGTTGAGGGTTGAAGGATTAAGAGGGTATGGGGAGTTGAGGATTAGGGTTGATGGTAGGGATGAGAGAGTAGAAGTTGAGGGTAGAGGTTTAAGGAGTTTAAGGTTGATGGTTTTAGGGTTTAGGGTTGATTGTTTAAGGGTCTATAGGGTAGAGGGTAGAGGGTAGAGGGTAGAGGTTCGAGGGTTGAGGGTGTAATGTATAGGGTAGAGGGTAAAGGGGTTGAGAGAATAGGGTTGAGGATTGATGGATTAAGAGGGTATAAGGGTTGAGGGATTAGGGTTTAAGGGTTGAGGGTTGAGAGTTGAGGGATTAAGAGGGTATAGGGGTTGAGGGATTAGGGTTTAAGGCTTGAGGGTTGAGTATTGAGGGGTTAAACGGGTATAGGTGTTGATGGATTAGGGTTTAAGGGTTGAGGGTTGAGGGATTAAGAGGGTATAGGCCTCAAATTAGGCCTCTTTTATGAAGGACCTTATCTTAAATCCTTTTCAAAAACACCAAACTACATTGGGCAGCAGTCTATATGTTATCAAACCAATGATTCCACCATTTCTTTTCAGAAAATCACTCACCAAAGTGTCAAATCACAAAACCCTCCTTTTTACCCAAGAAACTAGGGGTTTATTGAAAAACATTCATCCAACCCTCACACAATCTTATGAATACTTCAAACAGGTCTAAAATGGCCTGCACAAACTCAATTCAATAATAAACCATGCTTCCCCAATACAAAACACAATTTAGCATATCAAAACCACTTGAAATCTCATGGAAAACTCAAAATTTCACTCTAGGGCTTCATGCCCAACACCCTTTTAGACCCCCCATGCACACAAACAACATTTCCTCACATATTTATTGATGATGCAAACCCATTACTCTAATTACAGTAATCAAAGTGAGTGGAATGGGCCAATTTACATTCAATGGTGCTCTTGCACCATGTATGCTTCCACATTTTGTATACACATATATATGACATAAGTTTTAAGGAAGTAAAATAAAACATCATTTCTCAATCCTTTATTATGGATGTACATACCACATGGCTTGTCCATGCTTCCATTTTGAGCCTATCTCACAATAATGGCATGCCACATTACCACATTTCTTTAAGGCATTCCATTGAAAAAAATCATGTGACCTTTGTCTATGCTAGAGATACTCTTGTACAGGATGATTGTAAGCATTCTTTATGAAGCCTTGAATGACATATATTTTGATCTATTTGAATGGATACATTTTTGAGGAACTAATATTCATCTCATTACCATGCTATAGGTAAAATTATCCTCCATGCTGAAGAAATGAACAAGGAAGAAACTAACAGACGAAGAGTATGAAACCTTCAAAGAAAAGGAGAGAGATCGGGTGGCGGTATATCATGAAAAGAAGAAATTGGAAACGATTGATGAAAACAATCCAATTGAAGAGGAACCTCAACTATCACAAAGAGTAAAGGAATTGATAGCACAAAAGGCACGAATGTGAAAGCATCATGGTAAGATAGATTTGGATATCATAGTTAGAGACACACCCTCTATGGCAAGTGAATATGAAGGGACACCATTAAGCACAAGAGAACATGGAGGGACACCATCTACCACAAGTGAATATGGAGGAACACCATCTATTGCAAGTGAATATGGAGGGACACCATCTACCGCAAGTGAATATTTTGGGACACCATCCAACACATCTCAAGTGGAGAGTACATCATCACTCGGATTTGACGAAGAAGGTATGCTATCATCCCCACGTAAACCTCAAGGTATGTAATCTAGCCCACCTCAATTAAATATTGATGAAATTCCTAATGTTGAGATGTATGTACCTAGGATAACACCAACTAGAATTTTGTGTAGAAAGCCAAAGTATTTGATTAATATTGATGAGGATATTTTGCATCATATGGAAGGTAAGATTTCAACACGCACTTGTAGAAGATATGCTGATAAGATTTGGAAATTCTTCTTTGAAAGGATAAATGAGACCACAAGATGTCAACTATTTGTTGAAATGATGTAGGGTGTAAAGTATAGAAACATCATGAAGACTCTTCAATTGAGAACATTGAATGCATCAAGTGAAAACACTATTGTGAAGAATCTAATGGATTCTTATGAGAGTGTGGGTAAGACCTCACACTCAAAGGATAGTAATGTCACCTGATGTGTCATTACATCAAATTTGGTAAGATATCAAACAAAGAGAGATCGTCTAATTAAAAATACGAGTGAACAAATGAGAATTAGTAGAAAATATTTATCAAGAGATGTTCAAAGGCGGCAAAGAATTTAGGGCACCGATTCAAATGAATTATGGGCATTCTCGGGGAGACTGCCACAAAAAGAGAAAGAAGTTGTTGAAGCATTGAGAACACTAATTGAAGAGTATTGGAAGAATAACACAAGGCCATCTCCGAATCAAAATGATGTGATAAGAAGTAAAATCGATAGTTGGAACCGTGAGCCACATCAAAAGAATTTTTTGGATATGAATCAAACCCAATTTTTTTGTAAATTTCAAAATGATTATCCTCAAATTAGTATTTGTCAAAGATTTTTTAAAATTCTTAAACCTTTTTATGTCAAGATAAATCACACATGCACTACTTGTTGTTCTATACTACATATTAAATTCTCTAACCATTATGATGTTTATTGTTCTATATGTTTAGATTTGTATACTAACGATGTTTTGCAGGATTGTGGCATAGAAGCCCCACCAAAATCTTCAAGACAGTTCTTATCAAAAACATTATGTGAAATAGAGGATGGCCATATATTCTATAGGATAACATGCTTGGAGGTTCATGCGAGCATGGCGGTGGCTACTAGCATATACCAGTATGTCAACATATGGAAAGCACAAATGAGGTGGGACAAAAGCTAGTAGAGTTTAGGAAGTTTAAAATAGTGGTATATGATACAAAAGATGGGTCTCAAGCAAGAATGTGTGATTTTTTTATTGCGAAGATTCCATTGTATCAGTTTATGTCCATGTTTCATGACAATATACTATCTGAGTATGCAATGCATACCCATAGAGCCTGATGGTTGGACACACAATTCAAGCTATGCAAGGACACCTTTCCAGTTGGAAGCATAGTATCAGTGGTTGACTTTGTGGAGAACTACACTCTACAGCCATAGCATGAGGTGTAGTCACAGTATTACAACTCCACATAGGTTTCAATATTTGTGTACATAGCATTCATTCATGCATCTGATAGTACAGAGGACCAAAGGAAGGTATTGATGGAGTACCAATTTTACATTAGTGATGATCGCACACATTCTCTGGAGTTCATGCAAGGTTGTTTCTAGATTGTTCTACAGTGGTTTGGCTCAGAGGGGCATAGCATAAGGTCGACATATAATATGGTTAGATAACTATGTAGCATAGTTCAAGAACTCGCGTATGTTCTACTAACTGTGCAGGATGTATGTCATTACAGGTGTTCAACATATGTGGAACTTTTGTGAGGTCGAACATGGAAAGGGGGAGCATGATGGTGTAGGATCATGCATTAAAAGAGTATTAGCATGAGAAGAGTTAAATTATAAAGACATTGCAAAGTTTAAATATGCAAGATCAATCATTGAGTGGTGCAATGCTTCAATGGGTCCAGGTAATGAAGGTAATTCTTCAGTTCGTAGAGTGTTTTGGTTGATGGATGATACTAAAATTGCACCATATGAGGATTGTTGTACACTAACAGGATTGAGTGAGCTACACTCTTTCCTTAGCTCAAATGTAGGTTCATGGAGTATCAATACACATAAGATGGCATGCTTTTTTTCTTCATGTACAATGCAAGATTGGAATGATTGTGAGTCAGGGGAGTGGATTGACAAATGGTTGACAAGTTATCTTATCCCACTTCACACGTATCACCCTCCAACGGTATTGGAACTGACACAGATGGAATCATCAGTCAAGTTTGACCATGTATCAGATCTAGCTCAACCAGGTAATACATCTACTTGCTTAGTTGTTGAAATTCCATATTGTTATCTTGCTTTGTAGTGTATTCGTAATGTTGACTAATTTCAAGAAATTTGTTGCACATATCAATGCAATGCATGTTTGTCCAGTTATTGTAGATGAAGAGAACAAAGATAGAACAAACTATTACTTGTGTGGTTGTGTTGAGAGCAAAAATAAATTGGAGTCCCCAGTTATAGATGGAGAAAAAATCGAATACCCTACAGGCTCAATTATGGTTACTAGAATATGGCTTAGAAGGTACCCACATAAGAGTGTTAAATGGTGGTTGTTTCAAGACTTTCACACGCATTGTAAGATTCTTCATTCCTCGAACCTTTTTGTGGCATCCAATGTTCGTTTGACCAAATATGGGGGTAGACCTTTGAACAATACCTTGTGGAAGGTCTGTGAGTCTGACCATGAGGCAACACTTGACACAATAAAGAGTAGAACAAACCCGGATGGTTCGTTGGATTAATTTGTAAGTATATGCACATTGGTTCTTATTAATTTTATACTTGTATGCACATTAATTTTTTTGATGCCAATGCTATCATCTTCTTTTACTTTTCCTATTTGTAAGTAACCTACTAAACATTGATTTGTGTCCCCTTGCAAAAAATGCAGAATTATGAGCCATCCAAGAGAATCTCAACCAAAAAAGCAATGCAACATCCTTTTTTTTATGATCTTGAAAAATATCAATTATGATTTAAGCCATTACAAAAGTGTGTGCAAAGCTTGGTGAGGGAATTTCAAGTTATTCATTTGAAGTTAACCTTATCATGAGCACCTATGATGTAGACATTATAAGAGCATCTCGAATTTCAAGATATTCTATTCATGAGAGGTGTTGTGTGCAATAGGTACCTTGGAACTCCCAGTGAAGATGTATGACCAAGAGTGACTAAGTTGAGAGACTTCCATGCCTAACTGTAAGTGCCTTCCATATATTTTCATTTCATTTCCATTTTGGATGCTCTTTCTTTTTCTTCTTTTACTTTGCGTATCTATAAGTAAACTACTAAAAATTGATTGGTCTCTCCTTGCAGAAAATGTTGATTTATGACCCATCAAAGAGAATCTCATCCAAAAAAGAAATGAAACATCCTTATTTTGATGATCTTGAGAAATCTCAATTCTGATTTGAAGCCATTATAAAAGAGCATGTGAAGCTTTGCGAGGGAATCACAAGTTACTCATTTGAAGTTAACCTAATAATGAACACCTATGTTGTAGACATTATAAGAGAATCTTGAATGTATGAGTGACATTGTAAAAGATTTGTGAGAATAGACTACTTAAGGAATTGTAATAAGATTTACTTGTAATGAAATTTACCGAAATAATAAAATTTGGTGCAAGGGCACCAAGGTTATTGAGCAAATTTGGTTCATGGAAGTCTTAAGTTAGTTTTGTGTTTTGATTTTTGTTAATTGAATTAGGTCATATTATACCAATTTATAATGTAATAAGTCATGTTAGTTGGTTTTGGTTCATTTTGGAGTTCATGTTGCATATTTGTCAAAATGATGTAAAATTGAAAAAAATTAAAAGTTGTCAATGTGAAAAAAGTGCAAAAAAATGTAAACTTGAAGTGATTCTAATAGAAATGCAGGGAAGCAATCAACTCACTTCCACAATAGAAAAGGATTCCAACCTCCTTCCTTCCCTCAAAACTCAATCTTGGATTATTTTCAACTTTGCACCTAGTCACTCTTGTAGGTCTGTAGTCCTTCTTTTCCCACCTTAACTCTCATAATTCTTTAACAACCTCTGCAAAAAACCACCATTTTAGGCACCCTTTTAAGCCTTCTTCAACATATATCAAACCCTCATAAGACTCTTTTGGATCAACTTTCACAAAACAAGCAATTCCCCTTAATTCTTCCTATCACACGCAAACCACTAATGGACATCATTAACCAGTCTACCAAACCACCAATTCCTACACTTTTAGGACGTGATAAGCCCTCTAACATAACAAACACAAAAACCCTCTTCATTCACAAGTTAGGGAAGGGTTTATTGACATATAAACCGACCCTCTTAAGACACCTTAGTAAAACATAGTACCTAAAAGATTCTCTTAAAATAGGGTATATAGATTGACCCTCAGTAATTAGCTTCTAAAATGCACAAAATCACTTGAAATCCAACCAAACCAAAACTAAAACGGAGTTAATTCTTCTTCCCACCTAATTCCATCGAAAAGAGACCACAATCACTCTGAGCTACATTCAACTAACTCAATCACTTAAAGGTTCAAAGTACAAAAGGGCAGCAATCTTTGATTGGGTATTACTTAGAAATTGTGGCACTTACGAAAACTACTTCTAAGCCTATGAGATCATGTTGGGACCCTCTACAATAACCTCTCTCAATTTTTGTTATCTCGAAGTGGTTTTCCCGTGGTGTCTAATTTTCACTTGATGGAAAAAGTGTCAAATGCAAGCAGTGCAAAGTTGCAAAGTGGTGCAACTTTCGTTTTGTAGCTCGTGTGACCAAACAGACTATTTCAACATGTCTGAATGGGTATTTTTACACTAGGAAAATTCCTCTTTTACACTCAAACATGCGAAATCACTCTGAGCTACGTTCAACCAAATCGATTCCCTAAGGGTCCAAAGTGCAAAATGACTACAAACTTTAGCATACTATTACTCGCATACCGTGATGCTTAGAAACTTCTCGTTTGATCTACAATAACCTCTCTCATTGTTTTCTATTTCAGAAGCATTTTCCTATGGTGGAGAATTTTCACTTGAGGAAAAAGTTGTCAAATGCAAGTAGTTGAAAGTTGCAAAGTGGTGCAACTTTCGTTCTGCAGCTCATGTGACCAAACACACTATTCCAATGTGTCTGAATAGGTATCTTTACGCTAGGCATGGTCTTCTTTCACACCTAAACACGAGGATTTGTTTCGAGCTATATTCAACCGGATCGATCCCTTAAGGGTCCAAAGTGCAAAATGGTTGTAAACTTTAGCATGTTGTTACTCAAATACCGTGATGCTTAGAAAATTCTCATATGATCCTATGGGATCAAGTAGGGCCCCTCTACAATAACCTTTTTTGGTTTTTTCTATCACCGAGGCATTTTCCCGTGGTGGAAAGTTTTCACTTGGGGAAAAAGTTGTCAAATGCAAGTAGTTGAAAGTTGCAAAGTGGTGTAACTTTTGTTCTGCAGATCATGTGACCAAATGGATTGTTCCAACGCATCGGAAGAGGTATGTTTACACTAGGAATGGTCCTCTTTTGCACCCAAACACGCGGAATCACTCTAAGCTACGTTCAACTGGATCGATCCCTTAAGGTTCCAAAGTGCAAAATGGTTGTAAACTTTAGCATGATGTTACTCGGATACCATGACTCTTGGAGAATTCTAGTCTGATCCTATGGAATCATCTTGGGCCCCTCTACAATAATATCTCTCAATTTTTTCTATCTCAGAGGCATTTTCCCATGGTGGCGAGTTTTCACTTGGGGAAAAAATTGTCAAATGCAAGTAGTTGAAAGTTGCAAAGTCGTGCAACTTTTGTTTTGTACATCGTGTGACCAAACAGACTATTCCAAAGCATCTAAATATGTATGTTTACGCTAGGCATAGTCCTCTTTTTCACCCAAACACGCGGAATTGCTTTGATCTATGTTCAACCGGATCGATCTCTTAAAGGTCCAAAGTGCAAAATGGTTGTAAACTTCAGCATGATATTACTCGGATATCGTGATGCTTAGAAACTTCTTTTCTGATCTTATGGGATCGTGTTGGGCCCCTCTACAATAATTTCTCTTGATTTTTTTTATCTCGAAGGCATTTTCCCGTGGTGACGAGTTTTCACTTGAGGAAAAAGTTGTCAAATGCAAGTAGTTGAAAGTTGCAAAGTGGTGCAAATTTCGTTCTGCAATTCATGCGACCAAACAGACTATTCCAAAACGTCCGAAAAATTATTTTTACGCTAGAAATAGTCCTCTTTCGCACCTAAACATGTGGAATCACTTTGAGCTATGTTAAACCGGATAGATCCATTAAGGGTCCAAAGTGCAAAATGGTTATAAACTTTAGCATGTTGTTACTCGGATACCGTGATAATTAGAAAATTATTGTCTAATCCTATGGGATTTTTTTTAGCTCCTCTACAATAACCTCTCTCAGTTTTTTCTATCTTGAATGAATTTTTCCATAGTGGAAAATTTTCACTTGGAGAAAAAGTTGTCAAATGCAAGTAGTTGAAAGTTGCAAAGTGGTGCAACTTTCATTTTGCAACTCGTGTGACTAAATAGACTATTCCAACACATCCAAATGGGTATGTTTACGCTATACATGGTCCTCTTTCGCACCTAAACATGCGAAATTTCTCTGAGGTATATTCAATTGGATCGATCCCTTAAGGGTCCAAAGTGCAAAAAGGAAGAAATCTTTGAAGGGATATTACTCTAAAATAGTGATACTTACAAAATCTTCATTTGAGCCTACAGGATTGAGTTAGGCCCCTCTACAATAACCTATGTTGGTTTTTGTTATCACGGAATCATTTTCCTATGGTGTCTGTTAGAGTAATTGGGTATTTACTTTATTAATTAAACAATATTTGTTTAATTACGTAAAGTTCCTTTTTACCTCTTTTCACTTAAGCTAACATTAGGTACATAATAATTAATTACTTTATTAATTATTATTGTGCAAGCCTAGGGTTTTCATTTTTAGGGTTTTCATCTATATGTAGTTGAAAACTATCTTTTGTATCATTAATTCATTTTACATTTTAACTGAATACATTGCTTCACATTCTTGAGCATTTCCTTTGTTGCTTCTCTTTGTTTCTCCTTGTAATAGGTTATTTGCTTGCAGAGATCTTTGGGCTTCTATGGCATTGTATCTTCTCAACTCCAACATGGTATCAGAGCTTCAGATCTGCAGTTGCTTGTTCTTGTTTTGAAGATTTTTGGAGCTACAAGGGTTTGTTGCAATTCGTTTTTTATTGGATTCATCATCATTTTTTGCTTCAAAAATTCAGTTTTCACTCATTTGCAAAAAAAACGATTTATGGGTTTTGTAGCCAGCGTCGAAATCTGAACTGGGTATTTCTTAGATTTTGCATATCTTGCATAGATCTGGAGAAAATAACTGTTGAAAAAATGGCGCGCGTCATTTTTATCCTAGCTGAAAGTAAAATAAAATCATTTTCTCGTATTCTGCTTGTTGGATCAAGAAACGATTTCTGGGTTTTTATTTTTGTTTACAAACAGTGAGTATATTTTCCAAAAATCAAGTTAGAAATAAACGTTTTTTGTTAGAAAATTCGTTTCCTGCAAGCTAAATTCAGTTTTTGAAAAATTCATAATTTTTGGCCACGGTGTTCATTTTGAGCAAATGAATAGGCCTTGGAAAGGTGTTACAATGCTCTTTCCAGATCTATTGTCTATTTTATCAGAATATTTACCAGGTATTTTTTATTCAGCTTTATGTGTTTTTACACTTTGCTCAATTACTTGGTCATCTTGACTCCTACATGGGGTTTGTTTGCGTTGGATGGGTTATGTTGATATGCTTTATCATTGTTGAGATCATTAGTCTCTAAATTTTTCATTTGAAGAGTTATCATGGGTTTTTCTCTACTCACCCTTCAGTTGTTCTTCTGGAACAGGGTAATTATGAGTCATGGGCAAAGGGTATACTTACACATTGTAGGTGGCTTAATATTTTGCCTTATTTGTATGATCTCATACTTGAACCAACAATTTTAGAGGGCATATTAGCATGGAATATTATTAGAAATCACATTGTATGAGTTATATTGTCTAGTGTTGATCATGACACTATGTTGGTTATATCGGACATTGATTATCCTCACCCACTTTGGACACATCTTTGGGAGATCTATGGAGACCCTATTCTATCTCCATTCCCAAAGGATCCTGCTTCAGATTGTCTCATACCCATTGCTTGGTGAGAGAATACACCATTTGATCATGATACTTTGGAGGAGCTTGAGTATTTAGACATCCTTACTTATTCCGATGGATCAGAGGTTTATCTCTCAGTTCCTACTCTTTAGACTGAGACTTCATCATCATCTCTTGTTGTTTCTTGATTCAGTGCAACAGGGAATCATACATCTTCCAGACATAGCTACTTTAGACTCTTATGTTGCAGACATATCTTTCTTGTTTGTGGAGTCCTATATTGCAAATCTGGAGGATTATTTTGAGGACATTCATCTCCTCTACCTTGATAGTCAGGTTATCACTGTTCGCCCACCATTATCCATGCATTCAGAGGTTGCATTTCAGTATTCTCCACATCAATTTGGATTTGACATTATTTGTTTCCATTCAGACAGTGAGACTCTTCAACATCCTATCATGGCACACATCTTGAGACAGATTGGTTCATCATTCTTCACAAGGTTTCTTTGATACAGGTCCATGGATCTGTTTCTTCCCAAGGGGAGGAATATCATTTACCGTTTCAGGATCTCTTTTTGGATTCTACATCAGGCATCTACCATTGTGACAAGAGTTTCTTCATTGTGGGGGGGGCTTCTTCTCTCTTTCTATCTCTCCTATGGAGATCATTGTACATGTACTTATATGATAGAAGTTGTCTATGGGGGGTATCATGTTATCCACCTCCTATCCTTCTTTCATTACTGCATTGCATTCCTTCCTTGCATTTTATTTTGGGGAGGAGTTTTGTTCCCACTGGGTTTTCTCCTTTACCCCATTTCATTTAGTTTGCATTGATTTTGTACATGGGTACCTGATCTGGCCTTGTTGTTGGGACCCATTGCTTTTGCTTTCAGTAGCTTCTTCTAGGTTTTAGCTTCTCCCTATGTCTATCTTAAGGGGGGGTGTTAGAGTAATTGGGTATTTACTTTATTAATTAAACAATATTTGTTTAATTACGTAAAGTTCCTTTTACCTCTTTTCACTTAAGCTAACATTAGGTACATAATAATTAATTACTTTATTAATTATTATTGTGCAAGCCTAGGGTTTTCCTTTTTAGGATTTTCATCTATATGTAGTTGAAAACTATCTTTTGTATCATTAATTCATTTTACATTTTAAGTGAATACATTGTTCCACATTCTTGAGCATTTCTTTTGTTGCTTCTCTTTGCTTCTCCTTGTAACAGGTTATTTGCTTGAAGAGATCTTTGGGCTTCTATGGTGTTGTATCTTCTCAACTCCAACAGTGTCCAATTTTCACTTGATGGAAAAAGTGTCAAATGCAAGTAGTGTAAAGTTGCAAAGTGGTGCAAATTTCATTTTGTAATTCATGTGACCAAACAAATTGCTCCAACGTGTCTCAATAGGTACGTTTATGCTAAGAAATTTCCTCTTTCGCACCCAAACACAGGAAATTGCTCTGAGCTACATTCAACCAACTTGATCCCTTATGATGACATGGAAAATAATCAAAAAGAGAAACATACACACGATCGTTGAGAAGTTTGAGTTTTCCACACAAAAAGTGTATGGTCATTGGAAACTCAAAGTTAGTTGTTGTTGAAGAGTTTGAAGGAGAATATCAATCAAATATCTCCATTTCTTTGATAATTTATGTGCATTTTCTTCATTTCCAGCCTGTGTACAAGTCTGTACAGTGGGATTTTTCTCTAAGATGATCTGAATCTATTGTAGAATGGTTTTAGCTTTGATTAGAGTCCATTCTTGTGGAATTCTATTAAGTTACAAGCAACTTAGAAGTAGATTTTTGAAACAGGTTTGAACTTGCTCATACAAGGGTTTGAGTGTAATATGTTGAAATAGGCCATTCCACCTATTGTTCAGGTTGTGTCTTGGTGGAATGGGCCTGATGTAAGTAGGATAGGGAGTAGGTATAAGAAAATAGCATTGGAAGAGATTACTAACGCCGCCCCTATTGAAAATTTAGAATTTAGGCCTTAAAAGCAAGGCTAGAAGAGGTGAAAAGAAGAAATTACTTGAGAATAAGTTAGAATAGGTTGGAAATAGAGTGAGGTTGTGGATTTTGATGTGTTCAAAAGGTCTACAAGGATAGGGGAGGTCAAAAGTATGTTATGGCATGATGCCCTAGTTGGGAAAAGAGGGGTTTTCAATTAAAAAGAGAGGTTTGCGGGAGTAAAAGTGGGTAAAGTCAGGGGGCAACATAATTTGGTGGTTGATTAAGTTTGTGCAAGTATAATGAAGAGTGTTGGAAGAGGTTTTGAGGTTGTATGAGGTTTAGGTTCAGGTTCGGGGGTTCAGTTCGCCAATTTGGCCAAAAAAGTTTGGAGGGGGGTTCGATTCGTTTGGGGTTCGGTTCGTTTTGGGTTTGTTAGTACAAAAAACATGTAAAAACAAATATATATAGCCTAGAAGCATGAACTAGGATTAGAATATCACATAACATCATATAAACAACAAAACCACCATAAACTTGAATGTCATTTAAAACATGCATGATAAATATTCATCGTTGAAACTTGAATTGCGGTAGCTTGATATACACAGTCCATTGATACTAGGGTTCAATTTGTATGATTTTGAAAAAAGAAGCCAACTGAGTAGACTTATCAGCATTCTTCAGAAATCATAAGAATTTGTTTAGTACACTAGCCATTTTGATGTCTTCTTGTAGTCTCAATCATTATTTTGTATCATTGTTACATTTGTCTTGAGAGTGGTAGCTTAATATAGCTCCACAATACAAAATCTGGTTTACCTATGCAGTGTAACAGTGGCATATGCAGATTTTTCTTTGAAAGAACCAAAGGGTGACTGCACAATTGAAGTGTATAAACACATATCTTTTTGTAATATCAAGGATACTTTTTGAAATCTTTTTATGAATCATTTCATGCAATACCAATTGAAAACATATTTTTTTCTTTTACATAAAGTTATTCAGCATCAATCAATTAATATTCAAGACAAACCATGAAGGACAACAATGATCAATGCTAGGGATAACCAATTAATAAGTATACACATGAATAATTCAAGCATGTACATGTGAAAAAGGGAAGCACAAGTACTCAAAAACACATAAGCCTTGAAGTATACACACAAATACATAGCATACAAATTAATACAAAGTATATGCAAGAATACAAGGTATATGCATGAAAACAAGTCACAAAGTATACATTGGAACACATGTAAGTCACAAAGTATACACGTAAGTTGTAAAGTATACACTTGAATACACGTAACTCATATCTATTGAACCATGAATTTAGAATACAAATATGGACACCATGGATAAAAAAGATTTGTATTAACCAAATAGACATGAAGCCATACATCAATAATATGTCAATATAAGTATGAAATATAGGTACAAAATAGCCATATAGGCTTACGCGAATGTCGTATAGGCAAACAATGTCAAATATATCCAATACAAAATATGTACAAAAATGTCATATAGGCATACAACAAAGGGCTCTGGAATCAAAAGTCATCAATCTCCATACCCTCAAAATAAAATCTTTCCCTTTGCTTGTCGATCAGATGGCTATACATTTGTCACTCATTTATGTTGCGGTCAAGGAGTGCTCCTGGTGCTCCTCCTAGTGTTTAGTTCTTTGTAAAGTTTTATCTGTTACAATAAGAAGTAAAGACATTAATATAAATAAATTACATTATAAAAGATTATATATTTAACAAAATAATCACTTTTCGCCATCTGATGATCACTCTCCTCAAGCGAAATATTTGCATGCCCAGGTTGAGGTGTGTTGAAGCCCTGTATAAACCAACAAAATAGAAATTAAACCACAAATCAATAATGGTTTGATTTTTCACTAGAACTAACATCTACAACAACAAATGTAAATTGAAATTCTGTAATTTGCCTCATACCTCCCCTATTAGAGCCATTGAGGATTCTATATAAGATGAAACAACAATCTCCATTTCCCTCATCACATTCGGAGGTGTCTTCGCTCGCAACAACTAAAAATTAAAAAACAAATTGTTCAATCAAAAAACCTACAATAGAAATCCACATCATGACTTATAATGTATGAGATAATAAACAAAATTTTGAGTACTTATTAAACTATATATTTCTGACTATCATGCTTACTATTTTCCCTATCCATATCTTGTTCAAAAGCATGTGTTTTTAGGATTTTACCCATAGCAGCAAGTCGGTGAACCATTTGATAAAATGCTTTTGTAGACATGTACAATAACTATGGTGGCATAGAGAAGGCAGTGAGCTGTTTGAAAAAATGCCTCAAAGAAATGGGGTCTCGTGGTGATGGAATGCCATTACAAACAAATGCACGTCATGGCATTCCATCACCATAAGACCACATTTCTTTCAGGTATTTTTTCAGACAGTTCATTTCCTTCTCTATGGTATTATTGCTTACTATTATGTTTTGATAGATATTTTTCTAAGCATCCATAGTTTGTTGGAAAGCACCTATTTTAGGCTTTTAGCCATAGTAGCAAGGAAGTGTGTAGTTTGATAAAATGATTTGGTACACATGTATGGAAAATGTGCTATCATAGAAAAGGTGGTGAGTTATTTGAAGAAATTCCTTGAAGAAATGCGGTCTCATGGTGATGGAATGGCATTCCATCACCATGAGACCGTATTTCTTTGAGGAATTTTTTCAACCTACTAACTGCCTTGTCTATGCTATTGCTTACTATTATGCTTTGATAGATTTTTTCCAAGCATCCATAGTTTGTTGGAAAGCACCTTTTTTAAGATTTTAGCCATAGCAGTGAGGAAATGAACTATTTGATAAAATGATTTGGTAGACATGTATGGAAAATGTGGTAGCATAGAAAAGGCGGTGCGCTATTTGAAAAAGTGGTGCAAGTGCACCTTTACAAGAGCATGCCTCCATGAGGAAAATTTAGGATTTTGAGGTTGTATAGGTATTTTCATGATGTAATAAGGATTAAATAGCCATTTTCAAGTTTGTAATGGTCTTTGATAGTCATTTTAGGCATAACTTGTAAAGTTGTAGAATCTTAAGAATTTGGACAATTGACTTTTGTTGCTCATTGGTAAGTTTGTTATTGATATTCAAGGTTTTTCCTGCAGCTACTTCCACTTGGGAAATCAATTCAAGCATAGATAATTCAGACAGAAAAGGAATTTCCACTTCATGGGGTAATAAGGTGTGCAGGCAGTCAGTTGTTGTAGGATAATGAGCTGAATTAGGTGGGGGTAGAATTGTCTGCAATGAACATGGAAATTTTTCATTGAGGGGGTACTCAATACCATAGTTGTTCTGAAGGATATTAGACAATATGTCTTCATCTTTTTGTTTCTCAATAAAAGGCTCTCTGCTAATCATCATTAGGTTTTCCATAGAATTCATCTCTTCCACATCTTCCCCCAAATCTGGTTAGACTACCTATCCCAACTCAAGTTGAGGTTGGGCTGGAGCATAAAGGGTGAGCTTCTTGGTACTATACCCATTACAGATAGTCATGTTACCAAACCTATATCCTATATAAGTATATGCAGTGGCTAACCAAGGCCTTCCTAGAATTACAAGATATCCTCCTAGTGATGATTTTGGAGATAAAATCATAAAATCAACAGGATATGCCCATGAATCTAAGGTGACTACTAGGTCTTCAACTACTCCATCAGGTTTGACAGTTGAACTATCTATGAGCTGCAAGACTATAGGTCTAGGCCTTAGATCTGAAATACTTAGATTTAATAAAAGGTCCTTTGTCATGAAATTGATAGTTTCTCCAAGATCTACTAAAGCATTTTTTATTTGAACCCCATTAATAATGATTTCCACAACAGGGCTGCCAGGGTCTGAATATTTTGGGATGGTAAGCTTCCCTAGCATCAAATCAGAGAGTTGACCTAAGACATGAACAGTTTGAGGGTCTTTCTTTTTCCTACCCGACTTCTTTAAACATGCTTCTTTAATAGCCTTGCTATAGATAGGTACTTCCTTAATTGCTTGGAACAAGGGAATTTTTACACATATGTGC
Source organism: Sequoiadendron giganteum (assembly GCA_007115665.2). NCBI lineage: Eukaryota > Viridiplantae > Streptophyta > Pinopsida > Cupressales > Cupressaceae > Sequoiadendron > Sequoiadendron giganteum. The sequence goes on from CM021104.1 coordinate 27,417,577, forward strand.
TTTAGCTGGTCAAGAATGTCAAAGGTAGGCTCTTCTTGCTTTTGAAAAAATTCACCTTCCAACCTTTGTGGAAAAGGAGGTGAGGGTTTATTGGACACTTTGGGCAATGACGGATTTTGCATGGGCTCATTGGATTGAACTTGGTCATTAATATCTTCCTGCTCATTCTTCTTAGATGGCAATTCTGCGATTATTGGAGGAGAAGGTGTAGGTAACACTATCCCTGACCGTAATTTAATATTAATCAAGTTGAGAGCATAAGTAGGCTGTTGATTGGGGTCAGTGAAATAAACTTGCTACTATTGTTGATGTTGGTTATTTGGATTAGGTGCTTCTTGAGTAGGTAACTGGGTTGGCTTAGGATTTTGGATTTGGTTAGCTGCAAGAGGTGGCATGATTGACTGTTGCTGGGGTTGATGTAGGAAACCAATGGGTTGATTTGACCATTGCTAGCCTCCCCTCCACTGGTTAGACTGCTGCCAATTCCCTTGTGGAGGTTGCCACTAATTTTTCTATGGTGACTGCCAATTCCCTTGTGGGGACTGCCACCGGTTTTGCTGAGCATTTGGCCAAGGATTATTCCACTAAGGTTGGGAATATGGGCCATAATTTGGAGGGTATTGGTTCTACCACTGATAATTATATGAACCAAAATTTTGCAAAGGGTCTTGAGGCATACCTTGTCTTGGGGCCCAAGGCCTACGTTGAGCAACAAAGAACACTTCTTCATCTCCTTCTATTCTTTTGAACTCAGTGGGAAGATGCTACACCTCCAAATTAGTCGCCGCCTTGCATTTGCAATCCTTCTTCCTTTGTCTGTAGTGAGGGCAATATTCAGCTAGCATTGCCTCTGCTTCATCTTTCTTCCTTCTAGCTTGCATAGTGTCTAGTTGTGTAGCAACTTCATTGATGATATCTTGGTTAAAATATGACAAGAGATTAGAAATATCCCCCTTTGAAATGCCTAAGCCATTTCCTTTTGAAATAGAGGGTCTAAACCCTTTGCCTTTCTTCACAGTTGCTCTGGAGTAGTTGAGACAGATCTTCTTGATATCATCCCAATTGCTTTGGGTGATATCTCCTCCGGCCATGAGGTCTAGTGCATCCATGCAAGTATCATTAACTCTTCTTAGGAAGAGAAGTTTTTTAGACTCCTCATTCAGTTGATGCTGAGTGGTTTTCTACACACTGAACAAAAACCTAGACACATAGTCTTCCAAGGTTTCATCCTCTTTCTGTGACATCTTGAAGATGTCATCTCCTCTCATATCATCCCCCCTATAATATTCTTTATAATTTCCCAAGAGCAGTGTCTTCATTTCATCCCAAGTGGTCGCTACATTTCCTCTTAATCCCATGAACCACCTCAACGCTGACTCCTTAAGGGTAGAGGGAAACAACTTCAGCTTGTGTGCACTAGTGGTGTAGTCATAACTCCTACAAAGGATGTCAAACTCAAACAAGAAGGTATGAGTGTCTTCTGTAATAAGTCCATAGAACTTTGGAAGTAACGAGGAAGGGATATTCTTGAGATTATTATTGTCATGTAGGTCAAGAATTGGAAATGGAAAAGTAGGCCTTGCCATCCTTGGTGGTGTTCTTGGGTTAGATCTTGGCTGATAAACTACAAGGGCATGCAGATTATTATGCAAGTCCTAGTTATTGGAAGTTTGTAGATTATTCAAATGCTCGGTGAGTGGATCAAGGTTGTCAGGCTCATCAAATAGGTTAAAAATTAACTTTGAGGAAGAAGATGAGGTAACTAGGTCCTGGCCAGCATCCAAATATGGTTCTTCTTGGAAAAAATTTGGGTCAATTTCTTGGATATCTAATCTTCTAGGAAGGAATCTTCCAAATTGGTCTCTTCTTCTAAGCATACAACAAAAAAGTAAGTCTAAACTATGGAAAAATGTTGGAATGCTGAATTCTAATCTAAATGCTAGGAATGAAATTTCAAACTCTCTACTAGCATGTCTGCAACAGATTTTTAGTTTGACACCATCCCTGGCAACGGTGCCAAAAATTTAGTATCCTTTAATCAGGTTGATAACTAGGAACGTAAATTCCTCTACTCAGGGATTAGACATCACAACTGGCAGTCATAATCTACTAAAGGACATCATTTGATTGTCAACCCAGGGACGTTAGACTTGAAATGGGTCTGCAAAGTATATACACTAACCACCTATTTCTGACATGTATTATCTACTGAAAACATTATGGTGGAATTGGAATTGCTAGAAACAAATTGTAATTGACTAAATCTGTTTAGAATAAAGGCTAAATCCAGTTCTAAAGACAAGAACTACTCTGTCCCTAGTGGTTGTAGGAACAATTGACAGCTCTGTAATTCTGTCAGCTGCAGGAACAGTCACACTGAAGTTCTTATGAAAGGAAGTGCAGCTATTCTAATTGCATAAATGAAAAGATAGACAACTCCCTAAGTGGGCCCCCTTAGTTAGTGCCAAAGATACACAACAGATTAGACTATAAATTTCATGAATGCTTTTATTGAGTTGAAATGAACAAGTACATGGCTCACAATCTTGCAACTATATTTATGAAAAACTAAAGCTTATTACAATAGCAATCTTCCAGCCCTTTCTTTGAAGGAGAATGGGCTATTTATTCAAAACTGAACCTAACGACTAACTAACCTTTCCCTCATAAAATGGGAAGTCTTTATTACATCATGACCAACCTAATGAAGAAGTGGATACAAAAAGGAAGGACTGAGTCAAATCAGTTTGAAGATTTAAAGCACCACTATCCTAGATTTATGTGCCATCAAGACGCCTCTATTGGATTCATGGAATGCTTCCCTTGCATGGTGGATGACTTGAAGCTATTTCCTTATTCTTTGTTGTTGAATCGGTCCTCCTTGAATCATTCTTTCAGCAATCTAGTTGAGGCTAAATCTTCTCCTGAAGACTTGGTACCTGCAAATAACTAACAGCTATGCCTATGGCAAAGGATCAGCTCAACACATTTAACTCACTAAGATGATCCATCATTCCACTCATTCATTTATTAGGTATTAGTTTGGAACAGACAATATTTTGGATATGGTTGTAGGGAGGTTAACAGTAGTGGCTGCAAGAAAGGCATGTCATCACAAAAAGTCACAAGGCACACATCTTTTGTCAAACTAATAAAACATTTAAGCAATAACCATGGAAAGACTTATCATAATAAACTTGTTATATTAAGCATAAATTCTATGTGTAACTCCCATAATTACTACTCAATGTCTTCTCAGCATAATAAAAGATATAAAAATGTTTTAAAAACATAGTCTAAAATATGCCAAAAATTGGGCTCATCACCTCCCCTGTTAGAGCCATCGAGGATTCTATAGAAGATGAAACACTGATCTCCATTTCCCTCGTCACATTCGGAGGTGTCTTCGCTTGCAACATCTAAAAATTAAAAAAATAAATTATTCAATCACAAAAACTACAATAGCAATCCACGTCATGACTTATAATGTATGAGATAATAAACAAAATTTTGAGTACTTATTAAACTATATATTTCTAACTATCATGCTTACTATTTGCCCTATCCATAACTTGTTCGAAAGCATGTGTTTTTAGGATTTTACCCATAGCAGCAAGTCGGTGAACCGTTTGATAAAATTCTTTCGTAGACATGTACGATAACTGTGGTGGCATAGAGAAGGCAATGAGTTGTTTCAAAAAATGCCTCAAAGAAATGGGGTCTCGTGGTGATGGAATTCCATTACAAAAAAATGTATCTCATGGTATTCCATCACCATAAGACCGCATTTCTCTCAGGCATTTTTTCAAACAGTTCATTGCCTTCTCTATGATATTATTGCTTACTATTATGTTTTGATAGATATTTTTCTAAGCATCCATAGTTTGTTGGAAAGCACCTATTTTAGGCTTTTAGCCATAGCAACAAGGAAGTGAGTAGTTTAATAAAATGCTTTGGTACAGTAGGTTGAAAAAATTCCTTGAAGAAATGCGGTCTCATGGTGATGGAATGGCATTCCATCACCATGAGACCGCATTTCTTCAAGGAATTTTTTCAACCTACTATCTGCCTTGTCTATGCTAATGCTTACTATTATGCTTTGATAGATTTTTTCCAAGCATCCATAGTTGGTTGGAAAGAACCCTTTTTAATATTTTAGCCATAGCAGTGAGGAAATGAACTATTTGATAAAATGATTTGGTAGACATGTATGGAAAATGTGGTAGCATAGAAAAGGCAGTGCATTATTTGAAAAAGTGGTGCAGGTGCACCTTTACAAGAGCATGCCTCCATGAGGAAAATTTAGGATTTTGAGGTTGTATAGGTATTTTCATGATGTAATAAGGATTAAACAGCCATTTTCGAGTTTGTAATGGTCTCTGGTAGTCATTTTAGGCATAAATTGTAAAGTTGCAGAATCTTAACAAAAGTTGTTAATCAATGTTGCAAAAATGCAAAAGGGTGCCAAGTGGAGGAATATGAAGAGTCAAGGTAGTTGTAGAGCCAATTTTAGGTGCTCGGGAAGTTGAAATTATTGGAAAAGTGTTTAAAATATGTGATTCATCATTGTTAGTTGTTGTTGAAGCATTTTGAAGGAGAAAACTAATAAAATATCACTGTTATATTGCTATTTTTTGTGTTTTCCTCCATCATTTGCCAACTTGTATGGTTTTGTATAGGTGGTAGTGCATTTGTAATGTGTTTGAATTGAAGGAGTTAGGTGTTGGCATCAATTTAAAACTAATTTGAGCATTTGATATTGAGTTTCAAGCTTTTGGTGGCCTAATTTCTCTAGGCGGTCAAAAAATAGGGGCTAAGGGTTTGATTGCCCAAATGAACTAAAAAGTCCATTCCACCTTTCTATAGCAATTATTTCTTGCTAGAATGGATCAATCTGAAGTAGGAGTAGGTGTAGAAATTAAGGAATTGGTTTGGTGAAGTTTTTGTGTGAGTTCTCCTTGCTGTCCTAGTGAAAAACCAGTTTTGGTGCCTTTTAAACAAGGCTAGAGTGAGTGAAAAGAGGACATGGGTTTATAAGTGGATAAAATCCCCTAAAAACTATGAGAGTAGGTGAATTGGAGAGTGTTTAGAATATCTGAGAGTTTGTAAGTGGTTAGAGAAGTGAATAAGTGAGAAACCCTAGGTGAAAGAAGGTGAAAACTAGTGAAAAAGAGTGATTTTGTGAAGGAAGTGTATGTAGATCTTTGGGGCAGCACTGTTTGAGGATGGAATGAGCATGTACAGGCATAAATAAGCCTGATTGAAGTGATTATAATATTCTGAGAGGTCAGGGCATAAGAGTTTCAATAAGCCCTAATTGATTGCAAGGAAAGTGAGGGTTTTATGAAAAAGGGTCTAAATGAGCGAGAGGAGATTTTAAAGTTGAATAAACTAAGGTTTTCTTGGCTTTCTTTTGACTATTTGTAGGTTTCAAGTGTTGGTTGCTTGTTTGGAGAGGTGTCTCTTTGAAAAAGAGGTCTAATTGTGGCCTAATTCAACGTTAGAAGCCAAATTTGGGATAGTTTCTCCAAAAGAGTTGCAAGTGAGTTTCAGATCTGTGAGAGTAGGTCATAATGGGTGCCTAGTTTGGAACATAGACAAGGCAATCAATTATTTGAAAATATGCCTCAGTAAAATGTGGTCTCATGGAATTCCATGACAAGTAAATGTAATTGGAAGCTTCTCCTAGACTTATTACTTATGCTATGTGAAGTAATTGCATCACTACTTATGTTGACTTTCTAAATAACTATATTGTAGTTGAAATGATGTCATCTATCAACATCTAGTTATTAGTTATGGAATGTGAAGTAATGCTTTGAGTTTGAATGATGTACAATGCAACGTAATCAACGATATGAATATAAAATACACAAATCTATTAAGTACAATTCATTAGTTAAACTGTTTGTTCTATTACCTGCATGAAGGTTTGACTAAATCCATTGGCACCAGGAGGTGTTCCCTCGAAACCTCCAATATTAGCCTATTCAACATCCAAAATCACATATTAAAATACCATTCATAAAACAATGTTATTAACATGTAATAAATTTATAATTGTTTGCTAGTTACATACCCCACCGATAGGTGTACTGCAGAAATAAGTAGGTGTAGGGCCGGTGTATCTAGTATCAACACTGTGACCTTGCAAGTTTATTAAAATCATAAAACTAAATTAGTTAATCTTGCATTTCAAAATTGAAATTTAATAAATTAAATTCAATGAACATGCTAACTTTTACCTAACTATCAATGCCATATGCATCATGCAAAATGTCAGTTGCCCTCTCCATCTCCATAGCTGCAAACGGATCCTACACATTAGCCTCCTAAGTGTCAGTGAGGTCATATGAACAAGTCACCCCCGCAAGATTGACACACATGGGATCGAAGCCCACTTGTCAAAGACTCCCCTGGATGGCATTGTACAAGAGGGCTAACATGCTGGATGACACTCTGCGTCAAAGAGTTGATGGCCTGCAGAGTCTCTACGTCGACACTCTCCTTCGTGATGGAAGGGATGACGATGTGCTCATGAGGCGGCCTAGAGAGAGGTCATCTCACTTGCTGCCTAGGATCCAGTTGTGCACCAGGTCTATCTTGTGCTGACCCCCCACCTCTCCCTTGAAAGTCCCTCATATCAAAATAATTTGGGATTTCGTTCAAGATGAACTCAGTGTATAGTTTCCTGAGGAAATACTATGGGACTTCACAATCGTTGCATGGTAGGTCATCAAAGACCATGTACCAACTATCCCAAAAATATTTCGTAATCTCTTGGTGGTTGCACCAATGAATAGAAAACCTCTTTGCATTGTTGCATTGAGGGAGAGATTTCCATTTGACCGTGGGTCAGTGAATAATGCACACAAATCTAATTTTTAAATCTTTTACATCTTTATATGATAATTTATCTTGGTAAAAATCCCTAGCCACATGCCTCCTATCCTGCCATTCAGATAATTGTTTGTTGATTGAATCTACGTTTTTTAACATATCTTGCAGTGAAGTTGTCAGGTTCATTCTTTTCACAGTTGAACTGTTTGGATTGTTCAACCTCCTGATTAAATCCTCAATTTGTTTTATATTGTTCTCAATTTCACCCATTAAATTTTGTTGAGTGCCAAGAGGGTATTGAGGAGGTTGTTGTGGTTGAGCATTTTGTTGTGAGGGTTTTCTTGTTGAGGATTTTGTTCTTGATGTGGATTTTGAGGAGGGTTTCCAGGTTGATTAACATCTCCTACAATTTCAAAAATTAAATATCAAATACAACCTAAAACTAACAAATTAAAAAAAAAAACAAAAAATCCTTACCTCTTTCACCTCCTCGTCAAAATGGTGGCATCTTGGCGATGAATCAACAACCGTTGATGGATATTTTTGCACAAATTCACCTCCTAGAATGCGAGCGCGAAATTCTGAGGTTTTTGGCCACAGGCAACAAAAAAAACAGTCGCAAATGAAAATGAAATTCAATTTTTTTTGTTTCTTTTAGCATGCCATAACACGAGAGTGTTATAACGCACTCGCATTATGGGCTTGTGGTGGTCGAGCCTTAGGCTTGGCACACCAAGCCATAACATGAGCGCATTATAATGCTAATGTGTTATAACGCGCTCGCATTATGAGTTTTAAGTTTAAAAAAAAAAAGTGGCCACAAAATTGCTACCCATCTTCATGCACCCGACCATACAAGATATGAGATTATGACAAGTGTCTTAATCATATGAAAGTTGACAACTTATCACAACTGCCTAGGTCACATGTGAAACAAGTTAAAAGATAAGATAACAAATAATGACAACTAACACCTTCTAGAAAGATTGCTTTTTAAAACCTAAGTAAACTTAACATGTAAATAAGTCCCTTCATAATGAATTAACTAGGTACAAGACTTTATTTACACCAACAATGATGAACCATGGTGACATTGTATCTTATTCATGGAATTGACAAAACAAATAAAAAGCTTAGTCCAACATCTCACAAAGTCACAGGGGGCTTTGGTGGGCACGATGTTGGAAAATCACAAGAACAAAAAGATGCCCCAACATAACACAAGACCTTGATAGATCTTGGTGGATATGATGTGAGGCATCCAAGAAAACACAATGAATGAAAAGCTAAGACTTGCCCTTATGTTAACCAGTCAAAGCACACCATGATATGATGTATCATGGCGACCTTAAGTAGGTGAAGTAGAAATCCCAAAATAAAGATAAACACAAATTCCAAAAGCACCAATGAAATAACAAGATATCGAGCGAGTGCCTTTTTCCATAAGGATGATGGATGGGGCTGATGTGGTATGATGTGAGGAACGATATATCTTGTGATGACTGATGATGGATGGATAGGACATAGGATTCTCATGACAAGAGATGATCGAGATATCCGATACCCAGGGGGGCCAATGGATTTTATTGAAGTAATACCTTAATAGGGGATCTTGGCAACACAAGAGACACAAGGATGGGACTTAGTGATAAGTATATACAATGATGGGCCTAGATGATGACATAATACTAAACTTATGTATAAGAAACATGACTGTATACAAAATGTGCAATATTAACAAGACAATATTGATCATAGGAATCTCAAAAATGGGATAGTTACCCAAATAATAAAAAGATTAATTGGGAGGACAATAGAATGGATAAATGAAAAGCGATGGGAGATTAGGAGGATCTATGAAAGATGTAGTAGTGATGACAATGGGATAGATGGCATTGGATTGGATGGGGGTAGCCTATAGCTAGATACCAATGACAAAGGATTATGGGATGAAATGACCTAATAGAGATGAATGGATGGAGAGATAAATATGGGGAGATGGAAAGATGATAAGATGAATGGATAGGAGGATAAAGATTTGGAGATAGACAAAGGATAGGATGGAGGGCTAGGGAGATAGAGATAGTGAGATGGAAGGGATGATAGGATGAAAGGATAGGGAGATAAAGATGGGAAGATGGAAGGATGATAGGATGGATGGATGGTATGGAATGAGATTTGCAAGGACCATGTCGTAAAGGAAGAAGATGTACCATGTTGTAAAGGAAGAAAATGTCCCAGTCATGATGGTAGATGCATGATAACATGATGGGGTCGATAAGGAATGCGATAGTGTGTGAATAGAGGAAATGTATGCCAAGAGGTATCCAAAGCATTATATATATTTGCCTTGTGAAAATGAGTGTGAAGCCAAAGCATTGAGGTTCAAAACACTGAATGAGCTGAATATAAATAATAGAATGGTTGGCTTGTACCTTCCACTTATTGCAAGATACAATTTAATCCCACAAAAACTATGAATAAAGTTATATTCCTTGAGGCTTGTATATAGTCTATGTGCATAGACAACTATCATTTGATGTTATATCTAATTGTTACATAATGATTTATATGCTTGTATGTTTACATTACATATACATTTTCAAGATTTACATACTCGTTTGCTTTTATTACATATACATTTCATGTACTATTTCTCTTTTATCATCTAATTTATTTCACTTGATAAATGCAACTAATTGAAAGAAGCATATCCTATCACTCACACTCCTTTATTAAGATTCAAAATAAATTGATATTGATATACGAACCCATCACAATGGCTAGATGGATGATTACCACATAACATGACAACACAATATGTCATATCGCTTTGACGATTTCAATACAGAAACATAAAGCGTCTCTAAAAAATTGAATGTTAAAACCAACAAAAAAAATGTAAACAAGATGATGGAAGAAATTGGGAGCACATAATAAAAAGCTAACATTGAGAAGAATGAAAACAAGTCTAATAGACGATGTTAATGGTTTGGGATGAAAACTTGTTTAATTTGGCCATCTATGAGTGTCGGAGAGATATGCAAACCAGCCTACAAACAAATTAGGGTTTATGGATAAATCCCCTTACATAAGGGTACAGACGTACAAAATCGACTGAGTACCCATTAAAGCAAAAACACCCTTTGCGCATCCAGAGAATCGAACCCTGGTCAGTACCGTGGGAGGGTACTATGATACCACTACACCAGATGCGCCCAGATGAAGTCGGTAGCGGCGAAAGCTGTTCTTTACAGTGTATAGGAGCCTATATTTCCGCTTCATACCACTAATACCGCTATAAAATAAGTGCACCTGTCTAAGGAGCAAAAAATCTAGCTTCTCGGGCACTATTACCATGTTTGACATGCCCGAATTTATATATTAGTTTATCTTGAGATAGTGTTTAATTAGCAATCGCATCTTGGTGTGCAATGGGTACGTCTAAGAGGTTTGGCAGGTCAAATAGATAAATTTTGGTGAAGAGGTTTGGAAGATCAATTAGGACAAATTTTGGTCTATTTTTTTTATAAATTTGTGTAAGATATAAGATCAATTGGTAGGCTATTCAACAAATGATATTGTTTGTGCAACATAGGTCTCAAAGGAAGTGTTAGTTTCAAACCAACTATACATTGATTTATATAGAGATGGTGTGGAAATAATGTAGATTTGTGATTTATTAATTAGTATGATAATAATTGTTTAATACAAAATATCATTACAAAAGAGATACTCATATTATGTACAAACTCATATCAATAAAAATTAATATTGTAATATAAATAAGTGTCACATAATGATATATACTTGTCTTAAAAATAGTATATCAATAAAATATGTTTTGTAGAAAAAAATATTTTATCATGTAATGTTTTAATAATTTCAACTTTTTATTATTGACTATTACATTAATTAACATGTAAATTAAAGTAGTAAGATCTACTTAAAAGTTATTTTATTTAATATTTTATTATAGATTAAATATATTTAAGAGCTTTTTATTTATTTATCTAAAAGTTATTTTGATTTTCCCTACATCAAGAATAAATTTTTAATTTACATTTTTTACTCAATAATTTTTTTATTCACTTAACAATAATAAATAAAATAGTTCTTTAACAAGTAAAATATCTATAAAATAATTTTAAGTAAATAAATGATCTAAATAAAATAATTTGTTTTTTAATAATTCTCAAATAAATACAAATTAACTTTTTGTAATTCTCAAATAAATACAAATTAATTTTTTTATAAAAATATAAATAAGTCTTAAAAAAAAGTCAGTAATTTTTTATATAAATATATTTATGATATTATTTTGTTTCTGGGCTTTTCAGTCAATACAACAATCATCAGATCCAGAGGAGCCGTGCCTGGAAAACTTTAAATACAACATACCCATGCCACGTGGCCACCAATAAATTCTCCACTAGCGATGGCCGCTAAATAGACACGTAAAGACAACGTCTATTCTAGAAAATTTGCTTGATAGACGGAGTGGTCATCAAATTTAGCAGAAACTAAGAGCGGCGGGGAAAGCAGTAAAACACAATTAAAAATGGCCAAAAAATTGGCAAAAGATGATGAATGGTTGAGATTCGTTTCAACCCCTTGCAAAGCCTCTTAGAGTTTTTTAGTCGTTTGCAGACAAATTGAATTTTAGGAACTCAAATAGGGAGATGCCTTCAGCGTAACTATATGTATATAATGATAAATGATATAATAGTGGGTTCACTTTTTTGGTTTCTTTATCTATTTATACATACACATTCTTTTTTATATTTAGTCTTATCTTATCTATTTACTCAAATCATTTTTATACATTCACCTTATCTATCTATTTATCACACTTTCATGCACTTACCTTCATTTTTTTGTTTGCTACTTTAATCGCCACTACTTTATTCTCATAAAAATATGCAGTTGTTTGGCTGATCTTATGTCAGAAACTTGTCCCTTACCAATTTAAAATAAAAAATTCAATTTGACCAACTAGTCCTCTTCATCTATATATCTTGAGCCAACTAATCACACTTTAAAATAAAAATATTGAATGTATTCAAATACTAAGATGATTGGACTTGACCAAGTATTTAAAGATGTTTAGTACATCCATTCTAATCATCCCACATCAGGTTTTCAACTAGTAATAGCACTTATACTTTTGGACTAATGTAGCTTTGCTTTCTATCAAGTAGAGGTATGTCCTTTGTAGCTTTTCTTTCTATCCACTAGAGGGATGTTGTTTGTAGCTTTGTTTTTTGTCAAGTAGAGGGCTCTCCTTCGTATCAGTTATTTTCCATTTTCAATTGCTCTATATTTGTTCGTATTCTCAATAATATTTCCATGTGATACACTATATTTAGAAAAAACAAAAAACCAATAGTACCACTATAAAACAACTTCATGTTTCTAAGGAGAAAATTTACCTTACAAGGAACCATTATCATGTTGAGATGCACTTGTCTATGTTATGTCTATTCTTTTTCTACAAAAATGTATTTGTATATAATTGTAATAGAGAAATTTGCATATCCACATCATGTTTTTTAATTTTAGATTTTAGTGTATTTTGAGGTAATATTTAAGTGCAACAAACAATATGATATTATGTGAAGTTGAGTTTGTTTTCTTATTTATTTATCCATTTACACACATATTTTAATATATTTAGTCCTATCTTATCCATTCACACAAAAGAATTTATACATTGAACTTATCAATATATTTTTCACACTTTTGAGGCACTTACCTTCATTTAGTTGTTTGTTAGTTTTAATTTGACAATTAATTTATTCTAGGACATGTATGCATGTGTGGAGTGACTTGAAGATTAGAAACTTATCCCTTTCCAATTTAAAATTTAGAATTTAAATTCAATCAACTAATCCTCTTTGGTGCAGGAGCACCTAGGAAAACACCTAGGAAACACTAGGAATAAGCAATTTTTGTTTTTGAAGTGATAAGGTCATGTTGACCATTGCAATTGAGTGAGAGACCTAAAATGTCTTGGTCAGGAGCTATCAGGAATGGAAAAGTTATGAGTTTAGATACTCATGTTTGTTAGTTTCTAGGAAATTGGAAAAGGTGGTAAAATGGAACATTTTGTTTTTGTTGCCACCTTGTACCTAATATGTCCGACCAAGGAAGGTTTAACCACTTTGGGAAACCTTTATAAGGGGTGCCTCGACTTGTGTGAAAGGTTGGAAGGCATTAGAAGTTTTGTAATTTGAAATTTTCATGAAGGACAAGTAAGGACAATAGGAATAATAGCTAAGTTTTCTGTGTTTTTGATCTTGGTAGTGTGTTAATGGCATAACCAGGCATTGAAATACATGTGGGATGTAATGTAGTTGTCCTCCAAGTGTTGGTTGGGTCTGTAGGTAGTTGTTTCATCGTTTCAAGCTTTTAATTTCAGTTAACTAGTTTCTTGTTTTAGGTTGTTCTGACTAGCAAACTGCGATAAATGGAGTTCTAGACCACTCTTCCCCTGTACCTAGTGTATGGGCTCTTGGAAATGGTGGCTAGGATCCATGCCTGTATCTATAGTAGTGGTAGGAGTCTTTAGGGGTCAGGAATTCATGAAATAAGACTTTTACGAGGTGAGCTAAACTGTGCCCGACTAGGAAAGTCAAGGGGTGTGAAACACCTAACTTGCAGGGGTGACCTCTCCTTACTAAACCCCGTGGTAGAAAGGTGGATGGAGGCCCTGCAGAGGTCATGTATCAATGAAGAGACTTCACCAATCCATTTGATGGGAGAACAAAATAACACTTCACCGGGTGGCCAAGAAATGGCTCTAAAAACCCTAAAATTGCTAATTTGATGGATGAGCCTGTGTACGGCCAAACAAGGGTTGAGACCTTGAAAATCTTGAAGGGATTGGTAACAGGACCAAGAATCCATAGGAAAGTTTTGGGGTTCTTTGGAAGAGTTTGGATACAAATCCACTTTTCTTGGGTTAGGAGGCTAATTGGGGGCTCTAGGCTTGTAGCCTTTTTAACCCTAGGTGAGGGTTTGGAGCTAGCGATGGATAAAGGGAGCTACGTGGAGATATTAGCACAAATTTGTGACAGTGGGAAGTTGTTGGAAGCATTCCCACACCCCTGCAAGAACAAACTGAGAACTGAGAGCAATTGACCTTTAGGGAAGATTAAGGGTTAAGAGGAGAAAAGAATCAAGGCACCAAGCTTGGCTTGGTAGATAGAGGGTTTGATGATAGTGGGGTTGGCCAGTAGAACTAGGGGAGCCTACAATTGGGATAGGACCTAGAGGTTAAGGTGGAGAGTCACCTAGGTGTTCTTGAGAACAAGGACCTAGAGCATGGAGTAGTGAGTGTTCCATCCAACCTTTCCCTATCAGATTGGTATCAGAGCTAGGTTAAAGATTTGGGATAGTGAATTGTATGTCAAAGGTTGAATCAATTGGTTCCAACACCATGGTAACCGATGCAGAATTGGCAAGAGACCTGACAGAACAACAAGAGAAGAATAGGCAACTTGAAGAGGCAGTTGAAGAGATGAAGCAAAGGTTAGAAGAGGTGGTAGAGGCTGCAGGCAAGATGAGGGTACAACTAGCAGTGGTTAGAGACAAGGGTGAGGATCAGGTTGAGGAGGACATGGAACCAAACCCTGATCCTCCACTAAAGGAGGAACCCTTCCTCTAGGCATTGAAGGCTTTTAGTGGTAAAGCATTTGAAGGCATTCCCATCTTCACAGGTAGAATGGATGCAGAGTTGGTTATGGAGTGGATAGAAGGAATGCAGAATCACTTTGAGTGTGATGGAGTGAATGAGGCACAAAAGGTGAAGATAGCAAAATCAAGGCTAAGGGAACAAGTACTGACTTGGTGGAAGTTCCTACAAGAAGAAAGAGAGAATGAAGGCAAGAAACACATTTCAAGTTGGAAAGCTATGTTGGCTAAAGTGAAGGAGTATTACCTACCTGAAGACTATGAGGTCTAATTGCATAAGAAGAGGCAAAACCTTAGGCAAAGAGACCTAGATGTAGCTGCCTACATAGAGGAGTTCCAAAAACTAAGTCTTAGGTCTAGGGTGCAAGAAGTGGAAAGCATCAAGGTGGTGAGGTATCTAAATGGCCTCAAATGGAACATCCAAGAAGAGTTGAGTCTCTTTACACTCACCAATCTCCATAGCTATTTTCAAATGGCTTTTAAGGTGGAGGAGAAGCTGAAAAAGAAACAAGACTCCAATTCTAAAGGTAGAGGCAAAGGAAGAGAACAAAGAGATCAAAGAGGGCAAAGGGGTGGCTACCAAGGTAGAGGCAATGACCAAAGAAACCAAGGAAAGTTTAAATCCATGGATCATGGCAATGAAACACCTTCTAGAGGAGGGTATAACAGAGGTAGAGGTTCTCAAGGAGGATCCACTAGAGGAAGAGGAGCAAGTAGGAGCAATTCATAATTTGCAAACATGAAATGCTACCATTGTGGTCAAGTAGGCCATCCAGCTTATAGGTGCCCGGAGAAAGCATCATCTTCAAATGCTGAGAAGATAGTGGCTTATGCACAAGAGGACAGCATGAATCCTAAGTCATCTGAGGTCAGTCACATTGAATCTAAGATGGGAGAGAGTCTGATGTTTAGAAGAGTTTTGATCAAACAACCGGTCAAGGAAGAACCAAAACAAAGGAGAGCTCTATTCAGGGTAAGGTGCAAGATACTTGGCAAAGTAGGCAAGGTCATAGTAGATTCAGGTTCAATAGACAATATTATCTCAGAGGAGGCAGTAATGAAACTGAAATTGGAGAAGGTACCCCACACTAACCCCTACAAGGTCACATGGCTAAACAAAGGGCAAAGTGTTTTAGTGAATGAGCAAGTAACGGTGGAGTTTTCCATTGGAGGGTACAAGGACAAGTTAGTTTGTGATGTCTTACCCATGGATGCATTTCATCTACTATTGGGCAGACCATGACAATATGATAGGAGTGCCATGTATCATGGAAAAGAGAACACCATCTCATTCAAGAAGGATGGGAAGACTTTTAAGTTGCAGTCACTGTCAGAAGAGGATGAAGGATAGTCAAAGACACCAAGTGTTCTACTAAGTAGTGGAAAAGAGTTCCTCAACACCCTACATGAAGGTGGAGAAGGATATGTAGTATTGTTGCAATCCAAGGAGGAAGATAAGACTGAAAAACTAGTCATACCCGGAGCAGTCCAGAATTTACTTGAGAAGTATAAGGACATAGTAAGTGATGGTACACCTACAACTTTACCTCCTAAAAGGGCCATTAGTCATCAAATTGACTTCATACCTAGAGCATCATTGCCTAACAAAGCAACATATAAGCTTACACCGGATCAAAATTTGGAAGTGGCTAGACAAGTGGAAGAATTGTTGGATCAAAAATTGATTCAAAAGAGTATCAACCCATGTGCAGTACCAGTAGTATTGGCAACCAAGAAGGGAGGTAAATGGAGATTATGTACTGATTCTAGAGCAATAAATAGAATCACAATTAGGTATAGGTTCCCTATTCCTAGAATTGAAGACTTAATGGATTGTCTTGGAGGAGCTCAATATTACACCAAGTTGGATCTCAAGAGTGGATACCATCAGATCAGAATCAAGGATGGAGATGAGTGGAAGACAACATTCAAGACAACAGATGGATTATATGAGTGGAGAGTTATGCCATTTGGCCTTTCCAATGCCCCTAGGACTTTCATGAGACTCATGAATGAAGTGATCAAAGAATTCACAAGGATATTTGTGGTTGTATACCTTGATGACATCCTCATCTTTAGCAAGACAACAAAGGAGCATCTCAAACATGTGGAGTTGGTACTTAGAAGATTGCAAGAGGAAAAGTTGGCTATCAACCTAGAGAAGTGTGAGTTCTTTAAACAAGAGCTTGTCTATTTGGGATTTGTAGTGTCTCAAGGATCATTGAAGATGGATCCAAGCAAGGTGGAAGCCATCCTAAACTGGCCTACACCAACCATAGGGACTAAGGTAAGAAGTTTCCATGGATTGGCTCAATTCTATAGGAAATTCATAAGGAACTTTAGTGGTATATGTGCACTAGTTCTAGAGACAATCAAGGGTGGTTTGAAAACCAAGTTTGTGTGGACTCAAGTAGCTGAGAAAGGGTTTGAGAAACTGAAACAAGAAGTGGCAGCTCAACCTATTCTCTTATTACCTAGTTTTGACATATTGTTCACTGTTGAGTGTGATGCAAGTGGAGTTGCAGTAGGAGGAGTGCTAAGTCAAGAGGGCAGGCCTATACCCTTCTTTAGTGAGAAGCTCAATGAAGCAAAGAAGAAGTATTCAACCTATGAATTAGAACTTTATTCTTTGGTTCAATCACTTAGGAAGCGGAGGCATTACCTTCTACCCAAGGAGTTTGTAGTCTTTACTAACAATCAGGCACTTAGCTATATCAACACTCAAGAGAAGTTGAGCAATACACACTTGAAGTGGATGGAATACATCCAAGCTTTCACCTTCACCATCAAGCACAAGAAGGAGTAGATGAATAAGGTAGCAGATGCATTGAGCAGGAGGTTGTTGACAGTGCAAGAGATACAAGTGAAGAGCATAGGGATTGAAAGCTTTAAAGATCTCTATGGAGAGGATGAAGATTTCTCAGAGGCCTATAAGGTATGTTCTGACTTTGAGAATCATTTTCATAGTCAATATGCTAAGTATACATTGCAAAGTGGTTTGTTGTTCAAGGGAAATTGGTTGTGTGTTCCAAGAGGATCAATGAGGGAAAATCTCATTCAAGAAAAGCATAATGGTAGTCTTAGTGGACATTTTGGCATCAACAAGACTTTAGAACTAGTACAAAGGTTTTACTATTGGCCTAAGTTGGCAAGAGATGTCAAGAGGTATGTGGGGCAATGTGTTGTGTGTATGAAAGCCAAGGGAGGAGCTAGTAATTCTGGCCTATATCAACCCCTACCCATTCCTAACTGACCTTGGGAGTGTGCGAGTATGGATTTTGTGGTAGGACTCCCTAAGACCAAGACTGATTTTGATAGTGTGTATGTAGTGGTGGACAAATTTAGAAAAATGAGTCACTTTATCCCTTGCAAAACCACTCATGATGCTAGCTATATAGCTCACCTTTTCTTTAAGGAGGTTGTAAGGATTCATGGCTTACCTTTAAGCATTGTTTCAGACAGGGATGTTAAATTCATGAGTCATTTTTGGAAGACTCTATGGAGCAGATTGGGTACCAACCTATCTTTTGGATCAAATTACCATCCTCAGACCGATGGTCAAAAATAGGTGGTTAACAGGGTGTTGGGTAATCTTCTTAGGTGCCTAACTAAAGAATATGGACATACATGGGACATGGTGATCTCACAAGATGAGTATGCTTACAATGATAGTGTGAACCGGACCACAAGGAAGAGTCCTTTTGAGGTTGTGTATGGAATGCACCCAAGAGGAATTTGTGAGCTCAAGGATCTAGGAGCTATGGAGAATAGGAGTGGACATGCTAAAGACTTCACTCAAACCATGAAAGAGATTCAGGAGCAGGTAAAGAGGATAGTCACCGAGGCTACTCAAAAATGAAAGATAAAGTAGACATATCAAGGAAGGATGTGCAATTTGCAGTAGGAGACTTTGTCATGGTTCACCTTAACAAATAAAGGTTGCAGAAGGGAATGGTAACCAAGTTGCAAATGAAAAGAGTAGGACCATGCAAGATATTAGCCAAGTATGGAAAGAATGCATACAAGGTGGAGTTACCTTCTGATTTGGGAATTTCACCAGTTTTCAATGTTGCAGATTTGATCAAGTACAAGGGATCAGTCAGTGATGTAGCTCAGACCAGTAGGGAGGTCTTCAAGGAAGTCAACAACATAGCCTTGCCTACTAAAGACAAACTACAAGCAGAGAGCATCTTGGAGTCTAGAGTGCAAAAATCTACAAGGAAGAAAGTGTACATGGAACACCTTATCAAGTGAAAGAACAACCCTAAATCTGAGGCTACATGGGTACAAGAAGACCAGTTCACTAATCTCTCCTTCTATTCTTTAGTGTTTGGTAGAGAGGGGGAGAATGGTGCAGGAGCACCTAGGAAACACTAGGAATAAGCAATTTTAATTTTTGAAGTGATAAGATCATGTTGACCATTGCAATTGAGTGAGAGACCTAAAATGTCTTGGTCAGGAGCTATCAGGAGTGGAAAAGTTATGAGTTTAGATACTCATGTTTGTTAGTTTCTAGGAAATTGGAAAAGGTGGTAAAATGGAACATTTTGTTTTTGTTGCCACCTTGTACCTAATATGTCTGACCAAGGAAGGTTTAATCACTTTGGGAAACCTTTATAAGGGGTGCCTTGACCTGTGTAAGAGGTTGGAAGGCATTAGAAGTTTTGTAATTTGAAATTTTCATGAAGGACAAGTAAGGACAATAGGAATAATAGCTAAGTTTTCTGTGTTTTTGATCTTGGCAGTGTGTTAATGGCATAACCAAGCATTGAAATACATGTGGGATGTAATGTAATTGTCCTCGAAGTGTTGGTTGGGTCTGTAGGTAGTTGTTTCTGTAGACACTGAAAAATGTCCTAAGTCTATGAGCATCATTTTTCCTAGTCATCATCTTTCAATAATTGAATAATTTTAATTATTCTATTATATGCGATCATATTCCTTTATTAATTAAATAGTTTTTAATTATTTAATTGATTCACCTTCTCATTTCTATCTTGATCAATTAAAATTATTTAATTGCGTTACTAATACCCCTTTCTTCAATAATTAAATAAATCATTATCTATTTAATTATTTATCTTTTATCACATATCTATAGTCAGATAATAATAATTATTTGACCTTTTATTTTTCTATAATTAAATAATTAACGAAATTATTTAATTATGTGTCATTCTTCTCCTTTAAATAATTGATCCTAATCAATTATCCATATTTAATTTATATCTCCTCCTTTAATTAAATTTATGAATTTAATTAAATCTCTTTTTCATTTCCTCCAAATAAATGATTTAAAATAAATTATTTATTTGCCACTTGTCCTTCTCCTCCATTTTCGAATAAATAATTTAAAATAAATTATTTATTTGCCACTTGTCATCCTCTTCCATTTTCGAATAAATAATTTAAAATTATTTATCCCTCTACTTTCTAGAAACTCGATCTTGGCCATCCATTTCATAACTTCCCTCTCATGAATCCTCATCCGTTGATCTTAGAATCTTTCTGGAAGATCAATCTCGTCCATCCATTTGAATGGTTGTTTATAAAAGAAACCCTTCCCCTCCATTTTCAATTTAACTGTCATTATCTCCAACTTTCTTGCTTACTATTTGCAGGTATTTGCACAACTTCATCAACAAATCTGAGGGCAATATTGGCATAAGAAGAAATAGGAGAGACAAGAGAAATAATCAACTTCAAAGGGGAGTGTTTTATTTCATTTGCTTTCATTTTGATTGCTCTCTTTGTTTGTATTCTCTTATTTAGATTGGGATAATAGTTTAGAAGTGTTGGCTGTCACTTAATCTAAATCTATTTGATTTTTCCCATTCTTATATTGGTGAACCCGACATGAATCGAATAATATTGCAAAAAATTGTTTGTTTTCTTGTTTGTTTGGTTGTTTTGCAGGTTACAGCCAAGAATGCATACGAAATCCCGTCATGTTCTTTTGAGCATAGAAAAATGGGCGCATAAATTCTTTAAAAATGATCATCTGGGTTTTGTATCCCTCGTTTTCAGCTTTCCGAAACTTCAAACGGTTTAAAATTTCGTTAAGATTTGAGAAAGTTATGACTATTTTAGTATTTGCTGTTTTTTTAGTTTAGCTGTTATAACCCGTGTTTTCTTTTGCCTATAACATTTTTTTCATGTAGAATTTTGGAAGAATAATTTTTGGGTTTTGAAGGTTTGAGTTTTAGCTTTCCATGGATATAAACCAATTGAAATTTTGTTAAGTTTTGAGAAATTTATGGTTATTTTAATTCGCTAGTGTCATTTTCTTTTGAGTTACTAATCTCTTGTTTTTAGCATGTGGCACAGCTTGGAGGGAGTCTAAAAAAAATTGTTTCTTTAGAAACAAAAATCGAGTTTTTCATTTCTTTAGGCATAATTAATTTTATTTGTTTTCAACAACTACAACAAATTGCATGCACACTCATTGGTTAAAATGAAGATGCATTTCATTTCATGGGATTAAAATGAACACAAATTGCATGCACACTCATGGGTTAAAATGAACATGCATTTCATGTCATTGGCTTAAAATGAACTTTGTTTGTTCCACATCAAGTTAAATTTTTAAAATGAACAAAGTGTCTTGTGTGTCCTCCTCATATTATCATTCGATAATTAAAATTTATAAGTGTTTTCAATTTTCTGTTACCCTTTGATGCAATAATCGAAGTATCCTCTCCCCTTGCGCATTTATGCGATCTTGGGTGTAAGAGAAACGGTTATTGCCTCTAGAACTTGGGCCTTCCTTGGTGAGAAAAAGTACTCACCCCAAGGCGACCTAGACTGACAACGGAGCTTTTTGGCCAAGCTACCCCCGACCGGTATATAAATGTGAATCCTAAGGGAAAACCTAGGATTACGAGTGCGGATGTGTCATACGGACTAAGTAGTACTCCCTAAAACCTTGTTGAGCATAACCTCTTTAGGTTGTAGTGCCTCCTAAACAGAGCTTAATCTTGTGTCTCATGTATGGCCACTCGAATGGGGGTCCCGAACTAAAAACCTTTGTGTAGTTGCCAAAATCCTTCTATTTGCTAGCGCAACAACAGTCGTTGTGAAGGCATCCACATTCTCGCAATTCTTAGTAGAAGTGATCAACCTGCCATGGGAGTTTTATGGGGGTTGGAAGCTTGGTTGGCCTGAGAAGTGAGTGCAATGTAAGGGGGAGCCCATGCAGCCAAGCTTCTGGATTCACACGCTAAGAATAGGTGCAGTTGGGGAAACCCACGTGGAATCTAGCGAATATTGTCCTTGCTTAACCTAGGGTTGTGCTTGTCTTCATTGTGCATGTTTTCAAATTTTCAAAGACAAGATATTGTGTTTGCCAAGTGTTTTTTTAAGACATTGAGACAAATAAACACCTTTCACAAATCTGGAAACACACACATTCAACTTGAAACAATTCCAAATTTTGTAGTCTAAAACCCAAGACTAAACTTGTCCAATTTGATATCAAACATCATTTTCAGCAGCCATTGTCGAAAACCAAAAAAAAAAAAAAATTGCTCAAATCTTCCATTAGTGACATCTTTAGTTTGCATTCACCCATAGGTTCATCCTTGCATATCATATCTTTGGTAATAGGGTCATTATCATTCCACCATTCATTAATCTTGGTCTTAGGTACATTGGCACTTTGCATCCTTATATCCTTGAAAATCACAAAAAAATAGCATAGTTTCATATCCATTTTGCATTGACACCATTGCATTTTTCATCCAAAGGTCACAAGTTTTGTATGGTCCTCATCCATCATAATCCAAATTCATGACCATGTCTTCACTTTACCTTGATCTTCTTCGTAGTCAAGCTGAATATCAATCAATCCTCAATCGCCAATACCAACCACTCACATACCCTTCTTACCAACAATCCATAAGCCTTAGTCCTTCATCCATCTACCCTCACTATCAAGAGTCCCTTAGCATAATCCATGCCATTGACCCACAACAAATGTCCATTTGTCATCCCTATCCTAACTTTGACAAGGGAAACCAACCTTCCACTAGTCCATTCCAATCCTCCACATCCTATCATAATCTATCATCCACTAATCCATTCCAATCCTCCACATCTTATTCTAATCCATCATCCACTAACCCATTTTCATCCACTCCATCCCAAACTACAATACCATCTAATAAAGGCACATTAATTAATGCTCTCCAAGGACAACTAGCAAAGGAACTTGTTCAACTCCTAAATGAAAATGAACTTAGGAAATCCAATCACATTGTTGATCCTACACCATCCAACCATTTCTCACCATCATGTCCTCCATTGTCTACCAATACTGAAAAATATCTTGCTATTGAAACTCCATTATTGCCATGTCAAAATCTCATGTCTATCAAAGAAAATCATATCCTTGTCCAAAATCAAATTCCATTGCCTAAACTTGAGGATACATGTCAAAAAAGAAACTCCAAAGCATGACATCACAACTTCACTTTCATATCAAGATCGAAGCAGTCCATCTCATGATCCCATCCTTTAGTCCATCCAAGAAGTCCTTCTAGATAATCATGGCATCCAAAATACACCTATACTTGTTCAAGAGTCTATTCACAACCATGTTCTCCAAGATACACCTATTTTTGACCAAGATCCTACCATTGGACAAGAAATCCAAAATGATCCTGTTATTGACCTTTATGCCATTCATGACCAAACATTTGAAGATGACCCCATCCAAACACAAAACACCTCCATTTCCCAAAATGAGACACTTGCCTCCTTTGGACACATAGATAATCAAATGAGTGATATGGATAACATCAAAGAAGAGCATAAAGCAACTACTATTGATCAAGTCAAAGGAGAACACAAAGAAGCTACTATGGATCAAGTCAAAGAAGAAGATACAAAATCTACGACAAATCAAATTGATATCCCAAATGATCGAGAAGAGACAAGCATGACGAATGATAAAGCCAAAACATCCTTTCAATTAGGAGTGTCCACCTTTGTCAAAGCCGGATTTCTTGTAGATGAGGAGATTCCAAGTAACAATTTTCACATACAAAATGATGGGTTAGCATCTTGTTTTCAAAATAAAAAATACCTCATCGGAAACAAAATTTGTCAGAGCATGCAGTATCAAGGAAAAGGACTAGGTCTACATGAGCAAGGAATTATATAACCAATACAATTTTATGCAAATCCTAGACATCAAGGTTTTGGTTATTCTTCAATCAGAGAATCAAATGATGTTAGTGGTACCTCATTGATATTGGGGGCAACTTTATCTGATATAAACATCAAAATAGGGGCCATGAGTAGTCCTTGTCATAAGGTTGTTGCCAACACTCCTTCCATCCACACCATAAACCATCATTCCAACATGAATAAATCTTCCATTTGGAACCAACAAAAAGAAAATTATTATAAATCCAAAATCCAAAATCAAATGTCAAAGGTCATTGAGTCAAACAAAAATTCAAGAGGACAAATGAAGTTAAAATGGATCCTAAAGAAAAATGGATCAAACAAAGAAAATATTTCAAATCCAAAATTCAATCAAAATATGGAGCCACAAGAAAAGAGGACTCCCACATATAGTAAATATCCACCTCCTTTAAAATGGTCATCAAGAAAGGCATATAAAAATGTTGGTTCCAAACACTATCCTAATCAAAATTCCAAACTCCATCATCCACCATCCCAAGTTTGGAAAATAAAAATTGCTACATCCAAAACACCAAATATTCCATCCACACCTACCATCATCCATCATAATCTTGCATCTCGCCTAAAGTCTAAAAATCCTACTTCACAAATCCATCACATCTTGACAACAACCCTTTATCATAAGGACTCCCATGGTACTCTATCACGATGTGCATATTCTGATAAGGCCAACACTAGTATCAGAGAGGATCACAATGACATCAATCAGTTGTATGCAAGTGCTATGATCCTGACAAGACAATTACTCCATAAAGGTCACTATTGGCATATCATGACACTAGTATCTACATCAACACCATCAAAAGATTCAGAACAATCAACAGTCATTCAAACTATCAAATCGATATAAAAAGTCAAAAAATATGTCACCTTGATGAAAACCTGGCAAGCAGGCATCTTGTGTGACATCATCAAAAGGAAAGAAAAAAAAAATAGTAAAGAGAAAAATTTCGTCCAATAGTGAAAACCATTTTTATGGCGCTTTGGATAAGTACCATGATGAAAACCTGGCAAACAGGCGTCATGTGTAAGAGAAATTATCTATGTGGATTATTACACTTGGGGGCAAGTTGTCTCATCTCCCATGCCTTTCTCATGAAACTTCCACCTATCAATGTAAGCCCTATCATTTCCATCTATTCTCCCATCTACCGTGATCTTGATAAGAAATGGGGTACAAACATAAATCATGCTTTGGAAAAATTTTTGGACATGTCTATCCTTTGGTCATACACTACCCATGAAATATCATGTCATTTCCTTCATAGAATTTATCCAAACCCATATCTTGGAGAAAACAAATTGTTCCTATGCAAAATAGTCCTTGGAGATCATATCCTAATTCTTCCATCCAATAATCCTCATGTCTCTTATCCTTTGCCAAAAGCAATCCATTATCTTTTCATACCTATTGTTGGACTTGGTTTCCCTTGTTATTGGTTTAAGGATTATAACTCACTTATCCAAGTGCCCTCCATAATCCCATCTGGTCCTAGGGTTAGTCATTCCAAATGCAATGAGTCTAATCCATACAATCTTGCTATGCAACCTAGCACATCATCCAAAACATTCCTTGGCTTTGTTCCTAGCCTTGCTGCAAACCTTGATCCTTTAGTCACATAATCATCATCCTCATGTTGTTTCGGGATGTGTCTTTCCCCTATCAAACAACATTGTCATCATCATCATCACCTATCAATTGGTTTTCAGCTTGACTAGGGGCAAGATCATGTTTGTCCTTAGATTCGTGTGCATGCCTTCCTGGTTGATTGTGGGTATCTTTCACATGCATTTTTCATGATCCTATAGTTATCATCCATAATAAATCATTCATCCATAATAAAGAAAAAACCACCGAAATTTAGCATCCTTCGCTTTCATATCCATCTGAATCAATTCCTTGAAAATCTTCATAAATAATACATGGTATCGAAACTTCAAAACATTTCAAAACCCAAAAAAAACCAAAATATTTCAAAATCCAAAAAAATCAAAACATTTCAAAATCCAAAAAAATCAAAAAGCTTCAAAAATCCCAAAAATAGAGTCTGAGTCTGAATCAGTTTTGTTAGAGTGGTCGAACTACGTTGCCTCTGCGCGTTTGCTACGTAGGCAAGACTCATCTTAAATGAGCCCCCGAGGCATTAGGTCAGTCCCTTTAGGTTGTCCAAATAAAATCATGACCTAGTATTTTGTCAAATAAGACAAATTCAAGTCGTGTCGAACTACGAGGTCTCTGTGCACTGCTACGTAGGCAAGGCCATCTATCGATGAGCCCCCGAGGCCCCCTAGGTCAAGTCCTTTAGGGTTCATCGAGTTGGGTCATGTGCTTGATCCGAGAGCAATCATCATTCAAACTACATCAAGAAACAACAAACAAATTAAATCTTTCATCAATCAATTATCCTATCATCAACTCAATCAAGTCACTAGTCTTATATCGGAATGGGGCATCATGTCATTTGTCTCATTTGGTCTTATCTCTTGTCTTTTATCAGGATACATCCTTCCTGGGATTGGACTTTCTCAACCTTGTCATTCACCTTAAGCAGGATGTGTCTTTCTTGCAGTCAGGGTGTCATGTCAACACTTGTCACTTGGTCAACTTTATCAGATGTGTCCTTCCTATGGTTGGGTATTGTCACATCGCTTGGTCATATTCATCAATAATTGTCAAACAATCAAACAATCTTGTCAACTTTGTCAATCAATCTTTCCTTAATCAGGATATGTCCTTCCTGAAATCGGGCATTATCATTATCAATCAACTTTGTCACACCACTCAATCTTATCAGCTTGGTCAATCAATCTTTCCTTCATCAGGATGTGTCCTTCCTGAGGCTAGGCATGGTCAATTAAATCACTTTATCGATCCTTATCAACATATCAATCAACTCGGTCATCTTGGTCAACCTAATCAACCAACCAAACAATCATCATTATCACTCGAAAACACTCTCTTGGCAAACACTTTGTTGGTATGGATTTTCTTATCTTTTTGATTGGTTTTGGGTCATGTTACTAGTCTCCTCGAGGATGTCCTATCAATGGATTTAGAGGGACGATGATGGATCATGGCCTCTTTTCTCTGTTTGTTGCCTGTGGTTTGTCTTGGCAAAAAGACTGGGACAATCGGGTCCCTAGTATGAGCTGGGGCATTCCTTGTCTTTTTTGATTGTTTGTCTCTTCCAAATGGTCACCTTGCACACCTTGGTTTATGTCATACCATGGTGTTTGTGGTCCATTTGTGACATTTTTGATGCCCAATGATGATAAATATAACAATGTAAGCATGAAAGTTGGTTCCCTTATCATTTCATGTATGTTTTTTCCCCTTTTCACGCTAACATCCCATCTCCCTTATTTTTTTCCATGCTAACATTTCTTGCATCTTTCATCCTCTAGTCTTCTCTTCCATTTCGAGAGCACATTCCTGTTCTTTGAACCTGCATGTCCTCTCGAGAGGGCATACCACAACCCTCTTGGTCATCCTTTCCCTTTCTCTTTACACTGGGGCATATTTCAAAATTAAATTTCTTTGACACAATGCGATGAACTACATCATGTCAAAGAGGGGCAAAATGTAGACACTGAAAAATGTCCTAAGTCTATGAGCATCATTTTTCCTAGTCATCATCTTTCAATAATTGAATAATTTTAATTATTCTATTATGTGCGATCATATTCCTTTATTAATTAAATAGTTTTTAATTATTTAATTGATTCACCTTCTCATTTCTATCTTGATCAATTAAAATTATTTAATTGTGTCACTAATACCCCTTTCTTCAATAATTAAATAAATCATTATCTATTTAATTATTTATCTTTTATCACATGTCTATAGTCAGATAATAATAATTATTTGACCTTTTATTTTTCTATAATTAAATGATTAACGAAATTATTTAATTATGTGTCATTCTTCTCCTTTAAATAATTGATCCTAATCAATTATCCATATTTAATTTATATCTCCTCCTTTAATTAAATTTATGAATTTAATTAAATCTCCTTTTTCATTTCCTCCAAATAAATGATTTAAAATAAATTATTTATTTGCCACTTGTCCTTCTCCTCCATTTTCGAATAAATAATTTAAAATAAATTATTTATTTGCCACTTGTCATCCTCTTCCATTTTCGAATAAATAATTTAAAATAAATTATTTATCCCTCTATTTTGGTCAAAGATCCCCTGTCATTATTTCATGTCATAGTCTACATGTCCTGCATGTCTGTCATAGCCGTCAGGCGTCATAGCCGTCGGCGTCATATCTTTTCCATGCATGGCATATTCTGGTTGCATCAATTCTCAACCGTAGATCTTGGCATCTTTCTAGAAACTCGATCTTGGCCATCCATTTCGTAACTTCCCTCTCATGAATCCTCATCCGTTGATCTTAGAATCTTTCTGGAAGATCAATCTCATCCTTCCATTCGAATGGTTGTCTATAAAAGAAACCCTTCCCCTCCATTTTCAATTTAACAGTCATTATCTCCAACTTTCTTGCTTACTATTTGCAGGTATTTGCACAATTTCATCAACAAATCTGAGGGCAATATTGGCATAAGAAGAAATAGGAGAGACAAGAGAAAGAATCAACTTCAAAGGGGAGTGTTTTATTTTATTTGCTTTCATTTTGATTGCTCTCTTTGTTTGTATTCTCTTGTTTAGATTGGGATAATAGTTTAGAAGTGTTGGCTATCACTTAATCTAAATCTATTTGATTTTTCCCATTCTTACAGTTTCATCGCGTCAAGCTTTTAATTTCAGTTAACTAGTTTCTTGTTTTGGGTTGTTCTGACTGGCAGACTGCGATAAATGGAGTTCTAGACCACTCTTCCCTTGTACCTGGTGTATGGGCTCTTAGAAATGGTGGCTAGGCTCCATGCCTGTATCTATAGTAGTGGTAGGAGTCTTTAGGGGTCAGGAATTCATGAAAGAAGACTTTTCCTAGGCGAGCTAAACTGTGGCTAGCTAGGAAAGTCAAGGGGTGTGAAACACCTAACTTGTAGGGGTGACCTCTCCTTGCTAAACCCCATGGTAGAAAGGTGGATGGAGGCCCTGCGGAGGTCATGTATCAATGAAGAGACTTCACCAATCTGTTTGATGGGAGAACAAAATAATAGTTCACCGGGTGGCCAAGAAATGACTCTAAAAACCCTAAATTTGCTAATTTGATGGATGATCTTGTGTACGACCAAAGAAGGGTTGAGACCTTAGAAATATTGAAGGGCTTGGTAACAAGACCAATAATCCATAGGAAAGTTTTGGGGTTCTTTGGAAGAGTTTGGAGACAAATCCACTTTTCTCAGGTTAGGAGGCTAATTGGGGGCTCTAGGCTTGTAGCCTTTTTAACCCTAGGTGAGGGTTTGGAGCTAGCGACGGATAAAGGGAGCTAGTTGGAGATATTAGCACCAATTTGTGATGGTGGGAAGTTGTTGGAAGCATTCCCACACCCCTGCAAGAACAAACTGAGAACTGAGAGCAATTGACCTTTAGGGAAGATTAAGGGTTAAGAGGAGAAAAGAATCAAGGCACCAAGCTTGGCTTGATAGACAGAGGGTTTGATGATAGTGGGGTTGGCCAGTAGAACTCGGGGAACCTACAACTGGGATAGGACCTAGAGGTTAAGGTGGAGAGTCACCTAGGTGTTCTTGAGAACAAGGACCTAGAGTGTGGAGCAGTGAGTGTTCCATCCAACCCTTCCCTATCGCTCTTCATCCCTTTATCTTGAGCCAACTAATCACATGTTAAATTAAATATATTGATGAATTTATATACTAAGACGATTAGATCTAAGTAAGTATTTAAAGATGTTCAATATATTCATTATAATCATCCAACAATCAAGTGTTCTTGATCATTATAGAGTTCAATCAATAATGACATTGTTTAGTCTAGTGCAATAAAAAGAGTAAAGAATTTACATTATACTTCTTATTGATTATTTTCAATGCTATTGAATTTCAAGGAGTTGAGGAAGGTGTGTGCCTTTGTAGCTTGGTTGTATGAAAAACCAACCATGGTATTACCAAAGGTTCTAATTTTTAGAATTTAGAAAGAGTAGAAGACTATTTATTAGGCAAAGCTACAAAATAGAATCTCATAAATTCTTAAGATGAATCAATGTTAGTGTATTAAGTTTATCTTAGGGTGAATAACATGGGATGGTTTTTTTTCCGTAGGGTAGTTTTCTTACCCATTTGATATTTTTACGGCTTTAAAAGCTTGTAGAGTATGCATTTTTAACATCTCAATTTCCATTCACTTTTGGTGAAATAGCATGTGCTTCTCTCATCCATTATGAAGGTTTTTTTTGTTGTAGATGATGATTCTGGGCTCGATGGTTGTTACCATTTTTTCGACAAATATATAAATTTCAAAGTTGCCTATTTTTTATGAAAGAGGTGTGAAGTTTGCTAGTGAATGCTAGCATTTTTTTCTGGCTTTAAAGTGTGCAATAATTTTTTCTTCTTGTGGCCATGGATTTTTTGATTGAAGGCATTGTTCTAGCCACGATATGTAAACTCTTATTTGTGGTATTGCTATCTCTTGTGGATCATGGAGGCATCATTGGGAGGTGAATTTTCTTTAGAGGTGATTCATTTGTTGAAAGGACAATTGGGGTTTTGTTTGAGGCACTTGAATTCCATAGATCCCTGTGTAGGTTGTGATTTGTTCTTCAAAAGCATGTTACTCAGCTGTCTCATTCTCGGAGTTGGATGTCCTAGTGTGGAACCACTCCTTGGTTTCGACTTTGGTGCGGTGCAGAACCACTCCTTGATTCTAGCTTGGTGCGGTGCATATTCATTTTAGAGAGCTTGGCATGCCTGTACGCAAGCTCGACACCTATCTTTTGGTTTATTTTTCTCTGATTGGAGACACTTTTGAGCATTGGCCTTTTAATTTTTTCCATTTTGTTTGGAATTTTCTCAATCTGGTAGAGGCAATTTGGAAAATTGGAGATTGCAATATTTGCATTTCCTTGGCATGATCTGCACCTCTAGCGCGATTCGCTAGTTTTTTTGAGGGCACGTTTGAAACCTGAAAGGAAGGTGTGATTTTCTGGGACGATTGCATCTATTTGTGATTGTGTTCCAACTCCTAGTGCGTTTGCTTCTTTTCATTGCCCGAGAAAGTTTTTTTTTTGGACAGACAAGGCATGATTGAAATGGCATTGAATTTTGTGTTGAAGATTGATTCTTCTTTTGGAGGTGCTACAATTTTCCCGATTAGCTTCTCACTCAGGTTCTTTCTTTCTTGTCATTCTACTGTGTGGAGGCAGGCGTGATTTCTTCTGCTGGAAGATTGCTTGGTGCTTCATGTAGCTTACCCACCAATTTCAGCTATTTTTTTTGGAGGTACTCTTCTTTTTGGAAAAATATACCAAAATTTGCATCTATTGCTATAGCCTTAAATTGCAAGTTTGTAGCCTGAATTTTTGTTAGTTTCTTGCTCCAATATCTCTTTTTTGGTAACAATTTGGTTTTGGGGAATTGCACATTGTTGGTTCTATTCATTTTTGGAGGGTATAAGTAGCATATTGGTCTCTTTTGCATATTATGTTAGAACAAAACAATGAGCCACTCACCCCACACAACTACCACACATGGAAACTCAAAATATTACAATTGTTGCAATCTCAAAGTCTTTGGCAAATGTTGGATGTCAAACAACCTAAGCTCACTAAGGAATTTGAGGGTTTCTTCATTCTCCTCATTCTTTATCTAAGCAAGAATATATCTTTTTGAGGCTTCTCAAATCCCACTTGATTACTCTTCCTCCTCATACACACAACAAATTTCATAAGCATGATAAAAAAAAACATTATTTTTGTGCATACCATCAAGTGCTTGGCCATT
Organism: Sequoiadendron giganteum; assembly: GCA_007115665.2. Classification (NCBI taxonomy): domain Eukaryota; kingdom Viridiplantae; phylum Streptophyta; class Pinopsida; order Cupressales; family Cupressaceae; genus Sequoiadendron; species Sequoiadendron giganteum. The sequence continues at coordinate 27,449,190 of CM021104.1, forward strand.
TGACTAGTGAATGCAAGGCCTTGAAGGATAAAATACAATAAATTCATGAATTTGGTGTCATCACTCTTTCATCTAATGATGCACCTATCTCTTCTTCACATGATAAGTGATATTAGGGTCTACCTCTATTATGTTCATTCTAAGAATTTTCTCATGGGAACCTTCTTATAACTTTCTTATATTGTGTTGCTACCCATTATGTGGTATTTATAGCTTTGCTTGCTCATTACCATTCATGGTAGTACACTATTATGTGCAACCATACATTTTATGTGGTAGCAACACAATAGTATCTAGCATGGTTATCCTACCTTGTATGCTAGGGGTAGGGGTTACTTGTTATGGAGGTGTGAGTCCTTCTTGAGGACCCCTCTCTTCTTTGTTCTCCTTAGAATGACATGTGTTCGTTTACATAGCACACATCATTCTAAGGGGGGGCTGTCATATCTTCTTATTCTAATTGTTTTTTAAAATTCTCATAAATATGTCTTAATGTCTTATATCTCATTGTCTAGCTTAAGGGCAACCTGACTAGACTTGTCTTGTCCTTTTTGTGACTCTCTTGCAACACAACTTGCATCAACCATAGGCCTATGCACTTGTTGTATGGTCTTTAGATTTATTTCCATACTTATCAGTGTCATCTTTATCTTCTTGTTGTATGTTCTCTAGCCTTGCTATCCATACTTATCAGTGATGTATTTTTATTTGATCAGATTATGTCATGACATTTCTATGAATTTTATCATATTTTTCACTCTTTCACCCAATGTGTTTGTCTATAGCAAAAAGTTTTTGATGAATTTGTAGTCAGCTAGTTGCAGGATAGAGGACTCGTGTCCTCTTTATGTCTTGGCTTGGATTTACAAATGGTATATACAAGATCAAAGAGCTACATCTTCTTCATCCTAATTATATGCTCTTTCTCTCTCTTTTTCTCTTCAACATTGGTTGTGTCCCCATCTTTTGGATGCATTCCTCTCTTAAAGAAATCAATCCTTATATTCTTCTCTCCATTTAAGAATTTTTATGTGTTATTTCTTATTATTTTTATGATGACACATAGTATTGAGACAACCTCCTACATTGAGGTCTCTTTTATTTTGTTGACTAAAAAATGTTAGTTTGTTTAGTTATATGCCATTTTTTATGTTTTATCCATATTTTTATTTCTAATATTCATGCATATATGTTCTAATCCTGTGATTTGGAAGCCTTCTATCTTCTAACCTTGTTGTCATATATAGATCTTTCTTGTCTAATGTGTTTGTTTTGTACGTATTCACCCTAGGAGTAGACTTCCTTGGTTTAAAGAGCTATCTACTTCCTCTACACTATTATTTTTAGACCATAATGCTATTTATGTTTAGTAGTTTTCCTTTAGTGTGATTATTCATGTAAATTCATAAGCTTGCTAAAGTGGGGGTAAAATTTTGTGTCATAAAATTACACCCCTTGCAATTTCATCTACATTTTTGCTTCCACTTTAGTGTCCACTCCCTTAGTATTTGTGTAGGCCCATTTTAGCCCTTGCATTAGCCTTTTTCCCTTTAGGATGCTCAGGACCCCTTTTTAGTAGCTACGTTTGTGTGTCAGCTTTGCATCAAACCTTATATTTTCCTTGTTCCCACTATTTTTTAGCATGATTTATTTGGTCACTAGTGTTCCATATAGACATATATGTATAGTGCTAGTGTCCCATGATATTTTGACATTAAAATGGTCATTTTTGAGCATGTTGCCACTTTCCACCTATGTTTGTTAGTGGATGTAGCTTGGAACACCTTGTAATGGCTCAAGAACCTTCCTTTTCTCTTCTTCTATCTTTAAAATATGTCTTTTCATTCCTTTTTCTCTCTCTAGATTCCTCTTGGTCTCTCTCAAAAATTCATTCTTCTTGGAAGTCTTTCTCTATTTCTCTCTTGCTTGCACATCTCTCTACAAATTTTTATAGTAGACTCAAGCTCTTACAACACTCTTTGCAACATTCTTGGCTCTCACTGATTTCTTTTCTCTCTCTCTTTGGCTTTCTCAAGCTTTACAGATGATATCTATCACTTGTATTATGTATTTGAGCATCTTGGGATTTCTCACATCCCTTGTCTATGGATTTTACTATCTTGTCTATTTATCTTTCTATCTATTTGTCTATTTGGCTATCCATCAAGGTGGAAACATTGAAATGGGGGTTTGACTGAGGCAAGCCCCTAATAGCCCCAACCTTTTCTCTTGGCCTTATGTGTGCTTGTATTGAAGATATTTCTTTGCTTCGCGATTCATTACTTGATTTGTTGAGAGCATTTTATTTTTATTATTCTCTCATTTGATCATTTGCATTTCTCTTATTTTACTTTATTTTATTCTCTATTCTACTCTACTATTTTCCCACCTTTCAAGAGTTCTTAGCAAGCAAGATAAAGGTAGTGATTTTTCTACTTTTGTGATAGTTTTGATTTTGGATCTATACGAGACACTAGCACTCCATTGAGACACCAATGTGTAACACTATCATCTACTCTAAGAGCTCAGTAGTCTATCCAAATAAACTTTGTGACCTACTCTTTTTATTTCTAGAATAATAATCATTTTATCCCATCACTTGAGCATTATTTCTTGAGGTAAGTGAGGACCGTTTACTCCATGTAGAATCTTATTTGTCCTAGAGAATCGGGAGTAGAAAATTGCATCCTCTACATATAGAAATAATAAGTAGCAAGGGAAGATGAATCAACTTTATTTTTAGGCAATAAATCAATGCTACATATATTGAGTATTGAACCGGTATCAACAATAGCATATCTAATGCCAATGTTATTATTGTAAAATATAATCATTAAAGGATCCATTTTCTTCTTTACTTCCAAAGGTGGGAAGTCATGCAAATGGAATGTTATATTTGACAAATCCATATGAATTTGATTTTGAAACACATTTAACATCCATTGACCTAGGAGAAGAAGGAAATAGGATCTTTTGGAAGGCTTCTTGAAGCATACCCTGATAAACCAGAGCAATTTGAAGAAAATACCAAAGTGAGATCTTGGTGGTAGTAACACAAAGATCATGCTCACCCAGTTGCTAAGCTACAAGCCTAGGGGCTCAAGGAAGGCTTGGTTGAGAAGGTGGTAAAGAAGTAGGATGATTAAAAAAATTCTTATTCCTTCTAATACTATAAGTATGGGATACCACTCTATAATATGGACCCTTAGATTGCATGAGTCTCATGTAATGGCCTGGCATATCACTTTTGATGCACTGACAAGGTAGAAAATTATGTGTGGAAAATGTGTAAGTGAAATAAATAACAACACACCTTAATGACACGACTGGATTCTAACTTAAAGTTCATAGATAAGGTTTCCATTCAATGTGGCAATAGATAAAATCCCTCAGGAGACCTCCCAATTTTTAGAACGAAGGCTTTGGGGATGGTTATCTTGCACACTTCCATAGAATATCAGACTTTCTCTGAATTCATTTTTTATTATAGTGGGTTGGAAAACCTGGCTTTGGTTGTTCCCACTTAGGTCATTCTCATAGGACGAGTAATTTTTCCCACAATGATAGGCCCTCTAAAGGTGTTAATTAAGCATGAAAAGTGATTCTAGATTTTTGATCACCCAATGAAGGGGAGAGCATAAGCCTATCACTTCAACCAAAGTAAAGAGGGGATTCAATTTTTCTCTTACTTAAGCTAGATGCCTAACTTAATAAAAGAAAGTAATAATAAAGTTCAAAAACCTATAAACACCATTAGTAATTTTGTAGTATTTGTCATTGACTATCGTAAATGTTTCCAACAATTGTCTTTGAACAACATACCTTGTACCTGCAACACAAAAAAAAGAGATTAATATCCAAAATGATTCATTTTTTTGTAAAAATAGTCCAATACGCCAAACCTTTAAGCATATGCCCTAAAACTTTGATGCGCTAAAGTAATAAATGAAAGTGCTGAAATAATTATCAAATACGCTATAACAGTGATTGAATGCGCCAAAACAATTTTTTTATGTGCTAAAATAGTCTTTGAATGTGCTGAAATATCTATCGAATGCCCCATAATAGTGATTGAATGCGTTGAAATATCTGTCTGATGTGTCGTAAAAACTTTCGATCGTGCTAAAACAGAATCACGTCAAATTTGCAATATCTTTCTAGAAAATGTTAAAAATGGGAATTTGCCCCACGGTGGGCACCAATTTATGTGTGTGGAAAATATGGGTAAGTGAAATAAATAACAACACACCTTAATGAAACACTATTAGAGAATTCAAACAACAGATTTAATCTAATTGAAACATAATCAAATCTCTAAAATCATTCCATTGCTCTCTAACTCCAAGGATTTATTAAACCAAAGTGGCTCTCAGATTGTGTGCATTGTGATTATTAAAATGAGAATGATGATCTAAATGATATTTTGTGATAAAATGATTGATAATGGAAGCTATGATGTTGTGATACTGATATGATAAAAGATTGTAACTAGAATGCAACTGATATGGTATGTTGTGACATGATTATGATCTAATATGATTGTTAAATGATTCTATTTGATAATTGCTAAAGGTTGTATGCTAAATTCTCTAATATGATTCTTGTAGAGTAAAATTGCATAAAAGAGGGATCCTTTTCCTATAGCAAGAGGTTGCCTTTATAGATTTTCAAAAACAATTCCTGATGTGGTAGCAAGCAATGATTCGGATTTGATCTGGATAAATCAATGGTAGAAGATGAAGAATTTGGTGAGGAAGAAGGGGAAATGCTTTCTCTCAACAAAAAATTGTGGAAAATGATTAGGAAGAAATTGTGGATCCCTGAAGCCAGCTATTTCCAACTATTAAAGTTTGTTTCAAAATTGGCTAGAAAGATAAAGTAAAATTGAATGCACTTAAAGCTTTCAACTTTATTGAGAGAAAAGTTGTAGACATGTGCTCAATTAGAAATTTGAGTTATTGAATTTTGGAGGGAAGAAGCATTATGAAATAAAACATTTGAAATTTGTTTATTTAATAAAAGGGGATGATAATTAAACGAACTATGTGACTTTGTTTATTTAATTAAGATGGAAGAATTGGATATTTAAATAAAACAAACTATTGAATTTGTTTATTTAATTAAGATAGAAGAAAATAGAATATGAACTACATAAATAAATATTTCTATTTATTTATAAGTAGATGAATTAAAGGTTAATTAATCAAATGATTGTATTTAATTAATCAGATTTATCCAGATCATTTTTAGGTGTATACATTTTTCCCCTCTTTTAAGTGATGTGTTTACATATTGCTTCAAAGAATCAATTTTGCTGCTAGTGTTGAGAAAAAAATTCTAACATGCCCCAGCCACTGATTTTTCAATGATAACAAATATATGCCCCCTCGAGAGATAAATAGTTGAATTTTTATGATTTTTTTCAAATTTTCAAATTTTTATGAGTTTATGATGAGTCGCTGATGATTTGATATTGAAGAAATTTATCTCCTGACAAATGTTGTTGAAGCTACCCCATTGATGAAATAATGCATTAAGCCCTCTTGGTAAATAAAATAAATCAATGCCATAAAAATCCCACTTAATTAGCCCTTAAAAGGTTAAAAAGGTGATTTTGAGATTCATTTGTTCATATTGATTTTGAAATTTGAGAGTGATTGAGAAAATTTTGCATTTGGAGCAAGATGGTGATTCCCTACCTTGCACATTGATTCGAGCGCATGCAATATCACAACTGCCCAATAGAATATGGACCTCCGGTATGCACCCAGATAAACCTTCTCATAATTCACGCAATTTGATTTTCTCATATTTTTCATGTTTCAAATTTGTTTTCATTGTTTGAGCACATTGAAAGTCCGATGCAGCACATTAGATAACTTTTTTAGCACATCGACTTGGTTTGTGCATAGAAGTAGAAATTTAGTGCATAGGTAGAATATTGTAGCATATAGATTTAGATAGCGCTTTGAAAACCTAGTTTAGCACATTGGTAGACTAAAATGACGCATTGACTTTTATGGTGCATTGAATATATGTTTTAGTGCATTAGTAGCCTGAAATAACACATTGATATATTTTGCACATTGAATATATGTTATGGTGCATTGACTTCTTGATATAGCACATTGACTTTTTTTTAGTACTTTGATAGACTGTTTTCATGCATACAAGTCAGAATGATGAAATTATTAGTTAACTCCTTGATTTTGATGTTTTTCGATCTCGTTAGCCTATGATTTGATTTTGATTATTGATTTTGATAGGTTTAGATGATTATTTAAGTCAGGATAGGTGAGATTCAATGATCGATTGATGATAATTGACCTCATGATAGGCGAGGGACAATTATAGTTTGACCAATTAACCCCATGATAGGCAAGGTTGAATGATAGATTGATTGATTAACCTCATGATAGGCGAGGTTTTTGATAGATTGATTGTTTAACCTCATGATAGGTGAGGTTTTTGATATATTGATGCTCACGAGATTTGATCATTAGATTGATAGGCTGATTGATTTCAATTGATTTGAATACTTTACTAACTTCTTATTTTTTTATGATAGGAGCCTTTGGTGGATCTTTAGATTCGCGAGTGTTTCCCGAGGACTTTTGATTTGATACCCTATCTTACGCAGCCTGAAATAGGTGTGATTTCACATTGTGGATTATCTTATTTGTTATACATGCCCCCGATTAGGATTAATCGAGGACTCTTCACAACCCTAGATGAGAGGCGACATAGTGAGCATAACACCTTTCACATTCCCACCAGTGAGATGAGAGTGACTTCAGAGGATGTGTACCATATATTGAGGATACCTATGGTTGGAGAGCTTGTTTTGTATGATCATACTAAGCAGGGAGGTACCGATGCCTTATGTAGCGTGTTTGAGGATGATAGGGTTTGTGGTTATGAGATTCCCTAGAGGGAGATGGTGGATGCATATGCAATGCTTCCATCCGTGCTTGTTCGTTTTATCGGAGATTTCCTATGTCCTGACCATAGGTCGAAGGGACTTTTAGTTGGATGGGGTCATATTTTGGAGCATATGATCATGCAGGATGTAACGACCCATTCCTTCGATAAAACATTTTTTTTCCAATTTACATCAGAGAGTAAATTAATGTGCTAACAAGTTATTGCAATATATTTTTTCTTTCCTTTATTGATAATATATGAACAAGATATCATATTACAATTACAATAAAAATTCCATTTCAATACAATAACTTCACAATACAAGTAACGAGAAAACATACCTTAACTACCATAACTACCATAGCTCCAATGAGCTTTAGAAAAAATAGTAGTAAGAAGGTCCAGGAATCCGTCCTTTCAAATCTTGGTGTGCCAGTAGCCTTCGGAGGAGGAGAAGCATCACGTGGGAACTTTCCTACCAACCACAAACTTATAATGCAGTCCCCCGCACATCTATCCTTCGATAGATGGCCCTTCCTTCATGAAGAGATTGGTTGGGTAACCGTTACTGTAAACCAACTGAGCATAGTGTTGTGTTCTATCCACAACTAGAACCTTGCTATTTCACAATCTCATACTAGTACGAGGATCACGATGAACTGATAGTGTAGTCTCAACTATCTCACATCTAAGTGGATGTTGTACATTTCACTACTTTGGAAAAAGAATTCTCATTCAATGCTACGAATGAAGGTCCTCTATCATATACACTACTCAAGGCCGGTTTGACTTAAGGATATGTTACACTATGCATAGGTATCATCCTTTACTTTTGGATAATATTTTATCCGAGACTAACCTACAACATATTAATTTGCTAAGTAATTACACAAGATAGTTATATCCTATTTCAGATAACCTACCTTTAAACAATCTACTTCAAATAGTTAGACAAGAGAGGTATATCTTGTTTTAGACAACCTACTTTCAAACAATCTACTTAGAAACAAAATAGTCTACAAGTGTCTTGTAACATAACTCCTAATCCAGAAATCTGTATCCTAGGAGTGCTTAGCTTGTCTTAGTTAACCTAATAACTTTAAGCTTTAAACCTTACTGGTAACTGGTTTCATCTTGGTCCTAGTAATTAATAACTACTTTCCTCGCATTCTCCATATACGAAGATCATACAGTATAGGCTACGTACATACAAAATGCAATCCATCATAATCACATCCATTCTTTAATCCCTTATACTTAAAAATCCCATTCTTAAGCAAAGTAAGAACAACAGTTTCCCTTTCCCTTATAATTATTTTTCAATCAAGAAATTTCCTTTAGTCAATGCAATTATAAATAGCAAACATAATTCTCTTTCACTAGATTGATCCACCTATGCTTTAATTCAGTCAATGCATAAAAAAAAACATAATGATTTCTTCTACTTTCAAAACAAAGATATTGAAGAAGGTTTTCCTCATGCCTGTTTCCTTAAGATGGGCCTTCTTGCTACCTTTGAATGCTCTTGATCTAACTGATAACAACTGCTCTATTCTTTTCGCTTAAAGTAACTCTCTCTCCTAAATGTTCTACTCAGATGCTAAACTCTTAGCAAAATCTCTGAATGACTGAAAATTACTCACTGGTAATGTTGGTTACTGTTATTTTCAAAATGGATACTACAACAGGTGCGTACATAAGAATATGAAACAAAATGATGATCTCAAGACCTTACTTAGAATTATAATTGATGATTGTGAATTACAAAAAGAAAATTGCGAAATTGGTGAAAGAAAATTGTGAATTCGTACCATTGATAGATAAGTGAGCTCCTATTTATAGAGTTTGGATTCTCATGCCATCCTACAGATTTGGCATGAGAATCGACACCTCTAACAAATTGAAAATGTCAAACTCATGGTGGCAGCGATTAAGAGCCTTAATTAGCAATAATAAGATGAGTCGACCCTTCTCAGTGAAGAATAATTCAAATGGCACATGATGAAATTGATTCCATTGACACCTATAGCCGTCTTCCAGCAATGGTGCCATTTATGAAATTTGGTGGGTGTTTAATCACAGTGGAAAATGTCCCAGCTTAATGGCATCCCACCTAGCCTTTGTTTCAAGCTTTTCCGAACACTTCTAGAGCCGTGTTTATGCATTTCTGAAACTTGGTCTTCCCGTGCGCGCGTTTGCAGTAGCACTATTTTCCTCTTTTCTAAAGTTTCAACTTTATTATTAGATGAAATATTTCCTTTTCAAGGTTAGCATATTTTCCCCAGAATGCGTTGCACTTTATGGTGAACAAAAATATTTAAATGTTTCAAACGATTTCCATAGTTCCTTTTCCATAATGCAATAATCAATATTACCAAATGACTTAGTAAAGTTAAGTCTTTTATTTCCCAAATGACTTAATAAAGTTAAGTCTTTATTTTTCCAAATAAATTTCTTCTTTATTCCAAATATTTATATTTATATATATAATATTATTTCTCCAAAATTCACTATATAATATTAACTCTAAGTAAAAGATTTAAATCTTTTAACTTTTACACTTTAGAGTTTTAGAATATTTAACTAAATACGTTTATATATTTTATTATATAAATATTATTATAGTTATTTTAAATATATTAAACATATAAATATTTAAATACCCGAGTATTTAATATACTTATATATTTTAATATAACTATAATAATATTATATATAATTACATATATAAATATATTTATATTTAACGAATATAAATATATATACATATACATATATAATTGTTGATTATATATATATTGCGAGCCAGTCAACATACTTTCAACATATATATCTATGTATATGTGTATATATAAATTCTAGGGAAAATATTTAATATTTCCACATTATCAAACGTATGCTTATAAACATATATATACTGTAGTATAATCCTCTATATACATGTATATGCATGTACACCATATCGACACATCCGTATGACAAGTCCATTAGCTAGTTACGCCTGTATCGATATGTTTGTACTTACAGATACATATATATACTATACAAGTGTTTATATGCTTACTTCCGACGTTCACATCCAAACATGATACCACCATGATGACCATAATCTCACAATCAAGCACAAGGATAAAATTCACACACAAAAGAAGTCAAGACCTCTACTTGCAAGACATACAAGCTATGGATGACTTACCTTATACTCATACAAAATTGACTTGGTTTACTCAGTCTAAGGTGAGTGGGTGTATGCTCAAATAGTTCACTTTTTCGGTTATCTGACCAAGCTCCTCTCTCAAGTGATACTTCCCCTCTGCCTGGAGGAATGGTTCCTGTTCCTGCATCCATTGCCACAAAGCCATGACAGTTACTTGTTCATAACATTTGCAGTAATTATACAAATATATCAAGTTTAAAAAGCAAGATTCATTATCCTCCTATTCATATATATGTAGTATTTCACCATGAATTACATCAATTGAAATAACATCAAATGAAACAACATCAAATGAGATAACATACACACTGATAACAAGGTACAAGCATCTCCAGATTTCACATTACATTCATTTCTACCCTTTATATCACTAGTAAATAGTAACCTCACAATTTGGGATATAACATACTTCCCCCCTTGTGAATCATCGTCCCCGATGATCTTATAGCCTTTTAACATATAGTTAAAGTGAAATAAATTTTTACCTACGATTCTCAAAATACGTAAGATTTACGAAACATTCATCCTATGTAGTAATCTTGTCCTTCCTAGACCTTGCTTAAAGTGTCCTTACTATCACATAGGGAAAACTTGTATGCCTCACACATACTTACTCTCCCAAAGAGCTTTATTACATGAATACATCCAATATATAATAATAACTATATTTAGAGATCGGAACTCATTGGTCCATGAATTTGTCCTTAGTATAATCCAAATAGAAGGGGAATGTCGATGTATTGTACACTACATCATGGGTCCAATCCTTTTCCTTTGTATTTACACTTTTAGACAACTCATAAATCGAGTCCATCCATCAATTACACATTCATTACCCTTACCATAAAGTACTTTCCCTTGATTACTTGTCCATTTCGAGCATATCCTTGCTTCTAGACACTTGTCAATTTTGATACTGCTCTACACTTAAGCTTTGTTATCAATTAAGTTTCACCGATCACTTCGATCGATTACTCCTTTTTGACATTTTATCAAGTTTATGGTTATATCCAAGCCTTTTTCAGCTTTAATAGAGTTTCCTTTCTTTCCATATAATGGTCTAAACTTCAAGTTTAGAAGTTTACAAATCATTCAAGATTTAGTCCACCATTTTATTTTTTTGACTATAATAATATATTGCACATTTATTCAAACGAATGTCTCATGGTATGATTTTTATTTACACAACCCTATCATTATTTGCTAAACTGAAATAACCTTTCAGGTTTACTAAGCAACTACTTACCCACAATATATTATTTAGGACCAAAATCCTATAAGTCGAGTTTCCAAAAAGTGTCGATTTCTTTGATGAGTTTATCCACTAGAACATTATGTTAGTTCTACTAACATAGACAGATTAATTTGTCTTGTGTTCTACTATTTTCCTTCTATAATTTTCAAGAGATTTCACATGTCCTACCTTTGATGACATCCGGTCTTCATTTCTTGGCATATTAGACATTACTTAGCTACATTCCATGCAGCTCCTTACTCCATCTTCTTCTAGATGATAGTGGTTCCTCATCTGACAATTCCGTTTGTTATTCTGATGTCCTAACTCTGACATTATTTTCCTCATTCCATTCTCGAATTTTCCAAATTTCGGACACATAGGTTCTTTAATATCCAACAATAGTCTATCCTTTGACTAAGTGATAACCTATTTTGATCTCATGCCACCTTTAATTCCCATGTAAATGGTTATAGGTTTTGCGGAGATAATTTCCATTTATCTCAGGACATCCATACCATGAATTTCTTTTGTCCTTGGATTATTTTCAAAGATGCAATTTTTATTTTAACTCAATCTAATTTCCAAATGAAATTGGTACAAATTTTGAGTATTAATCCCTGTTCAATCAAGTTGATATAAACATTCTCATTTAAGAGATTTTGGTGTGGTTCACATAACGTCACATCTTACTTTATTTTTCACTCCATCTCTATGGCTTAAATAGCTAACCTTTTTCATCCATAGGTTTCTTAGCATGGTAAGCTTCAATGTCAAGTCATTTCATGACATGGATATATTTCATTTAGAAATAACATCGTTATCTAAATTTTCTATATAAAGTAAATAGGAGTATAGAGACACTTTCTTCTAATCAGGAGTCTCTTATATCTTTACTTGTCAATCCCATAGACAATGATCTTCCTTATCATGATCAAGTTATTTGCTTATCCTTTTCTAAGGCATTGATAATAATATCCTTTGATGTTCAGATAAGATAATCATAAGGTATAAAGGTCATAGTTCTTAACCTTTCCATTTATCCTTTTCCCTTGTGGTCATAAATTGTATGAATTAATTGTCCTCATGACTTGCAAAGAAGTCATAACCAAGTTTTTTTTGGGTGGGGTACTTAACTTGAGTCAATCCAGTCTCTTCCTTCCCCCCTTAGTGTTTCTGCAACTTTCGTTCTTCTTATGTTGAACTTCTAGCAATTACTTGCTTCTTTGGAAAGGGTTTGCCATTCCTTCTTGTTGACTTTTCATTCCCTTCTCTTACCTCATGGCATACCTTAAATACACTTTTCTCAAAGTTAGATTTTTCATTGCTTTTTATCTCATAGATTCAGCATATTGGATTATCCAGTAGGAGATCCGATGAATAATCAACAAATTTTAGGATTTTAAGAAGAACAATAGTATTCCATATTCTTTCTAATATCCTTTTTAATGGAGGAATATCCATGCTCACAAACCTCTTTTGTTGATGTACTTCTCAACTTGGAGTGTTGCTTTCCTTGCAACTTCTAGTGTCCTGACACATACAACCATGTTGCATTCCTTCTCCCTTTTGGAACCATTATTCATAAGTTGTTTGATTCCAAAAACTTTCAATAACCTCATTGATTTTGGTTGGAGGAACCTTGCTCATGTCATTGATTGTTTCCTCTGACCGTCTTGGTCTTTTCTTATTTCCTAGGTACTAACTCTTTCCTTGTAAGATCATATTTTACATAAGAGTTTAAGTCATGAGTTCTTCAACCCTTGTGGATACCTCCTTAGTTGATAACCTACTTCGAACAATCTAATTTATGCTGACTTTGCATAGATTCATAGTGTTTTCACTAATTCAAGAGTTCCTGACTCTTTAACAATTGTAGGTTGCTACAATTTAATTTATCTCATTCCTACTCATTCTCTTTTTCTTAGAGTCATGTATGTATAGGTTATCCTTCCTACATAACTTGATTACATAATCTTCTGCAATCCTAGGTTTTATCATTTAGTTTAGGAGTTCTGATTCTAGGGTCAAATCTTTAACTAGCCCCAATTTACACAAGTTACTAAGGATTACATCTTACTTTTCACTTCCTTAAGTTCTTTTCTATTGTTGTTCTGGCATAAGAACTTTTCAAAATTTATCTTCTGATAAGGTTTACAAATTGTTGTGTAATGAGCTCATAGGTTTCAGTGCAGAACCTGGTAGCTCTCATACCACATGTCACGACCCGTTCTTTTGATAAAACAATTTTTTTCCAATTTACATCAAAGAGTAAATTAATGTGCTAACAAGTTATTGCAATATAATTTGTCTTTCCTTTATTGAGAATATATGAACAAGATATCATATTAAAATTACAATAAAAATTCCATTTCAATACAATAACTTCACAATACAAGTAACGAGAAAACATACCTTAACTATCATAGCTCCAATGAGCTTTAGAACAAATAGTAGTAAGAAGGTCCAAGAATCCGTCCTTTAAAATTTTGGTGTGCCAGTAGCCTTCGGAGGAGGAGAAGCATCACTTAGGTGCTTTTCCGCCAACCACAAACTTATAATGTTGTCCCCCGCACATCTATCCTTCGATAGATGGCCCTCCATAGAGAGATTGGTTTGGTAACCATTACTGTAAACAAACTGAGCATAGTGTTGTTTCCTATCCACAACTAAAACCTTTCTATTTCACAATCTCATACTAGTACGAGGATCATGATGAACTAACAGTGTAGTCTCAACTATCTCACATCTAAGTGGATGTCGTGCATTTCACTACTTTGGCCAAAGTATTCTCATTCAGTACTTCGAATGAAGGTCGTCTATCATATACACTACTTAGGACCGATTTGACTTAAGGCTATCTTACACTACGCATAGGTATCGTCCTTTACTTTTGGATAATTTTTTATCCCAAACTATCCTACAACATATTAATCTTCTAAGTAATTACACAAGATAGGTATATCCTGTTTCAGATAACCTACCTCTAAACAATCTACTTCAAATAGTTACATAAGAGAGGTACATATCCGATTTGAGACAACCTACTTTCAAACAATCTACCTAGAAACAAAACAGTCTACAAGGGTCTTGTAACATAACTCCTAATATGGAAATCTGTATCCTAGGAGTGCTTAGCTTGTCTTAGTTAACCTAATAACTTTAAGTTTTAAACCTTACTTGGTATCAATTTCATCTTGGTCCTAGTAATTAATAACTACTTTCCTTGTATTTTCCACATATAGAGATCATACAGTGTAGCCTATGTACATACAAAATGCAATCGATCTTAATCACATTCATTCTTTAATCCCATTCTTAAGCAAAGTAATAACAACAGTTTCCCTTTCCCTTATAATTATTTTGCAATCAATACATTTCCTTTAGTCAATGCAATTATAAACAGAAAACATAATTCTCTTTCACTAGATTGATCCACCTATGCTTTAATTTAGTCAATGCATAAAAACAAACACACTGATTTCTTCTACTTTCAAAATAGAGATATTTAAGAAGGTTTTCCTCATGCCTGTTTACTTAAGCTGGGCCTTCTTTCTGCCTTTGAATGCTCTTGATCCAACTGATAACAACTCTATTATTTTCCTTTAATGTAAACCTCTCTCCTAAATGTCCTCCTCAAATGCTAAACTCTTAGCAAAATCTCTGAATGACTGAAAATTACTCACTGGTAATGCTGGTTACTGTTATTTTCAAAATGGATACTATAGCAGGTGCGTACATAAGAATATGAAGCACAATGATGATCTCAAGACCTTACTCAAAATTATAATTGATGATTGTCAATTGCAGAAAGCAAATTGAGAATTCATACCATTGATAGATAAGTGAGCTCCTATTTATAGAGTTCGGATTCTCATACCATCCTACAAATTTGGCATGAGAATCGACACCTCTAACAAATTGAAAATGTTAAACTCAGGGTGGCAGCAATTAAGAACCTTACTCAGCAAGAATAAGATGAGTCGACCCTTCTCAGTGAAGACTAATTCAAATGGCACATGATGAAATTGATTCCATTGACACCTACAGGTGTCTTCTAGCAATGGCTCCATTTATGAAATATGCCGGGTGTTTAATCATAGTGGAAAATGTCCCAGATTAATGGCATCCCACCTAGCCTTTGTTTCAGGCTTGTCCCAGCACTTCTAGAGCTGCGTTCATGCATTTTTGAGACCTTGTCTTCCTGTGCTCGCATTTGTAGTAGCACTATTTTCCTCTTTTCTAAAGTTTCAACTTTATTATTAGATGAAATATTTCCTTTTCAAGGTTGGCGTATTTTCCCCAAAATGCATTGCACTTTATGGTGAACAAAAATATTTAAATGTTTCAAACGATTTCCATAGTTGCTTTTCAATAATGCAATAATCGATATTACCAAATGACTTAGTAAAGTTAAGTCTTTTATTTCCCAAATGACTTAATAAAGTTAAGTCTTTATTTTTCCAAATAAATTTCTTCTTTATTCCAAATATTTATATTTATATATATATATATAATATTATTTCTTCAATAGTCACTATATAATATTAACTCTAAGTAAAAGATTTAAATATTTTAATTTTTACACTTTAGAGTTTTAGAATATTTAACTAAATACGTTTATATATTTTATTATATAAATTTTATTATAGTTTTTTTTAATATATTTAACATATAAATATTTAAATACACGAGTATTTAATATACTTATATATTTTAATATAACTATAATAATATTATATATAATTACATATTTAAATATATTTATATTTAACGAATATAAATATATATACATATACATATTTAATTGTTGATTATATATATATATATACTACGAGCCAGTCATCATACTTTCAATATATATATCTATGTATATGTGTATATATAAATTCCAGGGAAAATATTTAATATTTCCACATTATCAGATGTATGCTTATAAACATATATATACTCCAGTATAATCCTCTATGTACACGTATATGTACGTACACAATATCGACACATCCATATGAAAAGTCCATTAGCCACTTATGCCTGTATCGATATGTTTATACTTATAGATACGTATATATACTATACATGTGTTTATATGCTTACTTCTGACGTTCACATCCAAACATGATACCACCATGATGACCATAATCTCACAATCAAGCACAAGGATAAACTTCACACACAAAAGCACTCAAGACATATAAGCTGTGGATGACTTACCTTATACTCATACAAAACTGACTTGGTTTACTCAGTCTAAGGTGAGTGGGTGTATGCTCAAATAGTTCACTTTTCTGGTTATCTGACCAAGCTCCTCTCCCAAGTGATACTTCCCCTCTGCCTGGAGGAATGGTTCATGTTCCTGCATCCATTACCACAAAGCCACGACACTTGTTCATAACATTTGTAGTACTTATACAAATATATCAAGTTTAAAAAGAAAGATTCATTATCCTCCTATTAATAAATATGTAGTATTTCACCATGAATTACATCAATTGAAATAACATCAAATGAAACAATGTCAAATGAGATAACATACACATTGATAACAAGGTACAAGCATCTCCATATTTCACATTACATTCATTTCTACCCTTTATATCACTAGTAAATAGTAACCTCACAATTTGGGATGTAACACAGGGTACTAGATATGCTTGGGGAATGTGTATGTTAGCGCATTTATACCATGATTTACACTAGGGAGGATGCAATTTATCGGCCAGATTGACACTGTTACAGATATGGGCATGGGAGCATATTGCCATCACACGTCCCGTTGTAGATAAATAGTTCCCAATCGGGAGGCCCTATGTTCATGGTTATACATGTCCAGAATGTCCAACATAGTTTGGGAAAATTAGAGTACTGGAGGCGGATGTTGGATGATCTAGAGGCAGTTGTATAGCAACCTTACATTAGTTGTGAGGCATGTGTAGAGGATGATACTTAGATGTCGTATATGTGCCAGTCGATGTACCTGATTGGGAGGACCCGATTTATCATTGAGAGGTTTTTGTTAAGGAGGGTGATGCAATAATATGGTCATTTACAAGGTATGGCACAAGGTGTCATGCATTATGCATGGTTACAGATGGACGCTTCAGAGTGGGGGGCCACCTTGTCATTTGATGTTGTAGTGGAGGAGTGTCAGGGTTTATAGTTGGTTATCTAGGATTATCATCTAGAGCTTTTTGAGGCAGGGATATCTAAGGAGTATGCTCAATACCTATTTCTACATCCATTCCCATGGATCTCTAGCCAAGATTAGGTAGTTCCATTATTGGATGAGGAGGAGAGGGCAGTATTACATGTTCATAGATGGACGAGGAGAGATGGAGGAGTTGGGGATGAGGAGATGGCAGAGTGGGAGATGGCAGAGGAGGAGATGGAGAGTAATGATGATGACGATGAAGATGATGGAAATGGGGGTGGTGGCGGTAGAGGTGGTGGTAGAGGTAGTGGTAGAGTATCTTTTTCTATTAGTGATGTCATGGTGCTTCGATGAAGGAGGTATTTGGTGGCTACAACTCAATAGCATGTATAGATCAGATTACCCTCACCGTAGTAGCAGACATAGATAGTTTCCCTATAGGTGTAGGTTCAGACTTTGCAAGGGCAGTTAGCATAGATGTAGGCATTTTTTACTCAGGCACAAGCACAGGTTACCACTCTGAAAACCGAGAGAGATGCGTCTAGATAGGTGGGTGAGAAGATGGTGGAATTATCTGATAGATTGTAGAGAGTGGCCAAGGAGACCACCACTGAGGATATGATGAGAGAGGTGACACGATTTTCTAGAGAGGCCGAGTATTATAGGGGCCAATATCATGCAGTTGTGTCGGTAGAGCAGAGAGTCAACTATGACGAGTCCAAATTAGCATGTAGCCAATCTCGGACCACCAGTATGGGTGTGTTACAACCACCACATAGAGATCCAGGGCTAGACCCTAGTACAAGTGCACCCAAGCCAGGTCCATCAGGTGGTGCTACAGGAGGCCTAGCTAGACCAACTAGATCTGGGGGGACCACTTCATATCTTCCATGTTCCACTTGATGTATTTTGAGAATGGTGATGATGTACACTATGATTTTGACTTACTGCCATCTTGATATTGTATCTCTTGACATTTATTCAGACTTCATTATATACTTGACATTATGATTTTTTAGATTTATATGATATGTAGTGTCTTATTGATATACATGCATTTTATATGATTCTTTGATGAATAACTATGATACATGTATTTACTTTTCATTCTATATGCTTTGTGATTTGTATACGATGATGATGTTATGGATATGTACTAATGGATTTACTATGTATGGATGTAATGATAAAGTGAGGAGAATATTAAATTCCATGAAGGGTATGTGCAGTATCATGATGGGCCAAAAAGTGGCGATATCTAAGTGATATGATGGCCCATGTGGCTGGCGAATTTTTTTTTAAGCAAAATTCATGAAACAAAAAGGGTTTTTAAAGAAGATTCTCAGCTTCCCACCAATATAAATTATGCTTTACTTTGAGTTTAATAAATAATTATTATTCATTTTCTATTTGAATTACGACTAAAGTCCTCATTCATAGGCTGATTGAAAAAAATCTATAGCTTTTAAACGATATCACATTTTTTGAATCTAAAACATGCATCACATTCTATGATTCGCATACTATAGGATTAAAAAATAAAGAATTGAATTTCATGAAGTTTTGACCAAGTTAAGGTGGTCAGACATACAAGTTTTTATATTTTTTAAAAGTTGTAATAAAAAAATCATAATTAATTATTTACTTGGAAAAAAATTACAAAAAAATATGTATCACACCGAGACATGAGTTCCCTACTTATATCTAAAATCTTATAAAAAAATATTATCATTTTATTGTGGTTAGGGTGGTCATACAGACACCTACTTCTTATTTTTCCCCTGAAATTTAAGTACTATTGCATTGAAATTTCAAATTTTCACCAAATAGATTTAAAAAATAAAAAAATAAACCGAGTAGTTTAGAAACTAGATTAAATTTTCTAAAAATTATATTCTTACATTTTTTTTAAATAATATAGATAACTTATTCAAATTTTTACGTCAAGTTGCCTAACTCTGATTTTCTAAATTTTATTGCTAGTTAAGGGCCTGTCTTTTCCATGATGATCTTGCACATACCCTGAAATGTGATGCTTGGATAATGATTGTATATGCGATATGAATGATGTGAATGTGACATGAAATTTATTTATGATGATGCAAATGATATGTAATCCAATTTGTTTTTTTAATTATCTGATGTAAATATGTATGATCTAATGCATGGATAAATGTATGATATGCTAAAGTCCTTGATAATGCACCTATATGCATGATTTGGCTTTTTGGTATTTTTTGATGCAATTATATGATGTGATGTATACATGAATGATTTATCTAATAATGCAAATATAAGATCAAATGCATGGATGAATCAATGATATGATAATGCAAATATATGTGTTATGTGAATGATAATGCAACTTCATGAGAATGATAATGTTTTTGTTTATGTCAAGTATACTTAGTCCTTTAAATGACAGATATACAATTTTTTTGAAATATTTTCTTACCTTGATACAATTAATTTTGGAGATGCAAAGCTAATATGAATGCAATCTAATTTAAGTATGCAAAGCTACATATGCGAAAGTTGTCATCTTAACAATCCATTTATCATGCGTTTTATCATCATTGAGCCTTTAAAATGTTGAAAGTGAGTACAAGCATCAATGGTATAAGATAGACCATGATGATTTAAGTACTTCTTTCATGATTTTTGATTATGCAAGTTAACAAAAGCATCGAGGTATGATTAAACCGAGATGACCTGAGAATTTCTTGTGCAAAAAAGACAAGAATCCATTATTTTCCCATGTGAATATGAAATTTCATCAATGATACTTGGTAGAGCATGTCTCACGACAATTCACATAGGAATAATGATTAACCCATAGATAGTAAACAAATAAAAATCATACTCCTTCCTTGCTTCTTTAGCTCAATACATCATCGAGTTGCTCCAAAGATATGATAACAAAAATCATAGTATAAAATTTGAATACTCAAGCTAAAGCAGTAAAATCATGATTCAAAAGAATATCACCCATTTCGATTTGAGTTGATTGATTGATTCATGTTGTTCATTAGATAGTTTGATCTTCTGATGATTATTGATTTGT
Source organism: Sequoiadendron giganteum (assembly GCA_007115665.2). Lineage (NCBI taxonomy): Eukaryota > Viridiplantae > Streptophyta > Pinopsida > Cupressales > Cupressaceae > Sequoiadendron > Sequoiadendron giganteum. Next base: position 27,469,780 of record CM021104.1, read on the forward strand.
TCAATGTTGAGTTTCCTATGATCAATGTGTTTAATGTGTTGTCATACTATTGTTTTCCCTTTTGTTTTAGCCCATAGTTTATTGCCTGCAGTGAGTTCAGTATTTTGCCCCCAAGCTAGGTTGAGACACAACCACATGCCAGGATATGTATATGAGGTCCTCAATGATAACTAGAGTGATGGAAAAAGTGAATGATCCAGACATGCTCAAATAGATGGTACAACTAGTCTATCAAAAATAGCGCCTGTTACCAGGTTTCTATTTTTTTTATTGCCCTTTCTAGATTTTATGATTTTTTTTGTAATTTTCTTAATTAATTAATTAATTAATTTTTTTTTCAGAATTTTCATTGTGCACTAGATAATTCAAGTATAGAAATTTATGAGGTGGATATTGTTGATAGGTTCAGCGAACAGATCCCCTTTAGGTGTAGATAATTTGTAATCTCTCGATCCATAAATCGATATGATGACGAAGGGACCTAGCCAATTTGGTTAAAATTTACCCTTCTTCTCATGATCTTGTTGATTGTGAGGGTTTTCCTTTAATACCAAGTCACCTACCTAAAATTCCCTTGGTTTGACTCTGTGATTGTAGCTTTTGAACATCCTTTGTTGATACGCTTTCAGGTGATACACAACTTGCTGACGACACTCATCTAACAATTCTAGCTCTTGAAGTCTAGACACTCAGTAGTCCCCATCTGATATGATTCCTTTTAGTGACACATGAAGGGATGGTATTTCAACCTCAATAGGTAGAATAGCCTCTAATCCATATACCAAGGCACATGGTGTAACTCATGTAGGTGTTCTGATACTGGTTATCTATGCCCACAAAACAAGATTCAGTTGAACGTGCCAATCTCATCCAACATAATTGACCGTTTTCTTCAAGATTTTTAGAATATTTTTATTTGAGGCCCCGACTTAGCCATTTCCCTAGGTATGTGTAGGATCATCATGGAAAAAATAGGCCCTTAAGTGGCAATGAAAATTCAAAAAATCAGAGTTAGGCAACTTGACATAAAAAATTGAATAAGTTATCTATATTATTTCAAAAACATGTAAAAATAGAATATGTAGAAAATTGAATGTAGTTTCTAAACTACTAGACCTTTATTTAAAAAAAAATCTATCTGGTCAAAATTTAAAATTTCAATGCAATAGTACTTAAATTTTACGGTAAAAATAAGAAGTAGGTGTTTGTCTGACCACCCTAACCAAAATAAAATGATAATATTTTTTTATAAGGTTTTAGATATAAGTAGAGGACTCATGTCCTGATGTGATGCATATTTTTTTAAAATTTTTTTCCAAGTAAATAATTAATTATGAATTTTTTATTACAAATTTAACAAAATATAAAAACTCGTCTGTCTAACCACCTTAACTTGGTCAAAACTTCATCAAAATAATTTTATTTTTTTAATCCTATAGTATGCAAAGCATAAAATGCGACACATGTTTTGGATTCAAAAAATGTGATACCATTTGAAAGTTATAGCTGTTTTTCAATCAGCCTATCAATCAAGACTTTAGTCATAATTCAAATAGAAAATGAATAATAATTATTTTTTAAATTCAAATTAAAGATTAATTTATATGGGTGGAAAGATGAGAATATCCTTTAAAAACCCTTTTCATTTCATCAATTTTGGGTAAAAACAGCCACATGGGTCATCATATCACTTACATATCGCCACTTTTTGGCCCATCATGATCCTGCACATAGCCCCCCGAGGATAATACGTTGTTGAAAAGCGATCCTGGATATGAAGTTGCTCACAAAGTTCTTGGACATGTCCTGATTCTTAAAAGGTCTACCATTGTTGCTGATGATGGACTGAGGAACACCATACTGACAAATAAACCAATTTAAGATAAAAGATGATTTTTTTTTTCCTATGATAGTGGTTAGGGGTACAAATTCAATCCACTTTGTAAAGTACTATATGGCTGTACAATGATAAACTTATGTCCATTTGATGAAGAAGGGTGGATTTTACCCACCGGATCTAGTCCCCACTGACAAAAAGGCCATGTTGTTGTGAAAGGTTGCAGTTCCCATGTCGATGCATGTATAAGGTTGCCATGGATTTGACATTTTTGGAATTTCTTTACATACTGATAAGACTCCTCCATGTTTGGCTAGTAATAACCTAAATGGAGGAGTTTCTTCACTAGAGTTAGACCACTTGAGTGTGTTCCAAAGATACCTACATGAATCTCATGCAAGGCTGAATCAAATTCATTATGTTCTAGACACAGTAGGAGAGTAGGTCATCAAGACCTCGACAGTAAAGTATGTCAACAATCAAGGTATGTTGTGCAGCTTGGTGAATGATTTTTTTTTTATGGTTTCAGGAAAGATTGAGAGGTAGGGTACTATCCTTCAAGTAAGAATAAATTTTGTCGTAGATGGAGGTTTCAAGGTCAACGATATGGCATATCACTTGGGATTCAGGATTGTCATAGGTGATATTAGACACTTGTTCCACCATAAACTCATAACGTCTTTGAATTTTTGGTATCTGTAAGAGAGAAGAAATTGTAGCCATAGCATCAATGACTTTGTTATCTTCCCTTGGTATTTGTTCAAATTTGATATGGACAAAGTACTTTTTTAAATCATCCATCATTTTCTTATATGGCAGCAACTTGTCATCCCTTGTTTGATAATCATCATTTACCTAATTATGACTAGTTGTGAATCTCCATAGACCTGCATCTCTATGATATTCCATTCTACTGCTACTTTGATGCCAATGATTAACGCCTCGTATTCAGCTACATTATTAGTACAAGGAAAACTAACTTTGTAGGATTTTGTAATGGTGTGTTCTTGAGGTGTGACAAATAAGATCCTAGCACCTATTCCATGTTGTGTGTATGAACCATCAAAATATAACATCCATTATTGTGGTGTGATGGTGAGAACCTCTCTATCAAGAAATTCAATGGTCATTGGTTGATTATCCTGTAGAGGTGCTTCATCTAACTGATTAGCTATTACTTGTCCCTTGATGGATTTGTTATCTACATATTGGATATCAAACTTGCTCAAGATCATGACCCATATGGCTAGCCTTCCTATTAAAGCATCTTTGATGATTAAGTATTTTAGTGGATCTAGTGCAGGAGCACCTAGGCTAACCTCCATGTTTTGTTATTTTGGCTTGTATCTGACCCTAGCCAAGTTAGGGAGTCTGAGTATGTTTTCTTTAGACCTTAGATGGTCTTGTTTTTGTTTTGACTAGGTGAGTTAGTCATTAGGACTAAGGTCACACTATTTGCCATTGTTAATAGTTTATGCTTTCTTAATATTCGTTGTCTAGGGGAGATTGGAGTCTTTAAGTTGTTCTAAACACTTAAAGTGGTTGTAAAGATTCCTTAAGGCCATTTAATATGTTGGTTCCTCAAGATCTTGAGGGAATGGTGGTCCTAAGAAATAGGATCAAGGCATGAAGGAAGATACCAAATGTTATGAGGCAGTTTGCATAGTTTGTTGCATGCAATTCAGTTGCCTTTGGATTCCCTTGGGAATAGGAAGTGGAGGTCAGCCAACAGGCCCTAGAATCATGGAGTGGGCATCTAATATGACCCAAGACTCAAATCTCATCAGTAGATAGAAGGAGTTAGTCATTTTTGTAATCAAGTTTTGGTGAATGAAAGAAAGAGTTCTACAAATTCTATGTTTTTGTGTTAGTACCGAGTAATATTGAGTGACAGTGACAGTGGATGGATCTAATGCATTGATTTTGTGTTAATATTGTGTTAATAGAATAGTTTTACACCTTTTTCATTTGATAAAGAAGATAGTTTAGAGTAGTCATTAGTGTTAGCTGAGTCATTTTGTTTTAGAGCTCTTGCTGGTCCTGTCTTGACCAGTCGGTGCTTTCATGGCTCCCCCATGAAGTCTAACCTTGGGAAACACCTAAGGATAGCTAGGAATGTTAGGGGAGTCATTAGTGTACATAGTTGTAGAATTAGGAAGCATGACAGAATGGAGAAGCTTCTTTTAGTCACTAATCTCTAGGTGAGTAGGTAGAGCCCGGTTAGAGAGCTAGAAGAGAAACATTAAGGGTTTCTTGCAGGGGAATTCAGTACAATATAGCTAAGTATGGGTTTAGGTGGGTTAGGAGTAGGTCTTGGGGTGATAGGATGATTGGGATCTTACCAATTCATTAGAGTAATGTTGGAACAAGGAAACCAGTGAATTCCTAGAAATTAGGCCTTATAACCCTAGGTTATAGGAATCTACTGTACGGAGGTTGTCAGGCCAGAAGAACCATTGAGCCATTTAAAGCTCCCAAAAGGGTACTTGAATATGCTTTTAGATTTATAAGGTCTTTCGAAGAATTTTGTAAGAAATAGCAAAAAGGGACTGGTAAGGACTACAAGGATTAGGCCTATTTGAGGTCTTCAAATGGAGAATCCTTGAGCCTGGTAAGAATGGAGTGGAAGAACCTTCTGTAATGTTTCAAATTGGCAAAGTTATGAAGGTCTTGACAAGGATAGACACCCTTGCAATGAAGAATGAGGTTGGAGTGAAGATGGCACTTAGAGTTTTCTAAGGGAGGAAGAGAATTGAACTTATCACATGGTGTTAGTCCTCCAAGGTGAAGCACAGAGGAGAGAGCTCTTAGAAGAAGAGTGAGGACTGGTCTTAGTTAATCACCTAAGCCAATCAGGACCTAGAGGAGACTAGGTTCCTAGAAGAGACAAGCTAGGTCTCTTAGGTGCAGTGCAAGCAAGCCTTGGAGCACATACATCATATTGGTATCAGAGCTTGAATTGTTCAGGCTTGTGGTGGATGTTGCAACCTACCGAATCAGTGGGAGAGAATACATCAGTGGAAGGTGCTACAATGGTGACTAATGCTGAGTTAGCCAAGAAGGTAGAGGAACAAGAAGAGGACAAAAAGTCCCTAAGAGAAAGGTTGGCTCGAATGGAGCAACTCTTGGATGAAGTCCAAGAAATGACAGACAGAGTAAAAGAAAAAGTAGATCAAAAGGAAAAAAAAGAAGCAAGGGAAAAGGAAATAGAGTTGGAGGAGGAAGCTCCAACCCCTGACCTTGTGATTCTTGAAGAACCTTTCTTAAAGGCACTAAAAGCATTGAGTGGCAAAGCTTTGGAAGGTGTGCCACTATTTAGTGGACAAATGGATCCAGATTCAGTTGTGGATTGGATAGACAACATTGAGAACCATTTTGAGTGTGATGGTATCTCAGAGGCACAAAAAGTTATGGTGGCCAAGTCTAGACTAAGAGGTTCAACTCTTACTCGGTGGAAGGTTGTGCAAAGCAAGAGAGAAAAGGATGGAAAAGGTCCTATAGTTACTTGGAAGGGCATGGTGAACAAAGTGAAGCAGACCTACCTTCTCGATGATTATGAAGTGCAAACGCATAGAAGGAGACACAATCTAAGACAAAAAGATCTAGATGTCCAAGCCTACACCGAGGAATTTGAAAAGCTATGTTTAAGATCAAGGGTAGTAGAAGATGAGAGTATTAGGCTTGCAAGGTACTTGAATGGTCTCAAATGGTCCATTCAAGAAGATATGAGTTTAGTGAACTTCAAAACCATTCGCCAATGCTATCAAATGGCCTTGAAAATAGAAGAGAAAAGCAAAAGGAAGCAAGAGAAAACCTCCAGAAGTAGAGGTAAAGGAAAAGATAGTAGAGGACAAAGAGGTGGCTATGGTGGAAGAAGTTCTGAAATAAAAACTCAAGGAGACATAAAGTATAGTGAGTAGCAAGAAGGAAGCTCAAGTAGAGGTGGTAGAGGAAGGAGTTATAACTCTAAGTCTAGAGGAAGAAATGGTGGACAAGGAGGAAGAGGCAACTACTTTGCCAACATGAAATATTACCATTGCAACCAAATGGGGCACCCAACCTATAGATGTCTAGAGAAAGGTGGTTCTTCACATGGTGGTGACAAGAGAACTAACCTATTTCATGAGGAATCCAATGCAACTGACAAACATTTTGAGGTTCCATTAAATTTTGAGGAAGGTGAGAACCTCATGATGAGGAGAACTTTGATCAAGGAGCTGATGAAGGAGGAGCCAAGCCAAAGGAGGTCTTTATTTAGGATAAAGTGCAAGATGATGGGGAAGGTATGTAGAGTCATCATTGACTTAGGCTCTAGTGACAATATTGTGTCAGAGGAAGCAGTCAGCAAGCTAAAGTTGGCAAGGATACCCCACACCAATCCTTACAAGGTCACTTGGCTCAATAAAGGCCAACATGTGTTAGTGAATGAACAAGCATGGGTGGAGTTTTCTATTGGGAGGTCTAAAGACAAAGTTTTGTGTGATGTGCTACCTATGGATGCATGTCACTTGCTCCTAGGTAGACCATGGCAATTTGACCGTCAAGCCATACATGATGGAGGAAAGAATTCATATTCTTTCAAGAAGGACAATGTGACCTTCAAGATTCAATCACTGTTAGAAGATGCTGAGGTGAGGACAACAGGTTCAAATGTTCTTGTGTGAGAGAAAAGGAGTTCTTAGAAGCTTTGGAAGAAGGTGAAGGAGTTGCTTATGCATTGGTGCTAAGACCAAGAGAGGGAGATGAAGGCAAGGTGACTAAGAAGACAAAGTTACCAAGGGAGATTCAAGACATGCTGCAGATTTACCAAGGTGTAGTGAGTGATGGAAAACCAGAAAATTTACCCCCTAAAAGAGCCATAAGTCATAGGATAGACCTTATCCCAGGAGCTAATCTTCCCAATAAGGCAGCTTACAAAATGACCCCTCAAGAAAATGAGGAAATTGCTAGGCAAATACAAGAACTTCTAAACCAAGGTCTCATCAAAAAGAGTATTAGTCCATGTGCCATACCCACTGTCCTTGCACCTAAGAAAGGAGGAACTTGGAGGCTTTGTACTGATTCAAGAGCCATTAATAGGATTACCATAAGGTATAGGTTCCCTATCCCTAGGATTGAAGACCTAATGGATTGTCTAGGTGGAGCTAAGTACTATAGAAAGATAGTCTTAAAGAGTGGTTATCATCAAATAAGAATACATGAAGGAGATGAGTGGAAAACAACCTTCAAAACTAATGAGGGTCTATATGAGTGGCTTGTCATGCCATTTGGATTATCTAATGCCCCCTCCACATTCATGAGGCTCATGAATGAAGTCCTCAAAGACAAAATTGGAAAATTTGTAGTGGTATATCTTGATGATATACTGATCTATAGAAAAACAAGAGAAGAGCATCTCAAACACCTAGAGCTGGTTTTCAAGAAGCTACAGGAAGAGGAGCTGATGATCAACTTGGAGAAATGTGAGTTCATCAAGACAGAGTTGGTGTACCTTGGGTTTGTGCTATCTCAGGGAAATCTGCAAATGGATGAAAGCAAAGTGGAGGCTATCATGAATTGGCCTACTCCAAGGACAACAACTGAGGTAAGGATTTTTCATGGTCTTGCACAATATTATAGGAAATTCATAAGGCATTTTAGTGCAATTTGTGCTCCTATGTTGGATACTATTAAGGGAGGAATGAAGACCAAATTTGTATGGAATGAGCATGCTAACAAGAGCTTTGAGTTGCTGAAGGAAAGGATATCTACCCAATCTGTTTTGGTGTTGCCTAGTTTTGAGAAGCTCTTCACCATTGAGTGTGATGCAAGCAATGTGGTAATTGGAGCTGTTCTAAGCCAAAAGGGCAGACCAGTGGCTTTTTATTAAGAGAAGTTGAGTGAAGCCAAGAAGAAGTACTCTTCTTATGACCTTGAAATGTATGCATTGGTCCAAACTCTAAGGAAATGGAGGCACTACTTGCTTCCCAAAGAATTCATTGTGTATTCAGACAATCAAGCACTTAGTTTCTTGAATTCACAAGACAAGTTGAGCTATAAGCACATGAAGTGGGTTCAGTATCTACAAGCTTACACCTTCAATATCAAGCACAAGAAAGATGTCCTCAATAAAGTAGCAGATGCATTGTCTAGAAGAGCTCTCACAATTCCAGAAATTCAGTTGAAGAGCATGGGAATAGATCACTTCAAGGATCTATTTGCAAATGATGAAGACTTTGCAGACATTTATTAGGTATGTGTGGAATACAAGAACCATTTTCATAGTAAATATGTTGAGTATACTTTGCAAAGTGGTCAATTGTTTAAAGGAAATCATTAATGTGTTCCTAGAGGTTCCATTAGAGAGAACTTGATACAATAAAATCATAATGGTGCTTTGAGTGGTCACTTTGGGATCACTAAGACTCAAGAACTTGTTCAAAGGTTCTATTTTTGGCCTAAGATGAATCTTGATGTTAGGAGGTATGTGGAAAGTTGTGTAGTATGTCAAAAGGCCAAGGGAACTTCTTTTAATGCAGAACTTTACCAACCACTACCTATTCCTACTAGGCCATGGGAATGCTTGAGTATGGATTTTGTAGTTGGATTACCCAAGACAAGGCAAGGGATGGATAGTGTTTATGTAGTTGTAGACAGATTCAATGAGATGACTCACTTTGTGCCATGTAAGACAACCAATGATGCCAGCCAAATAGCCTCTCTTTTCTTCAAGGAGATAGTAAGAATCCATGGGTTACCTATCAGCATTGTATCAAATAGAGACACTAAATTTATGAGTCACTTTTGGAAGACCCTTTGGCAAAGGTTAGGCACTAACTTGTCCTTTGGATCAGCCTACCATCCCCAAACTGATGGTCAGACCGAGGTTGTTAATAGTAGCCTTGGAAATCTATTAAGGTGTTTGAAAAAGGAGTACAGGCAACAATGGGATCAGTTGATTGGGCAAGCTGAATATGCCTACAATGATACTACAAATAGATCCACAGGGAAGAGTCCCTTTGAAATTGTGTATGGCCTTCATCCTAGAGGAGTGTATGTGTTGAGAGACTTGAGGGGTGGAGTGAAAGGAAGTGGATATGCTGATGACTTTGCTTATGCTATGCAAGAGATACATGATACAGTGAGGAAGACCTTAACAAAAAACACCCTAAAACATAAAGCCAAGGTGGATGAGCATAGGAGGATAGTACAGTTCAATGTGGGTGACATGGTTATGGTGCATCTTAACAAGTCAAGACTTCAAAAGGGAGTCCCTCACAAGTTGCAGATGAGGAGGATAGGTCCCTACCCTATGTTAGCTAAGTATGGTGATAATGCATTCAAAGTTGAGCTACCGAATGATAGTGGACTATCCCTTGTCTTCAACATTGCAGACTTAGTCCATTACAAAGGACCACAACAAGACATGGATCAGAACCTTCATGAAGTGAACAGAGATGTAGAAGATCTACACCTACCTACTGCTACAGTCATAGGAGCTGATAGTATATTAGACACAAAAGTCTACAAATAGACTAGAACTAAAGCCTACAAGGAACACTTGATCAAGAAATAGGGTCAAGTGGATGCTGATGCAGTATGGATAAAGGAAGCAAAGTTCAAGAAGATGGGGATTGATCCAAGCCTCATCAATCCAAGGGTGGATTGAACTTTCTATTTTGGGGAGGATGGTGCAGGAGCACCTAGGATAACCTCCATGTTTTGTTATTTTGGCTTGTATCTGACCCTAGCCAAGTCAAGGAGTTTGAGTATGTTTGCTTTCAACCTTAGATGGTCTTGTTCTTGTTTTGACTAGGTGAGTTATTCATTAGGACTAAGGTCACACTATTTGCCATTGTTAATAGTTTATGCTTTCATAATATTCATTGTCTAGGAGAGATTAGAGTCTTTAAGTTGTTCTAAATGTTTAAAGTGGTTGTAAAGATTCCTTAAGGCCATTTAATATGTTGGTTCCTCGAGATCTTGAGGGAATGGTGGTCCTAAGAAATAGGATCAAGGCATGAAGGAAGATACCAAATGTTATGAGGTAGTTTGAATAGTTTGTTGCATGCAATTTAGTTGGCTTTGGAGTCCCTTGGGAATAGGAAGTGGAGGTCGGCCAATAGGCCCTAGAATCATGGAGTGGGAATCCAATATGACCCAAGACTCGAATCTCATCAGTAGACAGAAGGAGTTAGTCATTTTTGTAATCAAGCTTTGGTGAATGAAAGAAAGAGTTCTACAAATTCTATGTTTTTGTGTTAGTAATGAGTGATATTGAGTGACAGTGATAGTGGATGGATCAAATGCATTGATTTTGTGTTAATATTGTGTTAATAGAATAGTTTTAAGACTTTTTAATTTGATAAAGAAGATAGTTTAGAGTAGTCATTAGTGTTAGTTGAGTCATTTTGTTTTAGAGCTCCTGCTGGTCCTGTCTTGACCAGTTGGTTCTTTCATGGCTCCCCCATGAAGTCTAACCTTGGGAAACACCTAAGGATAGGTGGGAATGTTATTGGATTCATTAGTGTACATAGTTGTAGAATTAGGAAGCATGACAGAATGGAGAAGCTTCTTTTAGTCACTAATCTCTAGGCGAGCAGGTAGAGCCCGGTTAGAGAGCTAGAAGAGAAACATTAAGGGTTTATTGCAGAGGAATGTAGTACAGTACAGCTAAGTACGGGTTCAATTGGGTTAGGAGTAGGTCTTGGGGTGACAGGATGATTGGGATCTTACCAATTCATTAGAGTAATGTTGGAACAAGGAAACCAATGAATTCCTAGAAATTAGGCCTTGTAACCCTACATACCGTAGGTTATAGGAATCTGTTGTACGGAGGTTGTCAGGCCAGAAGAACCATTGAGACATTTAAAGCTCCCAAAAGGGTACTTGAATATGATTTTATATTTATAAGGTCTTTAGAATAATTTTGTAAGAAATAGCAAAAAGGGATTGGTAAGGACTACAAGGATTAGGCCTATTTGAGGTCTTCAAATGGAGAACCCTTGAACCCGGTAAGAATGGAGTGGAAGAACCTTCTGTAATGTTTCAAATTGGAAAAGTTATGAAGGTTGTGACAAGGATAGACACCCCTGCAATGAAGAATGAGGTTGGAGTGAAGATGGCACTTAGAGTTTTCTAAGGGAGGAAGAGAATTGAACTTATCACATGGTGTTAGTCCTCCAAGGTGAAGCACAAAGGAGAGAGATCTTAGAAGAAGAGTGAGGATTGGACTTAGTTAATCACCTAAGCCAATCAGGACCTAGAGGATACTAGGTTCCTAGAAGAGACAAGCTAGGTCTCTTAGGTGCAGTGCAAGCAAGCCTTGGAGCACATACATCAAGATCAATCTTTGCTATGAGTTTAACTGTGTGAGTTAACATATAATGGTGTAGAATTTGCGTAGCGAATGATATAGCCAAAAAATATTTCTTAATAAAGGTGTAACTAATCTCATAACCATTAAAATCACCAATGAGATCTAAAATGTTTCTATATAAAGTAGTAATGGCTTCCCTTTTGTATGTAACACTAGTATTGGTGGAGACATCAAATATTGTTTTAGTTGATTGAAAGTTGTGTCACATTTTTCATCCCATTTGAAAGAGACATTATTATGTAGCAAGTGATTGAATGGATGACTCTTGTCTGCTAGTTGATAAATGAACCTTCAGATTGACTGAAGCCTTCCTTATAAAGATCATAGCTGACTGAAGTTTCTAGGTGGCAGCACCTCCATAATAGCTTTGACCTTGGCGGGATCTAATTTAATACCTTTCTTTGAAACAATGTACCTAAAATATTTGTCAATGTTGTACACCAAACACACATTTATTGGGATTTAATCTGATGCTAAACCTTTCTAGATGAGTTAAAATTGTGTCTAGGATCTCAAGATGTCCTTCTCTAGTATATGATTTTTCCAATAGATCATCCACATAGTCCTCCATAAAAGTATGCATCATGTCATGGAAGATGGTGGTAATTGCTCTCTGATATATAGCCCCTACATTTTTCAACCCAAAAGGAACCACATTCTAGAAAAATTTTCCCCATGGACAGGTGAACGTTGTCTTCTCTTGATCCTCTGGTGCTATCTTGATTTTATTATAACCTAAGAAACCATTCATTAATGATAACATGGCGTGTCCAGCTGTCAAGTTGAAAATAATATCAATGTTTGGTAAAGGAAACTCATCCTTCAGACATGCCTTGTTGAGATCCCTAAAGTCGATACTTATCCTAGTACAATATTTGATATCCTTTCAACATAATCAATTGGACGAATGAAACCAACATCTAACAAATTCGTGAGTTCTGCCTTCACCAACAAGGCGATATGTGGATGCATTTTTCTTAGTTTTTTCTTGACAGGTTTCACCCCAATCGGTAGAGATAGATGATGCATCAGGAGATTTGGATCCAAGCCTGGAATATCAAAGTAAGACCAAGTAAATTTTATTTGTCGTTCTTCAAATAACTTGGTGAATGCTGGCTTTTCCTATTCAAACATTGATTTTGCCAAATGTAATGTCTTTACTTTGTTTTATGTGCCCACATTGATAGACTAGGTTGGCTCAACCAACACTAGTGATCTCTCATGATAATGTTTGGGTAGAGTGTCAAATCCTCCATCTTTCAGTGCCTTAGAGAGGTTTTCACTATCAAATGCACTCTTTATTTTTATTTTTTCTAGATCTAACACTGCTATTAAATGGTTTTCACCATTAAATCTTTTATTGATATGTTCATATTTGCAACTGGAAGCTTTTATATGTTTTTTGTGGTTGGAAATTATGTCAAGGTTGTTGGTACAAAGATATTTAATGATGGCATCATCATTCACAAAAATAGGAACATTAGAAGACTTAGTTTGGTCCGAGTCAATAAACTCAAGGTGTAGTAACTTGGGTAAAATATCATCGAATTGATGATGGTCAATAGTAGTGAAAGTCTGAATAGAAATGTCATCAAGTTGTTTGGTAGGGGTGTCAAGGTTTATGATGTTACTCTCCTCCAAGTATGTCTCACACGAATTTTGTTCATCGTCGCTCGAGTCATTGATATTTTGTGATCCAAATACAAGGGATCTAGTCCCTAAGCTTTATCCCTCCTCACATGTAGGTGCATACCTTTGTATTACATCCATTTTGTTTCTTCAAAGAATACCTTAGATAGTGAATCCCACTCATACCCATTAGAGTTTGTTTGATAGTCATCACTTGCTTGCAATCGTAGAATTCTTTCAACAAACTTCTAGGTTGCTTCTTCTTTTGATTCTTCTATATATTCCAATCCAGTTTTTTCATTGGCTTTAACTACGAGAGGTTGAATAGGTTCTACAATGTCATCCTTCCTTTTATCGATAGGCCCTTGTCCTTCATACCCCATGTTCTCTAGGATTGTCTTTCCTTTTCCATATTTATCTGTTTGTATGTTGGGGGTTGCTGATGTAGATGCTTCCTCATCTTTGCAGAGACAATTAAGGATGGCCTTATCCTCTGATTTATCAATCAGAGTGCCTTCCTTTACAAATTTTCCATCTAAAACTATGATAGGTTGTGATAATTGTTGCATTGAGGTTTTCGGTTGCCCATATGTTCTTTGGGAAGGCAACAATTGTGAAAGACACAAATATTGTTCAATGGAATACTCTCCCATACCTTTGTGTGTTAACTGGATCTTTCCTTTGGATTGTTTTGATAAAGAGTTTTCATTGTTTTCTGTAGTAGAATCAACAATACCTTTGTCCTTTGATTGGTCCTTCTTTTCAACCCATTTTGACATAAAATTTCATTGCTTCTCATTGTTTGATGAATTTGGAGTGTTAGCTTCTCTTTTATGAGGGATAAAAGTATCTTGAGCTACCTTAAGCATGTTGCATTGTTGGGGATTATTTGAATAAGCTAAGATAGTTATTTCTTGTCCATTGATTGGGAACTTCAAAAATTGATGATAGGTGGATTAAACTGCTTGCATCTCGTGAATCCATGGATGCCGCAAAAGTATATTATATGTCAGATCTTTGTCCAACACTTGGTAGATTATGTCTTTCACAATTGGTCCCACTTGGATAGGTAGAACAATCAATCCTCTGGAAGATCTCTCTTCATCATCATATGCTTTTATTGTGATTTTCCTTCTTGGATCAATAACATTATCAAAATATCCTAGTCCACAGATCAGTTTTAAGGTACACATATTCAAACCAGCTCCACCATCTATAAGAACATGCTTGACTCACTGTTTTTGAATGAGAACTTCAATGTGGAGGGCAGCATTGTGCGGATGGTTTAGTGATACATCATCATGTTTAGAAAAAAATAGGCAGTGAGGAGTGGTTAAGTTTCCCACCATAGCTTGGAACTGAAAAAATTCCAAGTTATTGGGTATTGTTGTGGCAACAAGAGGTTGTTCTAGGATTTCTTTGTGTGCTGGTGATATTTTCAAGAGTTCTAATATTGATATTTGTGCTGGTATTTTCTTAAACTGATCAATTATGTTGTATTGATTTGTAGGGGCAACAATTGTTTTGATTATAGAAGGTGTATCAAATGATTTATTCGCAGCTCCTTTCAGTATTACCTTAGCTTTCCCCCTTGTTGTCACGTTGACTATTTGATATTCTTGATTCTCTCTGATTTTTATGATGCTAACCTAATATTCATTTGCAGCAATGTTTGTGGTTTGATGATCAGCTGTAATGATGTTATTGCTGTCATAAATTTCTGCATTATAGGTTTGATTATCAGCTGCAATCATATCTTCAATACAATTACCAACAGTAACAAATGTATTTATTTGATTTTTAGCAGCAACATGGTCACGTTTATCATTGATTTGGGTGTTATTTGTTTCATCTTCAACTACCTCGATATGGAGAATAGTGGAATCATAAACGTAGTTGACTTTTTTTCCTTTACCATTTGAAGAAGATGATTCACCTTTGTCATAATTTGGTAGAGGATTTTTGAAAGCTTCATGATCATTGTTTCTTTGTGGTCCCTCAACAAATGTTTTTTTTTTTTTTCAATCAGATCTTGGATCAAATGTTTCAATTGCCAACAATCGTTCATCTTGTGACCTTTGTTTTTATGATAGTCACAGTAATGTGTGCCATTCCACCAAAATGGTTTGACTTGTGGATCCCAATTTCGTGGCTCTTGTGATGTCACAAGTTTAGCTTCAACAAGTTTCTTTAATGTGGATTCCAATGATTGTCCTAAAGGCATCAATTTCCTCTAATTTGATAAATTTTGGAATGGCGATGACTTAAATCTAGCATTGTTCAAATTGTTGGTTTGATTCGCATTTAGATTGTCACCTTGGTTTTTTTTCTGGGGTTGTCTTAGTTGCAACTGTTGTTAAATTGAATATTGGTTTCATGTTTTGCATTTCAGTCACAACATCATTGTTTCCAACATTTCTATACTTTTTCCAAAATTTGGGTTTATCGTTGTTGTTGTTGTGATTAGAGAAATTGGCATTGTTTGATCCTTCGTTGTATATTTTTAGAACTCCTCTTTGACCAAAAACTGTTCTATATTTAGACTATTTTCAATCATTTTGATGTAGGTGGACATTGTAGTTCAAGTCTATAACTCATGTCATCATTTAAATTATCAATGAATAGTCCCATCTTTTTCTTTTCAGGTATGGAGCATGGATATCTTGCAAACAACCTTCTCCATATTTTCTAAAATGAGAGAAATGTTTCACCTTTCTTTTGTTTAGTATTGCAAAGATCCTTCATTGTGATGCCATGTTGTATATTGTAGGAGTATTGATTTATAAATTTGTTAATCAGATCTTCAAAATATCTAATTCCTGGAGTCAATTTAGAAAACCACTACATACATTGTCCACCTAAGCTTCTTAGAAATAGCCTCATCAAGTATGTATCTTCATGAGAAAACTCTAAACTCATAGCTCAAAACTCTCTTACATGGTCAACAGGATCTATTTTTCCATTGTATTTATCATACTTGGGAAACTCACAGCGTTTTGGAAATGGGATCATGTTCACATTTTGAGAAAAAGGATACGGAAAAATATCTTGC
This sequence comes from Sequoiadendron giganteum, assembly GCA_007115665.2. Lineage (NCBI taxonomy): Eukaryota > Viridiplantae > Streptophyta > Pinopsida > Cupressales > Cupressaceae > Sequoiadendron > Sequoiadendron giganteum. The sequence continues at coordinate 27,485,656 of CM021104.1, forward strand.
AACAAGTATCTCTTAGTTGTTCTTGTTTTCATATCTTGAAATTGTTATTGTAAGGTTTGTAATTGATGTTTCATTGCATCTACTTCATCTATATTTTGTGATTCAGTCTGAGCTCTTTTAGATGTTCCTGTCTATCTATTGATATCAAAGTCCTTTGGAATTTTAACACCCAGATCAGCTAACATTAAAAGATACTTTTCCCCATCCTTTTCTAGAATTTTCTCCATAAATTTATGGAACTTAGGGTCTTGTTGCACATTTTATAGTTCTTCTTCAGATATTTCATCATTTTCATTTTGGTTGGATCTGTTGAACAGATTCTCCTCAATCTCAAACATTTTTGTTTCTTTTTCTTGAAGTTTTATTCTTTGCGACCTTGTAAAAAATGGCATAAAAGTGTGATAATTGTCCACTAAAATTTTGATCTTGGTTTGATATAGTGTCAAGGATGTGAACTTGAGTCAAATAGAATGATAGATTCTATTGATTAGACTAAGTTTACAAGTATGATCATACAACTTCGTTTCTTGAAGTAGGATGACAAATCCTGATAATGAAACTAGTCTTGTAATCAAATTTGTTTGAATTAGAAACTTTTGGATGGTGATCTGAGTTTAATATGAATAATTTCACTTGTAAGGTTTAGTTTTAGAAAGTTTAATACTTTTTTTTATTTGAGAAAGATTTATGTTCTAATAGAAATCTAAATTTTGGTGTAAAAATTGTGATAGACAATGAAAACAACTCTCTAGTTTTTTCTTTGGTGAATGCGCTATAACAATCCTCCCATGTGCTAAAAGAATTGATAGATGCGCTGACAAATTGGTTTGATGCGTTGTTAAACTGATTGTATGCGATGTACTGTTACTCCTATGTGCTAATGTTTTATTTCAATGCGCTATATTATTCCTCCTATACACTAGAATGTTCCTCCTATGCGTTAAAAGATGGGCCAATGAACTATTTAATAGATTTGAAGTGCTATAACATAGAGAAAATGCACTATTCTGGAAGTTTTTCAGGATTTTTCACAGTCCATGTTTTTGCTCTAGATTTTGATAGTGAATTTATTTGACTCTAGGATATAAACTTCTGATTTGATGACTTCGTATCTAATTGGTTGTATTGTGAACTATAGAAGGGTAAGTGCACCAATCTGTGACACAATTTTGGCTCTTAAGATGCCAATTTTTTTTAGAAATCAGGAAAATCTGATTTGCACGAGAAAATCAAGATAGTTACACTCAAAATTTCAAGATGTGGCAAGAACAAAAGTTGAAGTGCTCTGAGTCTAGTTTCTAAGCTACTATTGTTTTTTGAAATTAATGAAGATTAAGGGTCTCAAAAAGGGGCGGGGGGAAACAGGTCCTGTTTTTATAAAAAGAAATAGCATAGCGCCTAAGGGCTCCCCCCTTTTTGGTTAACTTGTTTTTAGATTTTCAAAAATCCCAATGGTGAGAAATTAGATAACACCATGTAGTTTATCCTCCTTCTTTTGGGTAATTTTTTTAATGAATATATAATATTTTATGAATTTTCAAAGTGGACAAATCCTGAAAAGTTGAAATTTGAGCATGCTCCCCCCCAATTTTTTTGCAAACTAATCAAAAATTCATTTTTTTTTTCATCATGTGTAGAATGGAGTGTAGTTTCAAAAAACATAATTTGATTCACATTCCGATGAATGTGTAAAAATATATCCTAAACCTAGCACATGTTGGTTTTTGACCAAAAAAATAGGCATTTACAATAGAAGCCATGGATCAAAACCTTAACTAAATCAAAATGAAAAAATAATTATATATTTAGATAGCTGAGATAGAGGTTAACGCTATCACAGTTTTTTTATGAACTTGCATTGAAAGACGTGCAAATGAGATGGGGAGCACAGTAAAAAATATGAGAAAATTTAGCAAACCTGTTAATTAACACGTCTAAAGCAGGCCTTTTGGCGACCACCAAATGACCTGCTTTGCACATAACTAGATTTTCGCTTTCTCTGTCAAGGAAACTATATACATGAAATAAACATTTAACTATAAGTTTACATTTACATATGGAAATTTTCTTTCTTATACTTTAAGTTATATTTCATGTATATATAGGTAGGATGTTTGAGAGTGGTTTCATATCTCTAAGAATTATAATAAAAATTCTAGGTTTTGGAAGATCTTAAAAATTTCAGATTTAGTCAAATTTCAATAATCAGGAGGTCAAATTTTAATACTCAGGAGGTCAAATTTCATCTTTCTCTCTCTATCTCACTCATTTTCATCTCTTATTCTCTAGATCTCTCTCTCTGACTATCTCCATCCCTTTATCTAACAATATCTTCCTCGAGCTCAAGAACTATGTCTCTACATGTCCATCTCTCTCTCCTTCCCTCTCCAATATATATCTCCCTCCCTCCTTCCCTCTCTACATTTTTCTATCTCTCATCCCTCTCCTTTAATCTCTATACCTCTCTCTCTACTCTCTATACCTACCTATCCCTCCCTCCCTCCCTCTCCTCTCTTTCTCTCTCTCTCTCTCTTTGCTTCCCTCGCTCTCTCCTCCCCTCTCTACTCTCTATCTTGTCATTCTCTCTCTCCTTCCCTCTCTAGTTCTCTCTATCTCACTTCTCTCTCCTTCCCTCCCTCCCTCTCTAATTTTCTCTATCTCCCTCTCTCTCTCCTTCCCTTTCTACTTCTCTTTATCTCACCTCTCTTTCTCCCCTCCTCTCTCTCCCTCTCTCTACTTCTCTCTATCTAATCTATCCCTCTATACATCTCTTTCTCTCCCCCCTCCTTCCATCTCAATATCTCCACTTTCCTCCTTATCTCTTTAATTTTAACCTCCATCACACATCTCTATCACCTATCTCACTTCTCTCTTTCCCCTTCCCTCTCTACTCTCTTTCTCTCTATCTCACCCCTCTCTCCCTACCTATTCCTCCCTCCTCTCTCTTATCTCTCTCACCTCTCTCTCTCCATTCCTACCTCTTCCTCCCTCTCTCCTTCCCTCTATTTTTCTCTTTATCTCCTCCTCCCTCTATCTACCTAGACCTCTCTCTATTTTTATCTCACCTCTCTCTCCATCCCTACCTCTCCTTATATCTCTCCTTTCATGTCTACTTCTCTCTACCTAGTTGTCCCTCTATACCTATTTCTCTCTCCCTCCTTGCCTCCTCTCTCTCAATATCTCCACCTTCTTTCCCTCTCTAATTCTCTCTCTATCTCTCTCCTCCCTCTCTACTCTCTCTATCTCTCCCTCCCTCCCCCTCTTTCTATCTCTCCTCTCTCCCTCCCCCTCTTTCTATATCTCTTTGCCCTCTCTCTACCTATATCTCTCTCATTCTATCTATCTCAACTACCCATCTTTACCTATCCCTCCCTCCTCTCTCTCTTCCACCAAAATTCACTCTATATCTCTTTCTCTAGCCTACCCCTATATACCTCATTTTCTCTCCCTTTATCTTCCCCTCTCTCAATCTATCTACTTTTCTCATTATGCCTCTACTTCTCTCTATCACCTCTCTCTCTCCCCCTTCCCTCTTTACTTTC
>CM021104.1:27489297-27546797 GCA_007115665.2 Sequoiadendron giganteum
TCTACCCTTTATCTCTCTCACTCCCTTCCTCCCTCCCTATCTCTCTCTCAATTCTCTCCCTCCTACCCCCTCGCCCTCTCTCAGGTCTCCCACTCACTCACTCACTCATTCCTATATCTCTCCCCTCTACCCTCTACCCTTAACCCTATACCCTCTATCTCTCTCTAACTCCCTCCCCCTCTCTCTCTCTCTCACTAAATCCCTCTATCTCTCCCCCGTATGCCCTTAACCCTAAACCCTAAACCATTAACCCTTAAACCCTCTACCCTCTCTCCCTCAAGTCTCAAACTCCTACCCCATCTCCCTCTCTCAAGTCTCTCTTTCTCAGTCACTCCCTCTATCTATCCCCCCTCTACCCTCAAACCCTCTACCATCTCTCTCTCTCAACCATCTCCCTCCTACACCCTCTCCCTCTCTCAAGTCTCTCTCTCTCACTCACTCACTCTTATGTGTCTTCCATCTACCCTTAGCCCTTTACCCTTAAAACATCTTTACATTGTACCATATATCTCTCTCGCACTCCCTCCCTCCCTCTCTCTCTCTCTCAAGACTCTCCCTCCTACCCCCTCTCCCTCTCTCAACTCTCTCTCACTCACTCCATCTCTCTCTCCCCTCTACCCTTAATGCTAAACCCTAAACCCTTAAACCTTCTACCCTACCTCCCTCTATCTCTCTCCCACTCCCTCCATCTCTCTCTCTCTCAACCCTCTCCCTCCTACCCCCTCTCCCTCTCTCAAGTATCTCTCTCTAAGTCACTTCCTTTGTCTCTCCCCTCTACCCTCTACCTGAAAGTGTAATGATCTAAATATTAAATCCTGCAAAACAAATCTATATTAGAACATGCATGCAATAATAAATAATCATTCAATGGAATGCAAAGGAGAAATGAAAGAAAAGGAATGAGACTAGAACAGCCTCACCCATTTCTCTCCTCCATGACTCATTTCCATTGTACCTCCTCAAGCTTGCTATTATAATAAATGGATGCCCTCAGCCTTGTGAGCAAACTCTAATAAGTCTAGCCTAAGCAAATTTCGTTGAAGGATTTAATAAAATAAACTATGCAACTAGAAATTTAATTCTATTGATGCAAGTAATTAAATATTCCTATGTGTGAGAATGTCTATAATAAAAATATATTAAGCAATGATCGATTGATAAGATTCAAGAGATAAGATTGATCGACCCCGAAAATGAGATCAAGATTGTCATTTTATAGAAAATGCAATCTTGAACGGACGAACAAGATGAGAGATTTGAAGAATACCCTAGAATCAAAGGTCAAGATTCAATAAGGCAACTCTCATTTAGGGTTAGGACAAAATACCCATATGTGTGAATAAGATTTAATTAAATGAATTAAATCAAGACTAAATGTGACAGTTGAGATGAAATTAGTAAAAATCAGAAGACAAGAGGATGAGATTTTAGAAAATCAGTAATTTTAGAAATTACTTGATTTGTAGAAGATTCTTTCCATTTTGAATTAAATTAATTCAAAATAGGGATCTTGTGAGATAATAAGTAATTGATTTTTGAAATTAATTACTAAAAGAAGAATCAGTTAACTATGTGAAGTCATTTTTAAATAAATTGTTTTATTTAAAAATAGGGAAATGTCAAATAAGGCAATTAAATAATTAATAATAATTATTTAATTTAGAAGAGACAATTACTTAATTAAATAAATAAATGAATTTATTTAATTAAGAGAGGATTTAGGAATTAACTCAATATATTTAAAATATATTAATTTAATAATCAGGATGACTTTAATGATAAGGATTAATTAAATAAATTGATGAATTTATTTAATTATTAGAAGATTTTGACAATTAGTGACATATTAAAATAAGTAAATAAGATTTATTTATTTAATAATCATGAAGAATGAAAGATTATGAATTAATTAAATAATTATGAATTATTTAATTAATAGTTGAATGTGGGTTAGAAATATAATTAAAATGTCATAATTATGCTAGGGAAAAAGGTGATAAAATATTGCTTGTAGGCCTAAGTCATTTTTAGGTGTCTACATTTGCCCCTCTTTGTCATAATGCAGCTTGTCGCGTTATGGCAAAGAAAACAAGTCTAGAATATTCCCCAGTGCCAAATAGGCTGAGGAAGAATGACGAGGAGGTAGCGGTATGCCCCCTCGAGAGGACAGTTGGGTTTCAAGAACACAAGTGTGCTCTCGAAATTGATGAGAAGACTAGAATATGATGAGACAAGGAAATGGTAGAGAGACAAAGATGAATGTTAGGATAGAAGACATGGATGTCGATATGGGGAAGGAGATGTAAGTTAGTGCAGAAAATGAAATGCATGTTAGAATCCTTCAATATTTGCCAAGGTACTAATTGCTCGAATCATCATTGGGCGGTAAAAAATGACACAAATGGACAACAAACACCATGGTATGACATAGAACAAGGTGTGCAAGGTCATCCACTTGCAAGACAAAAAATCACAGACAAGGAATATCCCAACTCATACTAGAGGCCCATTTGCCCCAGTCTTTTTGATAAGACAATCCAAAGACAACAGCCAAAATAATAAAATAGGTCATGAGACGTCGTCGCACCTCTAAATCCTTCAAGGGACATCCTCGAGGTAGCTAGTAACATGACCAAAAGACAAGTCAGATAAAAAGATAAGACAAGATAGCCAAGAATTAACAGTCATTTACTTGTATTGCCAATGTTTGTTTGCCGAAGATTAAATGCTTGAAAGTGCGATAGTTTTGATTGTTTAATAGTTTGACAGTGCCTAAGGTCAGGAATGACACATCCTGAAAAGGAAAATGACACTTTGACGAGATCCAGATTCAGGAAGGACACATCTTGAAGAGGATCAAAAGTGACGAGATTGATATTTTGACTAATGTTTTGGCAAGCTGACTGATGCCGACTGTATGATTAATTGGACTACGTTGCCTGATTTTGACAAAATTGATGTTTTGAATGACTGTTTTGCACCAAGTGCGAATTTGTTTGACTTATTTGACTAACACGACCATGTTTGACCAACCTAAAAGGAATGACCTACTGTCTTAGGGATTCAAAGATGAATCCCGCCTATGTAGCAAAGGTGCAGAGACAATGTAGTTTGGACAAAAATGAAGATTGACTGACGAGACCGATTGAAATGTCCAGATATGACTGATGTTGACTTTGTTTTTGGTATTTTGACATTGTTTAGGATGTTTTTGTATTTTTTCAAGACGTTTTTCAAATTTTTGGTCTTTTTCAGGACTTTTTCTAATTTTTATGACTTTTTGAGGTTTTACGAAAATTGTGACAAATGCATGTGAATGATGCCGACGCACATGAATCCAAGGACAACCATGATTTTGCTGCTAGCCAAGCTGAATACCAATGGATAGGTGATGATGACAAAGACAACATTGTTTGATGTGGGAAGGACACATCCCGAAAACAACGTGAAAATGACAATATTATTTGACGTGGGAAGGACACATCCCGAAACAACGTGAAGATGACAATATTATGACAAGAGTATAAAAGTCTGCAGCAGGTCTAGGGACAAAGCCAAGGAATGTTTTTGATAATGTGCTAGGGTGCCATATTGTGGCATTTGAAATGACTTGATGAGGACTAGATGAGATGACGAAGGATCTTTAAACCATTGACAAGGGAAACCAAGATGGGTGATAGGTATAAGGCAATTGATGGCTTGGACTAGGAGAATTATCATATGGTCTCCAGGGATGATGTTGCATAGCGAAAAGGAGGTTATGAAGGTAATGGCATGATACTTTGTGACTAGTGTATGACCAAAATATAGGCATGTCAAAAAGTTTTCCAAAGCATGATTTGTGTTTTGTGCCTTAGTCTGTGTCAAGATCAAAATAGGTGGGACAATGGATGGACATGATAAGGCTCATATGGATGGATGGAAATGCCATAGGAAATGCATGGGAGATGAGACAACTTACCCCCAAGTGTATGGTCCACATAGATGGTTTATTCTACACATGACGCCTGTTCACCAGGTTTTCATCATGGTACTTATCCAAAGCGCCTGTTTGCTAGGTTTTCACCATTGGACAAATTTTTTCTCTTTATTGTTTTTGATATTTTCTGATTTTTTTTTTGGTGTCACCAAGATGCCTGTTTGCCAAGTTTTCATCAAGGGACGATTTTTTTGATTTTCCAATTTTTATTTTTTATTTTTTATTTTTTTGACATTTGCATTTTTGCCAGATAGCCTTGATGCTTTATATGACCATTGACTGTGCTGAAGCCTTTGATGATGTTGATGTAGAGATTGGTGCCATGACATGCCAATAATGACCTTTCTGAAGTAGTTGCCTTGTCAGGATGGTAGCGCTTCCATACACCTGATTGATGTCATTGTGATCTTTGTTGATACTGGAGTTGGCTTTATCTAAATATGCACATCATGATAGAGTGCCATGAGAGTCCTTGTGGTAAAGAGTTGCTCCCAAGAGGTGATGGATTTTTGACATGGGATGTTTGGACTTTAAGGATGATGTAGGATTATGACAGATGATGGTGAACATGGACGGGTTGGTTGGATGTTTGGATGTGTCTGTTTTTACTCTCCAAACTTTGGGTGTTGGGTTAGGATAGTGTTTGGAACCAACACTTTTATATGTCTTGCTTGATGGCCATTTTGAAGGAGGTGGACATGTATTGTATGTGGGAGTCCTCTTGTGCTGTGGCTCCACATGTTGATTAACTTTTGAATTTGGCATATTTTCTTTGCCTGATTTTTGACTTGATCCACTTTGTTTTGGGATCCATTTTAGCTTCATTTGTCCATTTGACTTTTTGTTTGTTGTAATTGTAAGACTTTTGTTGGTTCCAAATGGAAGGATTATTCATGTTGTAATGATGGTGTATGCTGTGGATGGAAGGGGTATTGGCAGCAACCTTATGACAAGGACTACTCATGACACCCATTTTGACATTTGTATTAGATAAAGTTGCCCCCAATATCAAGGAGGGACCACTAAAATTATCTTATTTTCTAAATGATGAATAGCCAAGACCTTGATGTCTGTAATGTGCTTGAACTTGTATAGGTTCTAGTATTCCTTGCTCGTGTAGGCCTAGTCCTTTTCCCTGATAATGCATGTTCTAACAAATTTTGTTGGTGATGGGATACTTGTTACTTTGGAAGAAAGATGCTAACCCATCATTATTGGGGAAATTAATGCTTGAAATCTTTTCCTCCGTAAGAAAGCCTGCTCTGCAAAAGATAGATGATCCTAATTGATAGGATGTTGTAGCTTTATTGACATGTTGGACAGATTTTTTATTAATATCTTTAGTCTGATTTTCTGACATGTTAGATTCCAATGATTCTGTTGGTGCTTTCAAGTCTATGTCAAAACCGTCTTCATGGTCATTGTCATATAGCCCACTGAATTCAGCTATAGCTTGATCATTTTCAAATATGTCCATGCTAGAATATTCTTGTTCTAGTGGTAGATCATCTATGTGTCCCATGGAGGCAAGTGTCTCACTTTTGGGAGTGTCATTACTTGAAGTTTGAATGGAATCGTCTTCAAGCGTTTCATTGCGAATGGCATAGAGGTCAAGGAGTGGATCATTTTGGACTTCTTGATCAAAGATGGTGTTTTGATCAAATATGGGTGCCTTTTGAATGTCATGTTTGGAAATAAGATCTTGACCAAGGATAGGGTCATCTTGAATGACATGTTTATGGATGGACTCTTGACCAAAGATAGGTGTATTTGGGATGCCATTATTGTCTAGGAGGACTTCTTGAATGGATGTAAAAATGGAGTCATGAAATGGACTACTTTGATCTTGACATGACGGTGATGTTATAATGTTGTGCTTTGGACTTGCCTCTTGACATGTATCCTCAAGTTTAGGAGATGGGATGGGACTTTGGAGACCATGAATATATATGTTTTCATGACAAAATGGATTGTCTTGAAATGGATTGGTGCATGCTCGACTAGAATATGACATGGATGCATGACAAGGAGTTGTCGTGAATGGAGGACTAGGATATGATGACAAACAAGGATATGACATGAATGGAAGATTCTAATATGACGCGGATGGAGGACTAAGATATGATGTGGAGGCTTGGAATGGATTGATGGATGGTTAGTTTCCTTTGTCAAAGTTAGAGTGGGTATGACTATTGGAAGCTTGTTGTGACTCAATGCCATGGATGATGTTATGGGACCCTTGATAGTAGATGGATAGCGGACTAGGACTATTGGGCTATTGGTAAGAGGGATGGATGGACGAAAGACTAGTGGGTGAGGTGCATTTGTACTTGCATTGTAGGTATAGCATTTTGAAGTCCCTAGCAAGTTGTGCATGACCCTTACTATTAAATTGGCATTCGATTTGACTAGCAAGCATGTCATCGTGACTTGAAGACATGATGGTGGATGAAATGAGACTAAGACTATGCAAAGTGAAAAGGGGATGCTTGGTGTCGAATGATTGTTTAGAAAAGGTTTTTTCTAACCATCCAAAGTTTAGCCAATGTCTCGGTTTGGATTGTCAAAGGACTGATTTGTAGGACAAGATGATAAAATGACAAGGTGGGACTTCCACACTAGACTTATGAGTTGGAAGTAGCTCACCAAAGGACAATGACTTAGGATTAATTTGCTTTGACTTGGTCCAATGACAATGTATTTTTGAGACAAATGGTTTGAAAAAGGAAGGAAAGTATACCTATCCCAAAGGTGTGCAGAAAATTTGAGGACTGTAGACTTTGCCTATGATGGATTGCGATCTAGTTGAAAACTAACATGCAAAGATGAATGACTTGGACAAGTGCCTTGTTGGCTTCAGACAGAAGCAGAAGCTGCTAGGAAAAGATGCCAGGAAAATATGTTTGAAGGAGTTTAGCCTCTAGTTTTTGACAGGAAATCTTTTTTCCAAATGATAGGCAAATGCGTCGTTTTAGGTCTTAGATGCGGTTCACTATCAGATGCATCGTTTGACTAGGCAGATGCATTTCACTAAAGCAAATGCGGTTTTCTAGGGAAAATGCAACTCATAAGTAATCAATTGCGGTTTGATATTGCAAACACGGTGTTGGATCAAGCAAATGCGTTGGATGACAAGATCCTCACAAATGCGACACAGAATGCGCAAATGCGGTTTGAGATTGGTAAATGTGATGCAGAGTAGGCAAATGTGGTGTGGTATGACTAATACATCGTTTGACTAGGTTAATGCATGATAGACAGCCGATTGTGGTTTGATTTGTCAAATGCGGCTCAGGACTGCTCAATTGCAGTTTGATATACCAATTGTGGCTCAGTGCTAAGCAATTGTGGGTTGATATGACAAATGCGGCAGGACACTAGCAAATGCGACTCAATGTTTGTTAGTTGCGGTTCATTAGAGCGAATGCGGCTCAGGATGACTCAAATGCGGCGCAATAGAGCGAATGCAACTCGATACTTGGCGATTGCGGTTTAGCAGAGCACTTGCATCGCAATATACGATTTTATGGAAAAAACCCAAATACAGTTTGAAGTTTTTTGACAAGTTTTTGTTTCTAACCCAGATTTGTAAATTTTTAATTTGTTGAAGTCTTTTTGAAAATAGTTGTCAAACACATAGATATTAAAACCTTAAATGTATGTTCAAGCAGACTCACTCTTAATGGTCAAAGGGTCATTGTAACAATCACATCCCACATCTTAAAATCACGTCGACTCACATAGCCATGTCACCCTCTAGAGGGCACCCGTGTTTTTGTCTTTTCCAGGTGCGTACTCAAGGTGACGGAAGTGGATACCGAATCCCCTGAGCAAACAGTCGGTGGTGATTATATGGTGAGTGTCTTGGGGGGAGATTCTTCCCTCCCCTTGTACCATGATTGAGACAATGTCTGGTTATTGACTCGGCTGGCATCTACACTATGGTTCTTAGTCAAGGTTTCCGTTCGGTGTGGCAAATGATAAACTCCCTCAGGAGACCTCCCAACCTTTAGAACAAAGGTTTTGGGGATGGTTATCTTTGCACACTGCCGTCGAATTGCGGACTTTCCCCGAATTCACTTTTGACTATAGTGGGTTGGAAAACCTGGCTTTGGTTGTTCCCACTTAGGTCGTTCCTGTAGGGTGAGTACTTTTTCCCACTATGGCAGGCCTTCTATAAGGTTGTAATAAAGCAATAAATGCATAAAGAAAAATGGGTAAGTCTAGTTTTTTGATCACCCAGTAAAGGGGAGAGCATATACCTATTACCCCACAAACACAACAAAAAGATGTTCAATTTTAAGCCCAAATGAAGATTATCTATTCTAGGTGAAGATGTTGCTTCACAAAATCATGGTGTTCATTTTTAACCAACAAAAAATAGATGTGGTGACTATCCTAGATTGATAAGTTCCAAGTTAAGTTGCCTTTCCTAGGATTGAGAGATTTCCAACTAGATGTCTATCCTAGGGTTGGTTTTTTTTAATCTAGAAAAAAGGAAAAAAAAAGAACTAAAAAATTAATCAATTTCTGGCCGCGGATGCATCGAATCCAGATTACAATTTTTTTGTTTTTTACCAGTCATTTGCGGCACGTTTTGGAAAATGCGGTTTGGTAGATGCGGCTCGGCAGTTGTGGCATGACATTTGCGGCTCGACAGATGCGGATCGATAGGTAGTTGTGTCTCAACAGTTGCGGCTCGCATAGGCTGGATCGTCAGATGCGGCATAGGATGTTGTTTGTGGTTCTGTTTCTAGAAAATGTGCGGCATGGTGGCAAATGCATCATTTGTGTGTGCAAATGTGGCTCGACAGAGCAGTTGCGTCACTTTAGGCTGCGGTTGTGGCTTTCTGTGCACTTATACCTACAAAAAATAATATTCTAAAGCCGTACAAAACCTGCAAATGTGTGTTAGAACGTCGGGTTCACCAATGTAATGATCTAAATATTAAATCCTGCAAAACATATCTATATTAGAACATGCATGCAATAATAAATAATCATTCAATGGAATGCAAAGGAGAAATGAAAGAAAAGGAATGAGACTAGAATAGCCTCACCCATTTCTCTCCTCCATTACTCATTTCCATTGTACCTCCTCAAGCTTGCTGTTATAATAAACGGATGCCCTCAGCCTTGTGAGCAAACTCTAATAAGTCTAGCCTAAGCAAATGTCGTTGATGGATTTAATAAAATAAACTATGCAACTAGAAATTTAAGTCTATTGATGCAAGTAATTAAATATGCCTATGTGTGAGAATGTCTATAATAAAAATATATTAAGCAATGATCGATTGATAAGATTCAAGAGATAAGATTGATCGACCCCGAAAATGAGATCAAGATTGTCATTTTATAGAAAATGCAATCTTGAACGAACAGACAAGATGAGAGATTTGAAGAATGCCCTAGAATCAAAGGTCAAGATTCAATAAGGCAACTCTCATTTAGGGTTAGGGAAAAATACCCATATGTGTGAATAAGATTTAATTAAATGAATTAAATCAAGACTGAATGTGACAGTTGAGATGAAATTAGTAAAAATCAGAAGACAAGAGGATGAGATTTTAGAAAATCAGTAATTTTAGAAATTACTTGATTTGTAAAAGATTCTTTCCATTTTGAATTAAATTAATTCAAAATAGGGATTTTGTGAGATAATAAGTAATTGATTTTTGAAATCAATTACTAAAAGAAGAATCAGTTAACTATGTGAAGTCATTTTTAAATAAATTGTTTTATTTAAAAATAGGGAAATGTCACATAAGACAGTTAAATAATTATTAATAACTATTTAATTTAGAAGAGACAATTACTTAATTAAATAAATAAATGAATTTATTTAATTAAGAGAGGATTTAAGAATTAAATCAATATATTTAAAATATATTAATTTAATAATCAGGATGACTTTAATGATAAGGATTAATTAAATAAATTGATGAATTTATTTAATTATTAGAAGATTTTGACAATTAGTGACATATTAAAATAGATAAATAAGATTTATTTATTTAATAATCATGAAGAATGAAAGATTATGACTTAATTAAATAATTATGAATTATTTAATTAATAGTTGAATGTGGGTTAGAAACATAATTAAAATGTCATAATTATGCTAGGGCAAAAGGTGATAAAATATTGCTTGTAGGCCTAAGTAATTTTTAGGTGTCTACAGAGAGAGGGAGAGTGGTTAGGAAGGAGATACTTGAGAGAGAGAGATAGAGGGAGGAATGGTTAAGGGTAGAGGGTAGAGGGTAAAAGGGTTTAAGGTTTAATGGTTTAGGGTTTAAGCTTAAGGGTAGAGGAGAGAGAGATAGAGGGAGTGACTAAGAAAGATACCTAAGAGAGGGATAGGGGGAGAGGGGGTAGGAGGGAGAGCGTTGAGAGAGAGAGAGAGAGAGAGAGAGAGAGAGAGGAATGGAGGGTGTTGGGAGAGAGATAGGGAGGGTTAAGAGTATAGGGCAGGGTTTAGAGTTTTAAGGGTTAGGTTTTAGGGTTTAGGGTTAAGGGTAGAGGTAAAAGGTTTTAATGGTTTAGATTTTAAGGGTTAGGATAAAGGATTAAGGTTTAAGGGTAGAGAGGAGAAAGATAGAGGGAGTGAGTGAGTGAGTGAGACCTAAGAGAGGAAGAGGTGGTAGGAGAGAGAGACTTGGGAGAAAGGACAGAGGGTGGGATGGTTAAGGTTAGAGGGTAGAGGGTTCAATGTTTAAGGGTTAAGGGTTTAGGGTTAAGGATATATGGGATAGAGGTAGAGGAGTGATTGAGAGAGAGAATTGAGAGAGGGAGAGGGGGTAGGAGGGAGAGACTTGAGAGAGAGAGGGAGGGGAGATATATAGACCCTCCCTTATCCCCATCTCTCTCAAGAATCTCCCTCCTAACCCCTCTCTCTCTCTCTTAGGTCTCTCACTCACTCACTCACTCACTCCCTCTATCTCTCTCCCCTCTACCCTTAACCCTAAACCCTAAACCCTAAAACCTTATCCCTTAAACCCAAAACCCTAAAAACCTCTATAATATACCCTTAACCCTCTACCCTCTATCTGTCTCCCACTCCCTCCCTCCCTCCCTCTCTCTCTCTATCAAGTCTCTCCCTCCTACCCCCTCTCCCTCTGCTAGGTCTCTCTCTCTCACTCACTCCTTTTATCTCTCTTCGTTCTACCCTTAACCCTATACCCTATACCTTGTACCCTCTATCTCTCTCCCACTCCCTCCCTCTCTCTTTCTTTATCCCTATATCTTTGTCCACTGTACCCTTAACCCTAAACCCTTAAACCTTAACCCTTAAAACCTAAACCCTTAAAAACTCTACCCTCTACCCTCTACCCTCTATCTCTCTCCAACTCCCTTCCCCTCTCTCTCTCTCAAGTCTCTTTCTCCTACCCCCTCTCCCTCTCTCAAGTCTATCTCTCTCTCTCTCACACACACACACACTCTCTCTATCTATCTCCCCTCCATCCTTAACCTTTAACCATTAAACCCTCTACCCTTTACCATTTATCTATCTCCAATTCCCTCCCTCCCTCTCTCTCTTTGTCAAGTCTCTCCCTCCTACTTCCTCTCCCTCTTTTAGGTCTCTCTCTCACTCATTCACTCCTTCTATCTCTCTCCCCTCTACCCTTAACCCTCTACCCTTTATCGCTTTTCCACTCCCTCCCTCTCTCTCTCTCTCACTAACTCCCCATATCTCTCTCCTTTACCCTTAACTCTAAACCCATACCCTTAGCCCTTAAACCCTTAAACACTCTACCCTCTACTTCTCTTTATCTCCTCACACCTCTATCTACCTAGACCTCTCTTTGTTTTTTATCACCTCTCTCTCCATCCCTACTTCTCCCTCTATCTCTGCTTTCATATCTACTTCTCTCTACCTATTTTTCCCTCTATACCTATTTCTCTCTCCCTCCTTGCATCCTCTCCCTCTCTACCCTTAACCCTCTACTCCTCTATCTCTCTCCCACTCCATCCCTCTCTCTCTCAAGAATCTCCATCCTAACCCCTCCCCCCTCTCCTCTCTCAGGTCTCTCTTTCTCACACACTCACTAACTCCTCTATCTCTCTCCTCTACCCTAAACCCTAAACCCTTAACTTCCTAAACCATTAAACCCTCTACCCTCACCCTTAACCTCTCCCTATCTTCTCCCTCCCTCCCTCCCTCTCTCTCTCTCTCTCTTTCAAGTCTCTCCATCCTACCCCCTCTCCATCTCTCAGGTCTCTCTTTCACTCACTCAATCCATCTATCTCTCTCCCATCTCCCTTAAACCGTATACCCTCAACCCAATACCCTAAACCATCAACCCTATAGGTCCCCAACCCTATACCTTCAATTCCAAACCATCTAACCTATACATTGGATCCTCAACCCTCATATATCTTTGTCCCTCCCTCCTCTTCTCTCCTTATCTCTATCTCACTTCTCCCTCCATATCTCCCTCCATACATCCCACCTTCTCTTCCCTAATCCCTCAACCCTATACCCTCAACCCTTAAAACCTTAAACACTCAACCTTATACCCCAAACCCTCAAACCTTAAATCTTAAACCCTTATACCCTCTACCCTCTACCCTCTACCCACTACCCTCTACCCTCTACCTAATAAACTCAACCCTAATCCCTCAACACTTAAACCCTTAAACCCAATTAAACTCTCTACCCTAATCCCTCTCTTAGGTATGTCACTCACTCACTCCCTCTATATCTCTCCAATTCCTTCTCTCACTCACTCTATCTATCTCCCTCTCTCTCTCCATATCTCTTGGGTATATCCACCCACCCTCTCTCTCTCTCACACACACACAAACACTCCCTCTCTCCCACTCCCTCTCTCTCTCACTCTCTCCCACTTTCTCTCTCTCTCTCTCTCTCCTACACTATCTCCCTCTCTCTCTCACTCACTCCATCTATCTCTCTCCCCTCTACCCATAACCCTAAACCCTTTATCTCTCTCTCACTCCCTCCCTCCCTCCCTCCCTATCTCTCTCTCAAGTCTCTCCCTCCTACCCCCTCTCCCTCTCTTAGGTATCTCACTCACTCACTCATATCTCTCTCCCCTCTACCCTATACCCTCTATCTCTCTCTAACTCCCTCCCTCTCTCTCTCACTAAATCCCTCTATCTTTCCCCCGTATACCCTTATCCCTAAACCCTCAAACCATCTACCCTCTCTCTCTCAAGTCTCTGCCTCCTACCCCATCTCCCTCTCTCAGGTCTCTCTTTCTTAGTCACTCCCTCTATCTCTCCCCCCTCTACCCTTAACCCTTAAACCCTATACCATCTCCCTCCTACACCCTCTCCCTCTCTCAAGTCTCTCTCTCTCACTCACTCACTCCTATGTATCTTCCATCTACCCTTAGCCCTATACCCTTAAACCATCTATGCTCTACCCTCTATCTATCTCCCACTCCCTCCCTCCCTCTCTCTCTCAAGACTCCCCATCCTACCCCCTATCCCTCTCTTAGGTCTCTCTCTCACTCACTCCATCTGTCTCTCTCCTCTCTACCCTTAACCCTAAACCCTTAAACCTTCTACCCTCCCTTCCTCTATCTCTCTCCCACTCCCTCCATCTCGCTCTCTCTCAACCCTCTCCCTCCTACCCCCTCTCCCTCTCTCAAGTATCTCTCTCTTAGTCACTTCCTTTGTCTCTTCCTTCTACCCTCTGCCTGAAAGAGGGAGAGGGGTTAGGAGGGAGATACTTGAGAGATAGAGGGAGGCATGGCTAAGGGTAGAGGGTAGAGGGAAAATGGTTTAATGGTTTAGGTTTTAAGGGTTAAGGGTAGAGGGGAGAAAGATAGAGGGAGTGAGTGAGTGAGTGAGAGAGACCTAAGAGAGGGAGAGGCGGTAGGAGAGAGAGACTTGGGAGAGAGAAAGAGGGTGGGATGGTTAAGGGTAGAGGGTAGAGGTTCAATATTTAAGGGTTAAGGGTTTAGGGTATAGGGTTTAGGGTTAAGGGTAGAGGGCATAGAGATAAAGGGAGTGACTAAGAGAGAGAGAGAGAACTGATAGAGGGAGAGGGGGTAGGAGGGAGAGACTTGAGAGAGAGAGAGGGAGGGGAGATATATAGACTCTCCCTCATCGCCCTCTCTCTCCCAAGACTCTCCCTCCTACTCCCTCTCTCTCTCTTAGGTCTCTCACTCACTCACTCACTCCCTCTTTCTCTCTCTCCCTCTATTTCTCTCCACTATACCCTTAACCCTAAACCCTAAACCCTTAAAAAATCTACCCTCTACTCTCTACCCTCTATCTCTCTCCAAATCCCTTCCCCTCTCTCTCAATTCTCTCCCTCCTAACCCCTCTCCCTCTCTCAAGTCTCTCTCTCACTCACTCCCTCTATCTATCTCCCCTCCATCCTTAACCCTTAACCACTAAACCCTCTAACCTCTATCCTTTACCCTCTATCTATCTCCAATTCCCTCCCTCCCTCTCTCTCTCTCTCAAGTCTCTCCCTCCTACTTCCTCTCCCTCTTTTAGGTCTCTCTCTCACTCATTCACTCCTTCTATCTCTCTCCCCTCTCCCCTCTACCCTCTATCGCTTTTCCACTCCCTCCATCTCTCTCTCTCACTAACTCCCTATATATATCTCTCCTTTACCCTTAACTCTAAACCCTAAACCCTTAGCCCTTAAACCCTTAAGAACTCTACCCTCTACCCTTAACTCTACCCTCTACTCTTTATCTCCTCCCACCTCTATCTACCTAGACCTCTCTTTTTCTTTTTCTTTTTCTCACCTCTCTCTCCATCCCTACCTCTCCCTCTATTTCTACTTTCATATCTACTTATCTCTACCTATTTGTCCCTCTATACCTATTTCTCTCTCCCTCCTTGCCTCCTCTCTCTCAATATCTCTACCTTCTTTCCCTCTCTACTTCTCTCTCTCTCTCTCTCTCTCCCTCTCTCAAGTCTCTCTAGCTCTCTCCCCTCTACCCTTAACCCTTAAAACCCTCTACCCTCTACCATAAATCCTCTACCCTCTATCTCTCTCCCACTCCCTCTCTCTCTTTCTATCTCTCTATCTCACATGTCTCCCTCCTACCTACTCTCTGTATCTCAAGTCTCTCTCTCTCTCTCTCACTCACTCACTCACTCACTCCTATATCTCTCCTCTCTATCCTTAGCCCTCTACCCTCTATCTCTCTCCTTCTCACTCCCTCTCTCTCTCAAGACTCTCCCTCCTATCCCCTCTCCCTCTCTTAGGTCTCTCTCTCTCACTCACTCCATCTATCTCTCTCCACTCTACCCTTAACCCTTAAAACCTAAACCATTAA
Organism: Sequoiadendron giganteum; assembly: GCA_007115665.2. NCBI lineage: Eukaryota > Viridiplantae > Streptophyta > Pinopsida > Cupressales > Cupressaceae > Sequoiadendron > Sequoiadendron giganteum. The sequence continues at coordinate 27,504,541 of CM021104.1, forward strand.
ACCCTTTTACCCTCTACCCTTAACCCTAAACCCTTAACCCTTAAACACTAAACCCTCTACCCTATACCCTTAACCCTCCCTCCCTCTATCTCTCTCTCTAGTTCAAAAAATTCATTAAAAAACCCTAAGGTTTTCCCATTTAAATTTAATATTTTCCATCAAAATATTAAATTTTTATTCATTTATACCCTATACTTTCCTTTACTATCATTCAAAAAGGCTAAAAAATGACTTATATCCTATACCGCTGCCCTAAAACCTTTAAATTATTCTCCCTACCACTTTACCGAGGATAGCCTTCAAACAGTTAACGGTTGTGCAGTAGAGGGTCAGCCTGGTAGTCATCAAACAACCACCACTATACCGCGCACAGTAAAATCTATACCTGTGGTAACGCGGTAAACTTTGTATGCCACCGTGAAGTCCTTTTTATTTCTATCGCCTTATCGTGGTCAAACTTATGTCTCCTTGTGGTAACACGATACCTTGACCTTGACTGCTTCAATGTCACTTATCACCTTACTCTGCTGCCATGGTTACCATTTTCATAGATTGCAGTATAGCGGTAACTGCTTACCAACCGCTACATTACCACTACCGGCCTGCTAACCGTTCACCGTCTCCGCTTCCACCACAATCACCGTGGTCACCGGCTTCACCACCAGTAGTACCGGGGTAGCCCTTCACTGATTGTTGCTCGCCGATGACTCACCATCACCATGGTCTATGTTTAGACCATGCGCGGTGGTGCGGTAAACATTTTGTGCTTGATTGTTAGCCGCTACCCTCGCCGTCGTTGGTTGCTTCCTTTTTTACCGCGTTACTACGGGTATAGATTTTATTGCGGGCAGTATAGCGTTTGTTGTTTGATGACTGCCAGGCTAACCCTCTACCGCACAACCGCAAACTATTTGAAGGCTATCCGTAGTAAAGTGGTAGGGAGAAAAACTTAAAGGGTTTAGGGAAGCGGTATAGGATATAAGTCATTTTTAGCCTTTTTTAACAACAGTAAAGGAAAGTATAGGGTTTTTTAATGAATTTTTTGAACTAGAGAGAGAGATAAAGTGAGGGAGGGTTAAGGGTATAGGGTATAGGGTAGAGGGTTTAGGGTTTAAGGGTTAAGGGTTTAGGGTTTAGGGTTAAGGGTAGAGGGTAAAAGGGTTTAATGATTTAGGTTTTAAGGGTTAAGGATAAAGGATTAAGGGTTAAGGGTAGAGGGGAGAGAGATAGATGGAGTAAGTGAGTGAGAGAGAGACTTAAGAGAGGGAGAGGGGATAGGAGGGAGAGTCTTGAGAGAGAGAGGGAGCGAGCAGGAGAGAGATAGAGGGTAGAGGGTTAAAGGGTTTAAGGGTTAAGGGTAGAGCAGAGAGATATAGGAGTGAGTGAGTGAGTGAGTGAGAGAGAGAGACTTGAGATAGGGAGAGTGGGTAGGAGGGAGAGATGTGATATAGAGAGAGAAAGAGAGAGAGGGAGTGGGAGAGAGATAGAGGGTAGAGGGGAGAGAGCTAGAGAGAGGTGATAGAGATAAGTAGAGGTGTAATGAGGAAGGTAGATAGATTGAGCGAGGGAAAGAGAGAGGGAGAGAAAAAGAGGTATATAGGGGTAGGCTAGATAGAGAGCTGTAGAGTGAATTTTGGTGGAAGAGAGAGAGGAGGGAGGGATAGGTAAAGATGGATAGTTGAGATAGATAGAAGGAGAGAGTGAAAAGAGATATAGAAAGAGGGGGAGGGAGAGAGGATAGATAGAAAGAGGGGGAGGGAGGGAGAGATAGAGAGAGTAGAGAGGGAGGAGAGAGATAGAGAGAGGTGATAGAGAGAGAATTAGAGAGGGAGAGAGTGAAATAGAGATAGAGAGGTAGGTAAGGAGAGGGAGGGGAGATACAGGGAATTAGAGAATGGAGGAGAGATGGAAGAAGAGGTAGGGAGGGAGAGATAGGTGAGATAGAGAGAGAGGAGGGAGGGAGGGATATTTAAGGAGAGAGGGGTGAGATAGAGAGAAAGAAAGTAAAGAGGGAAAGGGAGAGAGAGAGAGGTGATAGAGAGAAGTAGAGGCGTAATGAGAAAGGTAGATAGATTGAGAGAGGGAAAGAGAGAGGGAGAGAAAATGAGGTATATAGGGGTAGGCTAGACAGAGAGATGTAGAGTGAATTTTGGTGGAAGAGAGAGAGGAGGGAGGGATAGGTAAAGATGGATAGTTGAGATAGATAGAAGGAGAGAGATATAGGTAGAGAGAGGGCAAAGAGATATAGAAAGAGGGGGAGGGAGAGAGGAGAGATAGAAAGAGGGGGAGGGAGGGAGAGATAGAGAGAGTAGAGAGGGAGGAGAGAGATAGAGAGAGGTGATAGAGAGAGAATTAGAGAGGGAAAGAAGGTGGAGATATTGAGAGAGAGGAGGCAAGGAGGGAGAGAGAAATAGGTATAGAGGGACAACTAGGTAGAGAGGAGTAGCTATTAAAGGAGAGATATAAGGAGAGGTAGGGATGGAGAGAGAGGTGAGACAAAAATAGAGAGAGGTCTAGGTGGAGAGATGTGTGATGGAGCTGGAAAGTAGTGAGATAAGGAGGAATGTGGAGAGATTGAGAGAGAAAGATGTATAGTGAGATAGGTTAGATAGCGAGAAGTGGAGAGAAAAGGTGGGTGAAAGGAAGAGAGGGGGAGAAAGAGAGGTGAGATAGAGAGAAGTATAAAGGGAAGGAGAGAGAGGGGGGGATATAGATAAAATTAGAGAGGGAGGGAGGGAAGGAGAGAGAAGTGAGATAGAGAGAACTAGAGAGGGAATCTTAGGTCTATCACTCATTCACTCAATCACTCCCTCTCTCTCTCTCCCTCTATCTCTCTCCACTATACCCTTAACCTAAACCCTTAACCCTTAACCCTTAAACCCTAAACCCTTAAAAACTCTACCCTCTACCCTCTACCCTCTATCTCTCTCCAACTCCCTTCCCCTCTCTCTCTCTCAAGTCTCTCCCTCCTACCCCCTCTCCCTCTCTCAAGTCTCTCCCTCCTACCCCATCTCCTTCTCTCAAGTCTCTAATGTCTCACCTTCCCAGCCTATGTCCCTCTTTCTCTCTCGCAAGTATCTTCGTCGTACCCCATCTTCCTCTCTCTCTTTGTCAAGTCTCCCCCTCCTATACCCTCTCCCTCTCATAGTGACTCCCTCCCTCTCTCACTCTCTCCCCCTCTCCCTATGCCTCTCTCTCAAGCATGTCCCTCTCACCACCTCTCCCTCTCTCTCTCAAGTAGAGGGTTTATGCATTAAGGGTTAAGGGTTGAGGGTTGAGGGATTAAGAGGGTATGGGGGTTGAGGGATTAGGGTATAAGGGTTAAGGGTTGAAGGTTGAGGGTTGAGGGATTAGGGTTTAAGGTTTGAGGGTTGATGGATTAAGAGGGTATAGGGGTTGAGGGATTAGGGTTTAAGGGTTGAGGGTTGAGCTTTGAGGGATTAATAGGGTATAGGGGTTGAGGGATTAGGGTTTAAGGGTCGAGGGTTGAGGGTTGAGGGACTAAGTATAATATTTCAAAAATCATATAATAAGAATAATAATATAATAATAATAATAGAATATTATAATAGTAGAATAATATAATAGTAATATCAAAGTAATAATACAATATTATGAATAATATAATAATTTAAATATTAATAATATATTATTAATAGTAATAGTAATGTATTAATACAAATATAGCACTATAATAGTAAATATATAACAAAAAAATCATAATATAAAAATATTATTATATTATGAAAATATATAACAATAAGAATATATAATACCTAATCCAATCATTTATTAATATAATAAGAATGTAACATAATGCAGACTTGATATATTAATAAAATAATAATAATATAATAGTAAATGTATAAAAATAATTAAAATATATATAATAAAAACTAAATTAATAGTAATAATATAATATTATAAAAATAGTAATAAATATATTAATAATAATATATCAACAAAATATTTTCTTAAATGACCAACCAATTTGATCTTAAGTATTGCACAAATGCATGCAAAAAAAATATAAAACATTTTCCCCCTAATTAACTTTCCATACCTCTTCAGCATACCCATTGCACACCAAGGTGTGATTCCTAGTTTAATTATAGTCGTGCTTTTGATTTTTCTATTTTATATCCTTTCCCGCCTTTATTTCACTTTATCCGCTACTTATATTTTATTTCCATGCGGCCTTTATTGTGTTTACCACTATACCGCAGTTGTTATCTTTCTACCCAGCGGTAGGGCAGTCTTAACAGTCAAGGTCTTCTCCCGAATGTTACCGCTCTACCATGGTCATCCCTCAAGCTAGCTGTGGTATCACGATAACTGCTTCACTATTAACTTACTGCCTCTGTCTTTGTCGTTCAAGTCTCCATCACCGGTTGCATCTGTTCCTACCACGCTACCGCGGACTCCTCAGTGACCATCCATGGTTGCGTGGTGAATGTCTGTCGACCACTGCCTGTTCACTCCCTGACTGTTACCACAGTCACCACGGTCACTATTTTAATGGCCACGATACTGCGGTGGCTCTTCTGACTGCTACCTCCACTATCACTTACTACCCACCGCGATATCACAGTCAATGTTTTGACCGCATGCGGTGTGGCGGTAAGCAGTTTATGCCTTCTCCTGAACCGCTACCGCCATACTGCGAGCCCCCTGATGGGAGGCCGCGGTAAAGTGGTAAGACATAAAAATTAAATATTAAAGCAGCGGAGTAAGGTATTTTAGCTTTATAAAAAGCGGTGATTTTTTTTTTTTTGAAAGGTAATGAAACATAATGGAATTAAATGGGGGGAATATGTGAGGGCGGATAATGACTTTTATGGGAAAGATAGTGAAAATATAAGGCATGAACAAATAAAATACCTTAGTTTTTTGATGGAAATTTATGGAAAATAATAGGAAAACCCTAGGAATTTTTAGGGAAATTTTGGGTTCTAACAGTGGCTCCTATTGGGGATGAGTGATTTTGCAAACCACTGCAAGAATCCAGAGTATCTTTGGTAGAGAAGACCAAGAAAATCCATGAAAAATGAAGGCAATGATAGATGGAGGGAATGAACAAATGAATAATATGAAAATGGAGCAAATGGAGAAGTGGAAAACCCTAAACTACTGTGCATGGAAGATAATGTTTTAAAGAGGCATTGCTAAGAATTTTCCATGCAATGGAAATCTTTAATCCTCTGTACGTTCTTTGGTTTAAAAAATTAAACCGTTAGGGATGGCCCCAAGCCACCCCAAAAAGAAAAACATGCACTTTCCATAAAATTTGTTCTAAATAGAGATCATCAGATTTCTTTTGAAACTATCCATTCCACCTACCCTGCAATGTGCACTGTCATTGAAAACCTTAAGGAAATCATTGTATTCAATCTGATTCATATTCATCTCATCAGTCTGCATTTCATTATTTTTCCTATCATATGAAAAATCTTTGTCATCTTCAGCATACAAAGTGTACCCAAATTCAACAAAACATTCATAGGCATGCTCACTGTCATATGTTGTTGAATGTGCCTGCAATTGCACTGGGACCTAAAAATCTGAATACTCCTTTTGGCAACCTAAAAATCTGAGGGATTAAGAGGGTATAGGGGTTGAGGGATTAGGGTTGAAGGGTTGAGGGTTGAGGGTTGAGGGTTGAGGGTTGAGGGATTAAGAGGGTATGGGGTTGAGGGATTAGGGTTTAAGGGTTGAGGGTATGGGGGTTGAGGGATTAAGAGGGTATAGGGGTCAAGGGATTGGGGTTGAAGGGTTGAGGGATTAAGAGGGTATGGGGTTCGAGGGATTAGGGTTGAAGGGTTGAGGGTTGAGGGATTAAGAGGGTATGGGGGTTGAGGGATTAGGGTTTAAGGGTTGAGAGTTGAGGGTTGAAGGATTAAGAGGGTATGGGGGTTGAGGGATTAGGGTTTAAGGGTCTACCTATTTGTCCCTCTATACCTATTTCTCTCTCCCTCCTTTCCTCCTCTCTCTGAATATCTCTACCTTCTTTCCCTCTCTACCTCTCTCTCTCTCTACCCTTAACCCTAAACCCTAAACACTTAAAACCCTCTACCCTCTACTCTCTATCTCTCTCCCACTCCCTCTCCCTCTCTCAATTCTCTCCCTACTACCCCCTCTCCCTGTCTCAAGTCTCTCCAACTCATTCACTCACTCCTATGTCTCTCCCCTCTACCCTTATCCCTCTACCCTTAACCCTTAAATCCTTAAACCCTCTACCCTCAACCCTTAACCATCTACCCTTAACCCTCTACCCTCTATCTCTCTTCCACTCCCTCCCTCTCTCTCTCTATCAAGACTCTCCCTCCTACCCCTCTCCCTCTCTCAGGTCTCTCTCTCTCTCTCTCACTCACTCACTCCCTCTATCTCTCTCCCCTCTCCCCTAAACCCTAAAACCTTAACCCTTAAACCCTATTTCCTTAAACCCTCTACCCTCTACCCTTAACTGTCTAACCTCTATCTCTCTCCTACTTCATCCCTTTCTCTCTCAAGACTCTCCCTCCCTCCATCCCTTAAACCCTAAACCCTTAAACCCTCTACCCTCTAACCTTAACCCTCTAACCTCTATCTCTCTCCTACTTCATCCCTCTCTCTCTCAAGACTCTCCCTCCATCCCACCTTCTCTTCCCTAATCCCTCAACCCTTAAAACCTTGAACACTCAACCCTATACCCTAAACCCTCAGCCCTTAAATCCTAATCCTCTAAACCCTCTACCCTCTACCCTCAACCCAGTACCCTCAACCCTAATCCCTCAACCCTTAAACCCTTAAACCCAATTAAACTCTCTACCCTAATCCCTAATCCCTCAACCCTTAACCCTTAAACCCTCTTCCCTCAACCCTCTACCTTCAATCCTAAACCCTTAACCCTAAAACCTCAACCCCTATACCTTGTACCCTATATGTTGGTCCTTGAACCCTAATCCCTCAATCCTATACCCTCAACCATCTACCCTCATCCTCAAACTCTTCACCCTCAACCCTTAAACCCTAAACCATTAAACCCTTAACCCTCAATCCTCAACCCTCAACCCTTAATCCCTTAATCCTCAACCCTTAAACCCTAAGCCCTGAACCCTTATACCCTCTACCTTATACATTAGACCCTCAATGCTAATCCTTCAACCATATACCCTTAAACCTATACCCTAAACCCTCTACCCTCAACCCTTAAACCTTCTACCCTCTACCCTCAACCCTCAACCCTCTACCCTCTACCCTCTACCCTATACCCTCAACCCTCAACCCAATACCCTAAACCATCAATCCTATACCCTCAATTCTCAAACCTCTATCATATACATTAGATCCTCAACCCTCATATATCTCTATCCATATCTCTTATTCTCTCCTCTCTATCTCACTTCTCCCTCCATCTCTCCCTCCATCCTTCCCTCCCTCTATACCCTAATCCCTCAACCCTATACCCTCAACCCTTAAACACTCAACCCTCACCCTGATACCCTCTACCATCAACCCTTAAACACTTAAACCCAAGTAAACTCTATACCCTAATCCCTCAATCCTCAACCCTTAATCCCTTAATCCCTCTACCCTCTACCCTCTACCCTCTACCCTCAACTCTACCCTCTAACCTCTACCCTCTACCCTCAACTCTACCCTCTACCCTCTACCATATAAATTAAACCCCCAACCCTCAATTATCAACCATTGACCCTTAATACCTCAACCCTACATAGTTAGGGGAACATAGGTGAGATATAGAGTGATGAAGGGAGAGGTAGGTAAAAAAAGGGATAGGGGAGATAAATATAGGTAGAGAGGGTAGGAGATGTAGAGAGAGGAGAGATAGAGAGAATTAGAGAGGGGAGGGAGGGACAAGTAGGGAGGATATAGAGGTGTGTGTGTGTGTGTGTGTGTGAGAGAGAGAGAGAGAGAGAGAGAGAGAGAGAGAGAGAGAGAGAGAGAGAGAGAGAGAGAGAGAGAGAGAGAGATGATTGGATATAGAGTGATGGAGGGAGAAGTGGGTAAAGAGAGGGAGAGGGGAGATAAAGATAAATATAGAGGGAAGGAGATGTAGAGAGAGATGATAGATAGAGAGAAGTGGAGAGTGGAGGGATGGTGGGAGAGGAAAGGAGGAGATAGAGGTGAGTGTGTGTGAGAGGGAGAGAGAGTTAGAGGAGAGAAAATGAGGGGACAAAGGAAGGGGGAGAGAGAGAAATAGATTAGAGAGGGAAGGGGGGAGAGATATAGAGTAGAGAGGGAAGGAGAGAGTAAGAGAGAAAGATGGGTGAGGGAGAGAGTGGTAGGTAGTGGAGTGAGAGGTAGGTAGAGAGGGACGAAGAGAGGGATGGATAGGAGGGAGAGAGGGAAGGAGGGAGAGTGAGATGGAGAGAGTGGTGAGATAGAGATTAGAGAAGTAATGAGAGAATGAGAAATAGAGATAAAGAGAGAGAGGGAGGTTGGAGGGAGGGAGAGGTAGAAAGGGATAAGTGATACATAGAGAGGGAATGAGGGAAAGTGAGATAGAGAGAGAATGGTGATTTAGAGAGGAGGGAGTGAGAGGGAAGGAGGGAAACTCAGAGAGAGGGAATAGTGATTTAGAGAGGAGGGGGTGATAGGTAGAGATAGATATAATGGTGAGATAGAGAGGAGAGAGTGAGAGAGAAAGAGAGGGATGGAGAGACAGAGAGAGAGGAAGGGAGAGGAGAGATAGAGAGTAGAGAGGGAAAGAGGTAGGGAAGGAGGCATAAGTGAGATAGAGAGGGATGGAGAGAGAGAGTGATAGAGGGAGAGGTATGTATAGAGAGGGAAAGCAAGAGGAGATATAAAGAGTACATAGGGGAGGGATAGGTAGGGAGATAGAGGTGTGTGTGTGAGTGAGAGAGAGAATGGTGATATAGAGAAAAAGATCGATTGAGAGAGAAAGAGGGGGAGGGAGGGACGGACAATAGTGAGAGAGATTGGGAGGAGAGACAAAAAGAAGTGGAGGGAGGGTGAGGTCGAGAGAGGGAGGGAGAGGAGAGATAGAGAGAAGTAGAGAGGGAAGGATGGAGGGAGGGAGTGTTAGCGAGGGAGATAGAGGTTTGTGTGTGAGAGAGAGAGAGATAGAGAGAGTGGTGAGATAGAGAGGGGAGAGTGAGAGGGAGGGAGAGAGAATTATGAGATAGAGAGGAGAGAGTTAGAGAGAAAGTGGGGGAAGAGAGGGATAAAGAGTGAGAGACAGATGTAGGTAGAGGGAGGGAGAGGAGAGATAGAGAGTAGAGAGGGAAAGAGGTGGGGCAGGAGACATAAGTGAGATACAAAGTGATGGAGGGAGAGGTAGGTAAAGAGAGATAGAGGGGAGGGGGGAAGCAGATGTAGGGAGGAGATAGAGGGGTGAGAGAGAGAGAGAGAGGGGAGAAAGAGAGCGCAAGGGAGTGGAGAGATATAGAGTAGAAAGAAGGAGAGAGAAAGTTGATACAATTTCTTGACTACTAAAATTTGACCTCCTGATTATTGAAATTTGAATTGCTAATCACAGAAATTTGACTAAGTCTTAAATTTTTAAGATCTTCCAAAAACTAGAATTTGCATTATAATTCTGAGAGATCTGAAACCACTCTCAACAACCTCCCTATATGTTGATGGTGTTTTCTGCATAGCAACAACTCAGATAGAATATGATATCCTATCTCTCTTGAAAGGTAAATCTCTATGGGAAAAGAGATAACCCCAAGGTCTCTAATGTCAGGTCTTGACAATGCAGTGAAACAACTCAGAGATAATGTGAAAATGATGGTAATCACAAAGGGACCTTACTACAAACAAATATTGGACTTGAACTTATCAGATCTAGCAATATATTGATACTTCAAAACCTAAAACTAACCTAGATAATAAAATAAATAGCAAAAGATAAGAGTTTAAGAGAGATCTAAGATTAAAATTACTCCTAAAATCAATCACAACAATGATGAATGTTGCAAATGGACAAATCTCCAATAAAACCAATTTCTGCTTAATCAAGGACAAGCCCACAACTCTGCAAAAATGGTGCAGTCTTTTGAGGAAACTGAAGATTTTCAGACTATGGACATTCATCCACATACCCAGTAAATGGTGCAATGTAAACAAGAATCCATAGTTGAACTTAGCACAAAATAAGGCCTAGACTAACTTTACACAACAACTTACAATCAGCAAATTGCTAAAATTATGGACCGAAGATCGATCAACATCATTAACATTTCACCATTATCATGAAAGAACTGAAAACTAACATCTAACGCTGAGAATCAAGAACAAGAAACCATAACACTTCTAAAACATAACACAATGTTTGCCAAATCAACAACCTATTTGCATTATCTTCTCCATCATTACATAACAATTTCCAATCTCTCTCCTCTCCTACAACTACTAACTTGCAGAATCTAACTTCTAACCTAGCCAATTTTGGCTTTGCAACCTCTGATCAACTATTCTCTAACTTCTTATCTACTAACTTTTCAAATGAGAAGGCACAACCCTTTTATAGATACTACATTTTTAAATCGAGGGCCAAGATTAAATTCAATCCAATGGATGCAATTAATCCATAAGAAACCCTAAGAATTCATATTAGGGTTCTTACAAATATGGTACATCATCATCTAATAGTATAAAAGCGGTTACATCTAGGAGCAATATGAAATCAACAATCTACCACCTCGATTTTAATAAACAATTATGATTGGAGAGTGAAAATAGCATGACACGTCACTCCATGTTTGAAACATATCTTCCAGCTGTAGACAGGCTGTGGCATAGATTCTTATGTAGGTGCATTTAAAATATTTTCCAGATTTTCCTCCTGGCATGAATTCATATTCAAGTCCTCCTTTTTTATTTGTTCCTGAAAAATAGATATATTCATTAATAGCTCACATGTGAAAATTCAACCACAAAATATTAAAATTAAGCATAAATAAACCCTTGGAAATTTCAACTCTTTCACAAAATTTCGAAAAATTAACCCTATTAATAAATTTCGGAGTTCAGGAAAATCGTGACAGGAAGTTTAGAAAAATCCACCAAGAAGGGAAAATCTCGGAAAATGACCAGAAACTTGGAAAAATCCGCCTGAAAGGGAAAATCCCAAAAATGGCGAGAAACTCAAAAAAATCTGCCTGAAAGGGAAAATCCTAGAAAATGACCAAAAACTCAGAAAAATCCACCTGAAAGGGAAAATCCCGAAAAATGACTAGAAATCCAAAAAAATCTGGAAGGAGTGGAAAATCCTGGATTTAACAAACAATCCGCCAAAATCTAGATGGGGTGGAAAATCCCAGATTTGACAAAAATTCGCCAAAATCCGAACAGGGTGGAAAATCCTGGATTTGACCAGAAATTCGGAGAAAAACTTCAAAACCCCATAACTTTTTTTCCGAAGGAATTTTCGAAAAGTTCAAGAAGCAACATGGCCTAATTTTTCGTCTTGTATCCATCAGTGCAAAAATATTTACACATCACATTGAAAATTCACTTGGAAAATCCCCATTTCTAAAATCCAAGGCCCTGAAATGCTTCAAAATACCACTCCTATCAAACCAAATCTAGACTAAATCCCAAAATAACCTCCAAGAAGAGAAAAATCGGAAATTGGCAAAGCCAAGGTACAAAGATGTAGAAGAAAAAGAGGGTCCTAGCCTTTGGTGGGGCGTGTGTGCAAAAAAGTGCACAACAAATGGTGACTCCGCTGGGAAAATGCTTCAGAGAATGTCGATGACAAACTAGAATCAAGAACCCAAAATCTCTGGTTTTGATCCTCACATCAAGTCAACTAACAAACCAAAGTTTCAAAATCAATGGACAAGCTAGCGTTTCCTGTGCTGGAAATCCAAGTGTGTGCAGGTGTATAAATTTCCCTCCTTAAGCTATTGCAAGAAACCAAGTTCAGTCATGTTAAGCTACATAAAGATTCTAACTTCAAAAGCAACCTGGATAGAGCCTCGTTGCTAGTCAGGCGTCCATATCCCCGACGAGGTTATCACTGTGATTCTCCTGAACATAGCTCTACTGCTAGCCAGGCTTCCACAGCCCCGGTAGAGATATTACGATTCCCCTAAAAGGTTGAACTCACTTTCTTTGGATATTCAGTATTTTCTTTTCTTTCTTTTTGTCCTTTTCTTATTTCAACCTGTAAGCAATGAAGCTCACACTTAGGGCTAAGAATCACAGTGGCGCTGAAGTAGAAATATAAGATTTTTCACTTAACAAGACCTCACAAAGATCCTATAACAACCTCAAGATTCTTAAGATGTGTGTAAAATGTAAGATTTGAGCACATTCAGGAGCTAATTCAATCCAATGACCTGTCCACTTTAAATATTTAGCACATGTGACACTGAATAGAAGATTTCCACAAACATATCCTGGAAGGATGATTAGAGCTTGTAAAAGGAATACCAAAAATAGTCCTAGATAATGAATAATTGTTGTGTAGGAAAGACACTTCCCCAATTAGAAAATAGAGAAACACAAGCCGAAGAAGAAAAGCAACAACCAAACTGAAACCCAAAGCAACACATAAGCCAACCAAAGGCAAAGAAAAGAAATTTAAACTAAAGACATCTATCTTAAGGAAAACCCAAAAAATAGACTTAAAGTGAAAGAACAATAGGGCAAGCTGCATTTATTCAAATCAACATTATGTACAAAGAGACTCAAAATGATTGATGATCAAACAAGGTGAGTTGAGACCCACACCTATTTTTCTTTTCAGCGCATGGACAAGCAGTAAGGTGATAGTAACAGTCCTCAAGAATGCAAATTCATCCTTATATTCAAAAAAATAAACCTCAACAATGCAACATTCAAACTCAAAATTCTCAACAGGAATAATCAGCAATTGAGGTAACTCTTTGAAACCATGACAAATCCATATGCACGTTGTCTTCCCTAAACCTCCATAATCAAAATGATAAACTTCAAAAATTTTAGCAAGGAAAGAAACAACCTTGTGTTGCACTTGTTCAGACTGAATGTTAAATTTATTGTCCTCCAATCGTACAAAGTTAACATCCATGGGTTCAGGAGGTCTCAAATGATGATGTAGTATTCCTCTTGCACTTGAAAAATGCATAACAAAATCAGAGTCATCAATGAGCAATTCAGGGTGAAAATTAGATTGAACAAATTCAAAATTAACATCATGGAACTTTTCACCTATTTGAGTATCTTCATGAGGAATTAGTGATGAAACGTCATAAGCTTTGTCATGCACAACAAGTTTCTCAACAATATGTTCATCATGAGGCATGACAGACTGATCCTCAAGCAAAATTTCACCTACAACCATGTGCTCAATTTTGACTATAATATGACTATTTTCAGCATCATTCAATTTTCCCTGTGCATCAAAATGAACCACATTAGCTATCTCATCATTAATGCATAAAATATGTAAATTTGCAATATTTATCCCACCAATAGATAGAGAAAGAACATAATTAGATGAATAAGAAGACTCCCTAAATTCTTTTGTTGGCACTAGTTCAGGCTTGTAACTGTAACTCTCAGGAACAACAACCCCTTTATCAACAACATCAGTTCCTTCAATTTGCTTCATGGGACACTCATTGATAATCTGTTGAGGCTTCCCAATTGAAAGCTCAGCCTCCTCTAGGGATACCCCAACGTTTACTGCTATGCCTTGATTAGATCCAATGCCAGTTGACTCTTCTACCGGGCATCCTTCGGTAGCTTGTTGAAATTCTTCCATTGGAGACTAGTTTGATGTATCTTTTTGTGTATCTCTTGTATGATCCAACAACCAGACTTTCTCTTCCACCTCCAGTTGACCATCGCCATCCTCCTCATAACCTTCAAAATATTGAACTATAGATTCTTCATTGTATGCATACTCTGTTTCAACACTTTTGTCTGGTTTTTCTTCTGGTCCGTTCTCTTCACTCCTTGGAAATGGTACATGATCCACCACCAAGACTGATATGTCATAAGGACTAGATGCTACTATCTCTTGTCAACTAAAATTTATGTTGGTATGTTGGATCTCCTATTGGAAAATAGATGTAGTAGTCTGAAATTTTTGACAATCCAATTCAGAGTGTTGATTGGTGTTATGAAGCCTACACCATCCGGATAGAGTTGCTTCTACCAGATATACACTAGCTAGGGGCTTTACTTGATTTTTTGGATCCTCCAAAGATGTTAGGACTCCTTCATTGTTAGGCCTTATATCCCAAGTCCTATTTTGATGTGGTAGCTTCCTTCTATCAAATGTTGGCCCTGAGGGTTGATCTTTAAAATATTGTCCCCTATTGAGATTTTATCCCTGATCTTGATCATAATTGAACTGATTTCCCCTTTGGATGACCTAAGGTTGGTTTTTTTGGTTCCTTAGGTAGGTAACTTCGCTGGTCAACTTCTTTACTAGCTTTGTGAGTTCATCCAACCTCCCCTTATCTGTATTGTCTAATGGAGGAACAAAACTAGCTGAATTTTGCATATAAACAGAATGGAACCCATGGTTCAAGGATTGGTTAAATGTTTCAGAGCTCTACAAATAATAGAATACATTAGCTTGCTGGTGAGAGAATGTAGGTTGATTCATATTTGGATAGTAATTCGGCATGGGTGGGGCTTGATTCAAGGGTTGACTTGGTTGTGAAAACAAAGGCAATTGATGAGTTGAACCCAACATAACGGTTTGACCAGCTAATGGCAGGGGTCCAGACAAGTGTTGTCTCAAATCTGTGCTCACTTTAATAGCCACAACATAAGCTTCAAGTAGGCTAACAGGAGGCTTTTCTCTCCACTTCACAAAGGTAGATGTTAAACTATCCAAAGCCTTGTAATAAACCTCCCTGGCAGAGGCATCATCCATAGCATAAGGGGGTTGTAGCCGAGCATAAGCCCTATGGAACCTATTATTGAGAGCCCCTATTGGTTCATTTGCCTCCCTCTTTACTCTAGTAAATTGTAGATAAAGCCCATTGGAACAGATTGGGACCCCAAATCTCTATAAACAAATAGTCTCCAACTGAAGCCAAGCAGTGATAGACCCAATAGGAAGATGGCTATACCAATAGAATGCCTCATCTCCTAGAGAATAGGGGAAAATTCTGTAGGCAACATCCTCATGATTAATTCCCCTATCCTAGAGGGTAATTTTAAAAATCCTAACATGCTCTTCAACAGTCCTTTTGGGATCATTTATGTGAAACCTAGAGAAAAAATGCTCAGGGTTCTTTGGCATAGCATTGTAGTTGTTGAAGAATAGAGGGGACGAGTTATTTCCTAGGAAAGCCATTGGTGGAGGTGGGAGCGGTAGTCGTTGATTTATGACTGGTTGAGGTTGTTGAATAGGAATTCCCTCAAAATCAGCTGAGAATGAGGATGATGAGGATGAAGATGATGGGATTGGCTTGGTGGATGATGATTCCCCCTTTGTTTTGGCCCTTCTTGACCTAGTAGGGGCTTGCAGCTCTTGAAATTCTTCCACTCCTGGAGTAGATCTGGTTCTTCTTCTGAACCTCTCAAGAAAAATGACAAACATAAATCGATCCATCTTGCTTATTCAGGCCCTCCTTCTAGCACCAATCTGTTGATGGTGTTTTCTGCACAACAACAACTCAGACAAAATATGATATCCTATCTCTCTTGAAAGGCAAATCTCTATGGGAAAAGAGATAACCCCAATGTCTCTAATGCCAAGTCTTGACAATGCAGTGAAACAACTCATAGATAATGTGAAAATGTTGGTAATCACAAAGGGACCTTACTACAAGCAAATACTAAACTCGAATTTATCAGATCTAGCAATATATTGATACTTCAAAACCTGAAACTAACCCAGATAATAAAATAAATAGCAAAAGATAAGAGTTTAAAAGAGATCTAAGATTAAAATTACTCCTAAAATGAATCACAACAATGATGAATGCTACAAATGGACAAATCTCCAATAAAACCAATTTCTGCTTAATCAAGGACAAGCCCGCAACTCTGCAAAAATTGTGCAATCTTATGAGGAAACTGAAGATTTTCAGACTATGGACATTCATCCATATACCCAATAAATGGCGCAATGTAAACAAGAATCCATAGTTGAACTTAGAACAAAATAAGGCCCAGACTAACTTTACACAACTTACAATCATAAAATTGCTAAAAGTATGGACTGGAGATCGATCAAAATCATTAACATTTCACCATTATCATGAAAGAACTGAAAACTAACATCTAACACTGAGAATCAATAACAATAAACCATAACACTTCTGAAACATAACATAATGTTTGCAAAATCAACAACCTGTTTGCATTATCTTCTCCAACATTACATAACAATTTCCAGTCTCTCTCCTCTCCTACAACTACTGACTTGCAAAATCTAACTTGTAACCTAGCCAATTCTGGCTTTGCAACCTCTTATCAACTATTCTCTAACTTCTTCTCTACTAAATTTTCAAATGAGAAGGCACAACCCTTTTATAGATACTACATTTTTAAATCGAGGGCTAGGATTAAATTCAATCCAATAGATGCAATTAATCCTCAAGAAACCCTAAGAATTCACATTACGGTTCTTACAAATGTGGTACATCATCATCCAATAGCATAAAAGTAGTTACATCTAAGAGCAATAAGAAATCAACAATCTGTCACCTCGATTTTAATAAACAATTAGGATTGGAGAGTGAAAATAACATCACACATCACTCCATGTTTGAAACATATCTTCCAGCTGTAGACAGACTGTGGCACAGATTCTTATGTAGGTGCATTTTAAATATTTTCCAGATTTTCCTCCTGGCACGAATCCATATGCAAGTTCTCCTTTTTTATTTATTCCTGAAAAACATATATAATCATTAATAGCTCACATGTGAAAATCCAACCACAAAATATTAAAATTAAGCATAAATAAACCCTTGAAAATTTCAACTCCGTCACAAAATTTCAGAAATTTAACCCTATTAATAAATTTCAGAGTTCAGAAAAATCGTGACAAGAAGTTCGGAAAAATCTGCCAAGAAGGGAAAATCCCGAAAAATGACCAGAAGCCCGGAAAATCCGCCTGAAAGTGAAAATCTCGAAAATGGCCAGAAACCCAGAAAAATCTGCTTGAAAGAGAAAATTCTAAAAAATGACCAGAAACCCAGAAAAATCCGCCTAAAAAGGAAAATCTTGAAAAATGACCAGAAATCCGGAAAAATCTAGAAGTAGTGGAAAATCTCGGATTTGAAAAAAATCTGCCAAAATCCGAATGGGGTGGAAAATCCCGGATTTGACAAAAATCCGCCAAAATCCGGACGGTGTGGAAAATCCCAGATTTGACTAGAAATACGGAGAAGAACTTCGAAACCCTATAACTTTTTTTCTCGAAGGAATTTTTGAAAAGTTCAAAAAGCAACATGGCCTAATTTTTCATCCTCTATCCATCAATGTAAAAATATTTACACATCACATTGAAAATTCACTTGAAAAATCCCCATTTCTAAAATCAAAGGCCCCAAAATGCTTTAAAATACCACCGCTATCAAACCAAATCTAGACTTAATCCCAAAATAACCTCTATGAAGAGAAAAACCAAAAATTGACAAAGCCAAGGTACAAATATGTAGAATAAAAAGAGGGTCCCCACCTCTGGCGGGGCGTGTGTGCAAAAAAGTGCACAACACTATATACATGTAATATAACTTAAACTATAAGAAAGTAAATGTCCATATGTAAATGTAAACTTATACTTAAATGTTTATTTAATGTATATAGTTTCTTTGGAAGAGAAAGCGAAAATAAAAGAGTTTAGGAAAATGCATTCCAAAATTCATTGCAAAAAGAAAGAGAACTCACACTTGTTCAGTCATTGCAAAATTCAAGCCATTTGGAGAGCGCCAAATTTAGCGGTCGCCAAATGGTAAAGCCATTTGATGAGCACCAAATTTTGCGCTCGCCAAATGTGACGCTTTTCAAATTTGGCAAGAGCAATATGGTCTATTATGGATTTGTTTTTCAATTTGGCATCAAAATTGTGTCATAGATTGGTGCACTTACCCAAAAATTGATTTCTTTGATTGAATGATTTCCTTTTGAATATGATTTTCACACACAACAACAAGTTTGTAAACAATTGTTTCAATTATACACATTAAACATATAATGTGTTTTCTAGAATGAGGTCTGATTCTTTCAATTTTCACTAGTATAGCACAATAAAGATAGTTCAAGCACTTTTCTATCTCAAAAGGTCACTAAAAATATCACAACCCACACTTGAAACTATGTTAGCTCACACAGCCATGTCACCCCCTAGATGATGCCCGTTTTTTTACTTTTCTCGAGTCTTAACCAAAATTTGAATCCTCCACTTTTGATCAGGGTCTTTGATAGTTATATGGTGAGTGTCTTGGGGGAAGATTCTTCCCTCTCCTTGCATTGTGATATAGAAAGTGTTTAGAAACTAACACGACTAGATTCTAACTTAAATTTCATAGATAAGCTTTCTGTTCGATGTAAAAATAGATAAACTCCTTCAGGAGACCTCCCAATCTTTAGAACAAAGGATTTGGGGATGGTTATCTTGCACACTTCCATTGAATATTAGACTTTCCCTTAATTCACTTTTGATTATAGTGGGTTGGAAAAGTTGGCTTTGGTTGTTCCCACTTAGGTCGTTCCTATAGGGTGAGTACTTTTTCCCACTACGATAGGCCCTCTAAAGGTGTTAATAAAGTATGAAAAGTGAGTCTAGCATGTTGATCACCTAGTGAAGGGGAGAGCATAAGCCTATCACTTCAACCATAGTAAACAGGGGGTTCAATTTTGCTTTTACTTAAGCTAAATGCCTAACTTAATAAAAGAAAGTAACAATAAAGTTCAAAACCCTGCAAACACCATTAGTAATTTTGTAGTATTTGTCTTTGACTAGCCTAAATGTTTCCAACAACTATCTTTGACTAGTGTACCTTATACTTGCAACACAAAAAAAGAGAGATTAACATCCAAAATGATTCAATTTTTCTATAAAAACAGTCCAATGCGCTAAACCTTTAAGCATGTGCACTAAAACTTTGATGCACTAAATCAATAAATGAAAGTGCTGAAAAATTATCAAATGTGCTATAACAGTGATTGAATGCACCAAAATAGTATTTTTATGTACTGAAAAAGTCTTTGTATGCACTGAAATATTTGTCGAATGCCCCGTAATAGTGATTAAATGCATTGGAATATCTATCTGATGCATCGTAAAAACTTCCGATCATGCAAAAACAAAATCATGTCAAATTTGTAGTCACTTTCTAGAAAATGTTAAAATTGGGGATTTGCCCAATGGTGGGTGCCAATTAATGTGTGTGCAAAATATGTGTAAGTGAAATAAATAAAAACACACCTTAATGAAACACTATTAGAGAATTCAAATAGCAGATTTAATCTAATTGAAACATAATCAAATCTCTAAAATCGTTCCATTGCTCTCTAACTCCAAGGATTTATTAAATGAAACTGGCTCTCAAATTGTGTGTACTTTGATTATTAAAATGACAACCTACAAAATGAGAATGATGATCTCAATGATATGTTGTGATAAAATGATTGATAATGGAAGCTATGATGTTGTGATACTAATATGAAATGATATGATAAACTATTGTACAACTAGAATGCAACTGATATGGTATGTTGTGACATGATTATGATGTAATATGATTGATAAAATTATTCTATTTGATAATTGCTAATGGTTGTATGCTAAATGCTCTAATATGATTCCTGTAGTGTAAAATTGCATAAAAGTGGGATCCTTTTCCTGTAGCAAGAGGTTGTAGCACCTTTATAGATTTTCAAAAATAATTCCTAATGTGGTAGCAAGCAAGGTTTAGATTTGATCTGGATAAATCAATGGTAGAAGATGGAGAATTCAGTGAGGAAGAAGGCGAAATGCTTTCTCTCAACAAAACATTGTGGCAAATGATTAGGAAGAAATTGTGGATCCCTGAAGCCAACTATTTCCAACTGTGAAACTTTGTTTCAAAATTGGCTGGGAAGATAAAGTAAAATTGAATGCACTTAAAGTTTTCAACTTTATTGAGATAAAAGCTGTAGACATGTGCTCAATTAGAAATTTGAGTTATTGAATTTCGGAGGGAAGAAATATTATTAAATAAAACATTTGAAATTTGTTTATTTAATAAAAGGGGATGATAATTAAACGAACTGTGTGACTTTTTTTATTTAATTAAGATGGAAGAATTGGATATTTAAATAAAACAAACTATTGAATTTGTTTATTTAATTAAGATAGAAAATTATAGAATATGAACTATATAATTAAATATTTCTATTTATTTATAAGTAGATGAATTAAAGGTTAATTAATCAAATGAATGTATTTAATTAATTAGATTTATCTACACCATTTTTAGGTGTATACACAAACACCTCACATTCACCATAAAAGGGATTTCAATCCACTTTTCCCTCACAAACTCCCTTCTAGGCTTAATTTAAAATTTCCACCTAGTCTCCCAAGTAGGTCAACAAGCTTACCTTTCTTGTCATATCTTCCAAATTTTAACAACAAACTTTGCAATAAATCAACAATTTTAGCACTCTTTTATGCCTTCTTTCACATATGTCAACCTCTATTATAACTCCTTTGGAACATCAACCACCAATTCTTGTCTTCTACGTTGAACTAGCCTTGAATTAGGCTTCTTTAGAAAGAGTCACACCATCAATCATGCAAACCACCATAGAAATCACTTGAGAGTCAACAAAAATCCTTCAAAACCTTAAAATATCCAACTTTTAAGCCACAACTCGCTCACTAAGACCTTCTTTCTCAAAACCCTCACTTTTCTTCACAATTAACTAGGGCTTATTGGATATCACATGCCCTGACTTCTCTCAACCTCAAAACCAGTTACAACAAGCTTTATTCTACCTACACAAACTCATTTCATCCACCAAATATGCTGCCACTAATATTCTTGGAAACTTCCTTCACAAAACCACTCTTTTTCACCCTTTTCCACTCTTTGTTCAATTAGGGATTCTTACCCTAACACCCAAATGACCACTCCAAACTTGCAAAACCTATAGAAACATCAAAATAACCTCACCCACACTAGTTTCATCAAGTTC
Source organism: Sequoiadendron giganteum (assembly GCA_007115665.2). Classification (NCBI taxonomy): domain Eukaryota; kingdom Viridiplantae; phylum Streptophyta; class Pinopsida; order Cupressales; family Cupressaceae; genus Sequoiadendron; species Sequoiadendron giganteum. The sequence continues at coordinate 27,525,655 of CM021104.1, forward strand.
TACCTAATTCTCAATCCTTTTCTTCAATACCCCATCTCTAGCCTTGTTCAAATGGCTTAATTTCTAAGTTTACAACAAGGGCAACATGGATTTATCCCTAAAAAAATATTTTCTAGACTTAAATCTCTATTCATACACCTATACCCAATCATAATAGGCCCATTCCACCAAGAAACACTTGGTACAGAAAGGTGGAATGGCCTTTTAGTTCATTCTAGGCCTCAAAACCTTACACCACTATTGTCAAGCCAATTTTTGGTAATCAACCTCTAGATTGCTTAATAAACAATGAAATCCCTCAAGAATGAATACAATTCAAAGCCAATATAGTATTTTAGAAAATTCAAATCATTTCATGGAAAATCCTTGTTGTACGGACCCGTACATAGGCTAGTAGTGAAGAAAGTACACAAAAATTCACAAAGAAAATAAGATATTTTATTGGTATTCTCTTTTAAACTCTTCAACAACCATATTCCACGTGTTCTTAACATAATTATATCTCAAATAACACCTACCAGTTCCTAAAACTTCCTTTACAACTGCCCATGACTGTTGTGATTCCTCATTAAGACATTTTTGCATTTTTACAACAATTACAATATGACAACTATTAGCAAATTTGCAATATTTCTCCTAATGACCCCATAACGACTCAAAACCCACAACATTATAAAATGGAATAAAATGGCCTTATTTGACCTTATCATGACTCAAGAAACCTAACTAGACTCTTTACACGAAATTGATCAACAAGGTTCTCCTGCACCAACTTTCGATAGGAATCCCATGAATAAAATGAATTCTTTTAGGAGAAGAACTAGCTAGAGTAACATAAATGGTTGATCTCTTAGGCCTATGAGGGGAGAGAAATACTACGACTACATTGATGAACTTCTCAAATTGATTAAAAAATTTTGAGTAAAAGGATATTCCTCTAAGAATTCATCTAGAGCATCATTCAACATATCAAAATATTTTTTAGGAGATGCATTATCAAAAGTATTAAATTTTTGAATAAAAAATGTTGAACAATCCAGATAACCGAGAGGGCATGAATTAGTTATCATAAAACAATTTTCTGGAATTTAATTGATCTGGAGCAATCTTAAATCAATCAGATAATAATTTAAATAGATATATGAACATGAAAGCACATAACAACACCATGCACAATGAACACTAGAATTTACGTGGAAACCCAAGATGGGAAAAACCATGGAGAATGCTAATTCTCAATTATAGAACAATGATTAAGGTGACACCGATTAAGGTGATTTTTACAAAGGCTCACTGCCAAAAATGCTCACTGCAGGTAAGGCTCACTGTCGGGTGGCTGATTGTCAGTGGCCTCACTACCCAAGATACATAAACCAACTATTATAGATGAGAGACTATTTACTATCAGAGTATATGTTACAAAACTAAACTACTCTAATTGCATTTGCATATGCATGAATACAATTCTCATTGAAGCATAATAAATGTCTATAGAAGATCTGGTTAAGAATCTTTTGCCACCTTCCTTGCACAACTTATGCACTACTGATTACTTATTCCTGACACCTACCTTCCACTTCCTTCTTTGTTTCTTGTCGCATATTCCTTCACACCATTTTCTCTATTCACACACCCCACACTTCTTGTTTGGTACAAAAAGGATGTTCTATATATATAAATATATACTCGAAGAACAAAATGAGTCAGCCTAGCAAAACATGTTGGCTTGAAGAATAAAATTGAAATATTCAATAAGGCTTGGTATGCTAGCACCAAACCCAAAAGATAGGCCACACATAAAGTTATCCTTACCATGTTACCATAAGACCCCTAAATAGGTCATAGATAAGATATAGCATAAATACCAAAAGATAGAAAATGTTAGATTACATGAAATATATTTCGGAGCCGATAGGAATGCCACAACCAAGACCAAATTTTGTTCATCATCAATTGATAGGAACGCTACAACCAAGACCAAATCTTGATCAACATCAATTTCGGTACCAGCCAGAGGAATGCAATTAGACATACCAAAACTTGTAACATGCTATGTATGAATGTTCAGATAGCAAGGATACCTAGAGTAAGCTTTAGGCTCAACAACTAATATCAAAAGATTAGTCTTCATTATTCTACATTAATTATCTTCCACTTATGTCTCAAAAAGAAGTATTTCCATATTGAGATTGAGGATAACATCTACAGTATGAAAAATTATAGCATACAATCTAGGATAGATAATTTTTGTATATCATCCAGAGCATAACCTTTCGGATCCCAATTTTTGACATCAATGACAACAATCCCAAGTCAACAACTTCTCAAAAAAAATATCCAACATGATTTCTGTCATGTCAATTTTACCAAAATGTAAAGGAGGGAATCCACTACCCTCAAGATGATGGGGTTCTAAGGAGAAAATAACCCTCAATTATCTAAAAGATGAAATCTCAGGTGTCAAGATAAATAATAAATAACATTTGCATAATTTAGTTGAATTAACACTAGGTTATAAATGACAAGAGTATCAAAATCACTTAATTGAAGGATTAAATAATCAAATTAAATTATTTGATATACAAAATTAGAAAGAACTGAAACCAAAGATTATACCACTAAGAGGATTATTTCTTAGCCATAGATTACAACACATTGTGCAGACGTCTATGGGCCATGTTGTCATCTTTAATGAACATAAAATAAAAGCCCATAATCCAAGTTACCTAGTTTTTAAAATCCATTTGTCTAAACAAAAACAAAAAAAGAAAAATATTGGGGGTTGTTCAGGGTTTTTCCTTAGTCAAACCCCTATTTTGGTGTTTCCACCTCCATGGATAGCTAGAAAGGATCAAAATAGATAAAATACATAATGAAAAGTTGTGTGATAGAAAAAAATCCCACAAAGGAGGAGAACCCTTGTCATAAATATAATAAAAAATTCACAATCCTATAGGTGAGATCATATGAAATAGAATGAGAAGAGAGCATTACCAATAGCCTGTGGCTCCCCTCTTGGATTGGTAGACGTGATGGTCTTGCATGTGAGAGGAGTCTTGACTATTGATTGAGAGAGAAATCCAATAGAGCTTCACCATGAAAATGAGAGACAAAGAGAGAGTAAGAAGTTGATCAAGAGATACTTTTTGTGAAAATGAGAGTGAAAAATATATTTTCGTTAGGCTGTGTGGGCGAGAGGATCTTTTCATGCACATGCTTTACACTAGGACATGTGTCATTGTAAAATAATGTAAAATATTTTCATTTGAATCTCAGAAAGTATGGGGATGTTAGTGCATCATAGAGATGTCTACATGTCGCATTAGTGTCCAACCAAAACTTTTCAAGAATTAAATACACAAGCTGCTAGTTCTTCATCATTGTCACTTATGAAGTCATAATCGTGAAATTACAAATTATAGGATTTTCCATGAATGAGGTGGGCCTAAATGCATAAGTGTGAAATTACAACAAGGTACAAATTTATGACACTACAATTGGTGTACAAAATCATAAAAACTATATCTCTATTAAGGAAATTTTACATTTTTTCTAAGATTCTTACTACCACTCATGTTTATAACTCTTCATGTTGAGTTCCCTTTAAGGCTTCCAACAAGAAGTTAGAAACTATTCTTCATAATCTTATTTGGGAATCCTTATAGAACCATTGGAGTTTGGCTCTCTACACATAATGGACTATTTTTTCCCTTTAGAGTAATGAGGTTGTGAAAATTTTAGTGAACATTGTATTTATTTTAATTATACTACTGAGTAACCCACTTGTTAGGGGATTAGGCTTCATAACCTTCTTATCAAATAAAATTATGTTCAAATCCAATAGAATTTGTGATAAAAAGAAATATTTGGAGAGCCTAAGAAACCATGAAACCTTGGATCCTTCAAAATATTTCAATCTTCCATAATGGTATTTCCATAAATTGATAGAATATTTTGTGGTACCCTATTTTCAAGGTAAGAAATGTCCTCTTATGAGGACACCTTGTGTTCATTTCTTGGTATTTTAAAAAATAGAAAATTAAAACTACTTAAGGAACTTTTTCTTAGAAATTTCATAGAATAAATATAAGGCCAAGTTTCACATTTTTAATCAAGATCATGCAACTTTTGATATAGTTATAAGAGTCATACTAGCTTATATGATTCAAAAAATTGATATCAATTTTAACAAACCTTGGTGGAAATATTAGAAGTGTTTTCCAGACATTAGTATCTAGAATTCTAAACCTTAGCAAGGATATTTCTAGCTCTCTCCTCATTTTCTCATACTACCCACCTTGAATCAATAATGGTATTTGTTGTTACCAATTTTTGTTTGACAATAAAAAAATCACATTATCTAGTTAGCAATTCTTGAACTAAAATTAGATCAATTTTCCTAGTGTCTTCCTTTTATGGAAAACAAGAGTCTCTCAAAGACGTTTCTTAGTTTTTGACCAAAATCTTAGAATGTTTATATCTAGATACATTACATTTTCAAGTCATTTGGACTAGAATATTTTTCATGGCATATGGTTCTTTAACCTGGGATTCACCTCATATCCATCACAAATCCACTCATAATTACAATAATTTTAGGGTGGATATTTTATTCAACATATGGAATGATATAAATTCTACTATTTTTTATAATTATTTTTTTGATCATAATGTTTCACTTTATGTTAAATCTATGACTTCTTCTAAAGTTCTATTTTAGATACAAGTGCAAGACAATAAGGTTACACTTGACATGGCTTACTTATAGGTACTTCTTGATTGTTGTGGTAACGTATCTTGGGCTATTGCTAGAGTTCCTCTATCTCCCTCTTTCTCTCGAGGTTGCCCCCTCCTCGTAGGTACTATCATCGATGCAATTGGGTGAACCACTCACAAAATTCTGCTCTAACCATGAGAAGGGATAATGGTTAGTGGGGATGGTCATGACATGTTTTTCAATAATCGTCCTCTTTGTCACCTATGGGAGGAACTCTTAGGTGAAAATAGGAGGTGCTAGTAGTTGGTTTGATTCTAACAATTATTTCCATTGCCTAACTCTTGCTATTTCACTTGTTTGTGCAAATGAAAAAGAAGATAATAAGGAAAAGGATACAAATAGGTGGGACACTCCCATGGACACTCTAGACCATGTTGATGTATGTGGTAAATTGGATTATCTAGATTTTCCTCTTCCCACCACTTCTACTACTCTAACTTCTTATTGATTTTGTTTATGTTTTTATATTTTGAATTATTACCCTATATAGACTTTAGATGTATGACTATTTCCACCTATAAGTTTTTTTGAATGTGTAATACTATTTTATAAATGATTATATAAATACATATTTATCAAAAAATTTAACAATTACTTTATTTTACTTATTTTAAATATAAATAAATATATTGATGATTTATATGAACTAACTATTATTACATCAATATTTGTAATTCTATAGTGGCAACATTACATATAGGTGGTCAGAAAATTCATGAAATAAAATGAAATATTTTAACGACATCCACGAGGCCAAAGAAGCGTATGGGACCCAAGAACAACAAACGAGCCTCCAACAGAAAGGCCCTAGTCAGTTTGTAAACTCCGGTTGAGATCAGTCTTTCAACAGTGTATTTTGATGATGAATTTTGCAGTTTTGTCTAACCTTGACTCTTCAAACATGCTATTCAAATTATCAATCTGCACAGTGTCCCCATAGTTGTCCCAGATGTCTTTATACACTGAGCACTCCATGATGAAGTGTAATTTCGTCTTCACCATACCCTTGTTACAAAAATGACATTCTATTTTCCCACTCCTCTTTAGGAACAACCCACTTGCCTATTTCACACCTAAGATGATGCGAACTAGTTCGCAATTGAGCTATCAACATTTTTTCTTTCCATTTGATATTTTCTCCTATATAGGCCTTTTCTTCATGGTCCCTCATGGGATTGAATTCTTTGATATGATAATCCTTTCTATGCCCTATTTTTTTCATCCATATAGCATATTTGAATTTTTCTCTCACATATTTTTTTATTTCTTCATTTGTGTATGGGCACTCATGCATCTCCACATCCCACTTTTTCATCCATTTGATATTTTTTTTCATCCAGGTGTTCTTTCTTCTGGTCAACTCTTCCTTCATAATTAGCTTAGGCCACCAATGACTCTCCATAATCCAGACCTTCTTTAGGTAGCATAGTCTTGAGCTTGAGGCTGCTTATAATTAGATGTTTTTGTATTCTTTCCACTTGTCTCCATTTATGATCTGACATGTTGCTGCCACAAATTTCACACCCATAGAGAATCACCAGAGTGACAAGAAGACCAAAGAGAGTTCCTTTAGTTTTCCAATCCCATAATTTTGCATTTCTACATCTATTTTGCAAAGAGTATAGCGCTTTCAAGCCTCCTTGTATTCTTTTTTCTCTACACGTTTCCTAGCTAAGTTTGTTGTAGAAATCAAGGCCAAGGTAATTGTACTCATCCATAATTTCTAGTGGCTTGCCTTCGAAGAGGAATTTAGTTTGTTTTTTTTTCTTCGTAGTGAGAAGATCATTATTTTGGTTTTCCCAGTGTTTACTTGCATCCGGACCTCTTGACAAAACATTTCAAGAGCCTTCAAATGTTTTCTCAAATCTGACGCAGTTTTAGCAATTAATATGAGATCGTCGACATATAAGAGTAATTTTATTAAAAATTTGGCCAAAAAAATGCCTTCCCCACCAACCTTGTCTATCCATTCTTCTAGCTTATCGATGTAAAGTCCAAACAACATTGGGGAAAGCAAGCAACCTTGTTTGACACCAATGTCATTGCCAAAGAATTCCGACATACCATCATTGGTTCTGATTTTATCTCTAACCAGCTTGTAGAGCCTATGAACAGTCACTCTAAGCTCATGTAGAACTCCCAAATCCTCAATTCTCTTCCATAACTTGCCTCGTGGAACCATGTCAAAGGCATTTTTAAAGTCAACAAAGCAGCAATAGGCTTCACTGCCTTGAGTGCCCCATTTTTTTTCAATCAAGAATCTAAGGGTAACTCCATGATCAATAGTGGAATGTTTGGGCCTAAAATCAGCTTGTCCTTCAACTCTTTTTCCCTCTTTTTCAGCCCAACTGCTAATCCTGTGCTCAATCATGCTTCCAAATTTTTTTTCCCATAAGATTAATCATAATAGTGTAGTAGTTTGATGGTTTATTTATGTCACCACTTTTGTACAATGGGATAACAACACTAGTGGTCCAAAATTTTGAGAAGCCTTCTTGAGTAACCCTATTGAAAATTCCCCTAATACAAGGTGCAAGGACCTCAATACCCCACTTTAAATGCTCTTCTTGCAGCCCATCAATATCTTTTGCCTTCCCTCTTGCCAACCTTCTAATGCCTTGACTGATATCTTCCATAGTGAAAAGTTTGGTGGCAACATTGATTATTGGAGGCCTATGTTTATCCTGCTCTCGGTCATAAAGTAGTTTTGCATAGTCTAGATATTGTGAGCTTGTAATATTATTTTCCATTTGTTTTCTTTTTTGCTGTAGCTCCTTCCAAAATTTTTTGGGGTTGTTCTTTCCAAGGGTAATCAGCTCCATTCTTCTTGTACTTACGTACTTACATACTTTTATTTTTTATTTTGTATCACCCTTTCATATTCTTTCTTGTTTTCCATTATCATTCCTCCCTCATGGAGCTCCCTTTTTGTTAACTTGCACTCTTCTTCGAACCACAGGTTTACTAGGAAATTATTTGTATTTCCTCTCTTGGGTCTGGTCCTCTTACACTCACCCAAGGCTTTGTGCACTAGAGGAATCAATGTGTTCTTCTTTATTGGGTGCTTCTTTATGAAAGTTGATTTGTTTTCAAATTCTTGAACAAGATTTTTAAGGGTAGCCTTGAACATTTTCTGATTTTCTTGAGTCATGATAATTCTACCCTATGGGGGGGCTTTCTTCTTGCTGATAAGGTCTTGTTCCCCTTGCTACTTGATTATGTGAATGCCATGTTTTACAGTTTATTGGATTATGGTCCGATTTCAACTCTATTGGGCATTTACCAATCACTAGCTCCATTATCCTAGTTGTATAGTTATGAGATAAAATGACATAATGCACCACACTTTTCCCATTATAGGTCTTGCAAGTGATGTTGCCCGAGCTCGGCCATGATCTCATACCATTGCATATTACCAAGTTGAATAAGCTGCATATTCCCAACAATTCTACCCCATAATGAGTGACATTACATTTATTATCTTGAGAGGTTCGTTCCCAAAGTTGATGGTTCTCTTCTTCTAGCCATAAAGGATCATCTTTCTCTTTATCCTTGCTTTTCAAGTTAAGAGCTTGGATGTTAGTTGTCCTAGCATTAAAATCCCCTATTAATATAACTTCCCCCATTGTGTTAAACATTGAAATGTCTTTTTTTAGAGAGGCAAAGGGGTCTTCACAATGTAGACTCCTTTTCTTATATGATTTGGAGCCTTTTGGGGTGAGGTAGCAAGCAACCAATCTAATTGTAGTCCGATTTTCTATTATTTTTAGCCATATGCATTGTTTGTTTGGATCTTCTTTCTCTACTTTGATATTTTTATCCCATGATTCTTTAATTAGGACTGCAACACCACCATGTCCTTTGCCATTTTTTGTTCTCTCATTCCAAATTGAGGCTTTTCTATATCCTTCAAAATCTAGAATTTGACACCCTTCATGCTCATGAGTCTCAGTAAGAATGATAATGTCTTTTCTTGCTGCTATGGGCCCTAAACCATGTCCTCTTGTCCATGGATAACCTCTAAAATTACAACTTACTATAGATAAAAATTCCCAGGGGGCCTCGAGTTCCTATTTTTGGTGTGTATTTTTGTCACTAACTTGGGCCTTTCCATTTTGCAGCCAAGCCCATTTACCTTCACTTCTTGTTGTTTTTACCTTTTCCCACTCTTTCGTCTTTCTTCTTGGTGTGTTATGGTTAGGTCCTCATCGAGGTATATTTGGGTACCTTTGAGGAACTTCTTGTTCCTTAGTAGCAAGTTTTTGTCCTGAAGTTTCCCCAAAGTAACTCTTACCTGGCTATTCTTACCACCTTCCACCCATTTTCCAATCCTATTTGCTTGTTGAATAACCACTGACCATTGAAGTTCATCCTTAAAGAAATCCCTTGCCAACTCTTTTGTTGTTTCTTTCACACCATAGTCTTTTAGCACTTTAACAAAGACATTCACAGTCCTATAATTTATTTCCTTTTCCTCTCTTAACTACCTCTTGACTTGCTTTTCTATAATATCTCTTTGTGTATCTGATGGACCTCTTACTACATGAGCCCAATATTTGGCCTCTTCTAATTGAACCCTTAGTTTCTCTTCTTTGAGCTTCATGTTGTCTATTACTGATTGCATTTCCTTTAACTATGAATTATTGTTTTCAACTACCACTTTTGGCTTGCTTGTGCCTGCTGCGTCCATTTGAACTAAAACTTGTCTTATCGATTTAATAATTCTTATTCCCCTTGTGCCATGGAGATTCACAGTTTGTTTATCTGTTCTTTTAGCGAATTGTTCTCCCTTGTTAACTGCAAATTGGCTTCTATGACCTCTTTCACTTTGGTTCCTTCATAGAGTCCTCTTGTCTCCAAGGATTGGAGTCTCTTCGTCATGTCCATTAGCTCATTGACGTATAAATTAGAGGACCACATGAGTGGTGTTGTGGTGGGGTTGTAGGTATCAGAGTTAACTTCCTCCCCCAACACCTTGTCTACATGAATTTTTTCATCACCGTTTTGCTTCTTGCCTGAGACTATGTGAAATGAAGAGCTCACATTTCCCTTTTCTTTACATTGCATTGTTTTCTCTTGCTGAATTTTTGTTGTGACAGTTGTATTCTTAGGTTCTATCCTCAGTAGAATTGCTGCAATTTTCCCCCTCTTTGCCAACTTCACTTTTCGAGTTTTCCTACACCTTAGAATCCCCTTGTATTGCTTTGCGTTTACATAGACACACCTTTCCCCCATGTTTAGAAGGGTATTTTGCGGGTAGCCTAACACACATGCTGGAGATTTTATCAAAAGGTGTGTTGAAAAGTTAAAAGGAATTAAAAAATTCCCCTGACCTAACTTGCCATTCATAGGCCACTAAGTACCTTTTTGTCTTTTTCCAATTATTTCAACACTATCTCACTTGGATTCTTTTGAGCCATTTACTTCAGACTAGATTGAAGAAGTGTTAGTGCCAGTTACAACATTCTCTTTATTTGCATCCCTCGAAACTAACACATCCTCCACATTTCCATCATGCCCATTCAAATATTGCTAATGGATCTGTTTCTCCAACTTCATTTTTTCTAAAGCTTCCACCTTATCTGGACTACTGATAATAGTAACACTATTTTCTTTGCTTTCACACTCTAAACCTACTAGACCCTTAGCCCTTTCGTCATGCCCTAGCATTAGGGCACACTTGGTTTGATGTTTCAATTTGAGAGCTTTGTTTACTTGGTTTGCATATAGTTTATTTGCTTTGTTTAAGATGAGCTGGTTTTACAAAAGAAAATGCCGGGTAGAAAAGAAAGAGATAGAAGATGATGTGGAACACACCTGTTCCTGATGCCAAGAAACTTGCCGCTGGAGAAAGGCACAAAGCCAAGAAATTTGCTGCCGGCCGGACCCACCACACACACCTGCCAATCTTTGCAGTTGCGCCCATAAACTGGCTAGCTACCTATTATCAGTTGCTTTGCTGATAGGGTTTTAGCATGTCCTCTTATAAATGCCACGTCCTCCTATTATCACTTGCACTTGCTTTGCTCATAGGGTTTTAGATAAATGTTTGCATTCATTTTTATTAGGGTTTTATTTTGTTAGTAGAAATGTTGTAGCATGTCCTCTTATAAATGTCACGTCCTCCACAAACGCCATCATCGAAATGTAGCTAGGACTGGACAAACAAAAATCTACTTTCTATTTTCATGTGCAATGATTTTTTCTTGATTTTTTCAATTATTTAAAAAATGCACATGATTTTTAATTGATTTTTTCAATTATTGAAAAAATAGATAATATCACAAAATTCTATTTTCATTGTTTAATTACACTCTAACTCTAAACCGCACAATTCAGTAACCAGATGGATAAGATTCTATTTGGGAAACTTGCTCGCAAAGTTTGAGATTAAAGAAACACTCAGTGACAATCATGGAGCGTAATCCTGTCAAAAGAAGCTTTAGTCAAAACCCATGAAACCTTTTTATCACACTTCAACACCATTATCCATTCAATCAAACGTTTTGAGGACAACATTTACAAGGGGGAAAGAACCTCCTGTAGAAAAACAGTAGACTCTTTACATAGGCAGGGGGTCCTTGGTAACAATCTTCACCTTTATACTATACTTCTCTATATCCAAATACCCAATAACAATTACATATACACTGAACAAGTTTTTGTGGGAAAGTCAGTTAACAAAGCAGGCTGCTGTAAGATTGTTCCAGGGTATGTTAGCGCTTCTTCCATTATATTCTAGATAAGATCGCCTTGTGTAAGAGTCCCACATATCCTCAGTAGTCCTCAACAGATAGGAGAAGAATCTGCGAGCTAAAAGAGAAAGCTGGCTGAGCATCAATGGTATGTTTCTGGTGGAGGAAGGAATGTATGTAACTGAAGAATACAATACATCTATCACACCCACCATCTTCAATGATACTTAAAAATTCTTGACTTCTCTATGTTACTCTGCGAATATGAAATTCAACATAGATTTTCTCACATCAAGGGCGCCAATTGAATATGAAAAGATTTGTCTGTGCATTTCAGTCAGGCCTGAGAGGCAAGATTATGATTGTTAATACTGAAAAGTTGGAAGCATTATATTCTGCAAAAATGTAATTTTTTGTTTTGCTTCATCTATTTATTGTAACCCTCAAGTTGAGGTAAAGTTGTTTCCACACGCAAAAGAGGTAGCATTTCCGAATATTACAAAAAATGAAATATTGTCATCTGTTTTTGTCAATAATCCATTTTTTTCAGTTTTTATCGGTCGCAAATCAAGTTCATGTATAACTATTTCTATACGCAAAGCAATTAAAATGCTCATTATTAGCAAAGATGAAAGCGTTTGTCAAGAAACCACCACCCGTCCAACTCCTGACCTAATTTTTTTCAGTGTTTTTCTTGGTTCTACTTCAATTATTTTTTATTTTTAGATCTTTCTAGACGCATACTTCTAGACAAAGTATTGGACAAGCTATATATTGGATACACGCGATCTTTTCAATAGTCATAGGAGCTTTATACCTCATTTCTATTGAAAAATCATAGAAAAATTATTTCAATTTTATTGGTCAAAATTTACTATGATTATTAAACATAAGCAATATTTATGAGGGCTCTAAATATATTCACCCCTATCAGTTCACAGACAGAAAATTCACCACCAGCAATTCATTGTTCAATTCATCCTGTCATGTTAAAAACATTCGTATAAAAAAAAATATTGCTGGCGGTGAATTTTACTTGGATTTTCTCATGATGAATTGTTGACGGTGAATTTTTGGTGGTGAATTGCTTGAATTTGCCATATGCCATTCGTGAGTAATCTAGTAATACTTAATAGTACTTGCACCTAAAGGGGAGCTTCAAGGAGTACATGGATAGAAAATTATATCCATATTAATGTGTTAGAGAGTACATGTTTCTGTATGGGTGTGTATGAATGTCATGTGCTGCAAATTCTAATTCTACATGTGGTTGGACTAAACAATTAACAAGTGCCACGTAGTGGTGAGTATTTGCACTTTATAGTATTGTAACTATAGTTTTGTAGGGTTGAAAAAATACAATGTAAGTTTTATTAATGTGAATAAAATTAAATATAAGTTTTGTTAATTATAGTATTTTAATTTTGTTAATTAATTCTTTATATGTCTATATTGTAGGATATTGCATGGCTCGATTTTATTGTTGAGGGCTAATTCTAGCTTTACTTTAAATTTCACTGTCAAGGTTGTTGTGTAGGAACAAAATAATTGAATAGACAAAAATATTTGTGCAAGGTCATTTCATCTACAAGCACATGGATTCATCGACAAAAAAAATCATGACAATTGAAATTGTTATGAATCTTTCATTCAATTTGCTAGAAGCAAACATGTATTACAAATATTTTGTGCATTTTGCAAACAAATTTGTGTATATTCAAACTACAATTCCTTAACAAATTTACTAAAATATGGTTCTCTATTAGTGTAAACATTGCACCCCTCTCGTGCAAGTAATAATTAATTAGAAACAAAAAAAATGAAATTCCTTTCACCTTTTTGGGAATTCCAAGCTCCTTATACACAAAAGATACATTCCTCAATTTGTCAAGCTTCAACAAGCTTTAATGAAGACCTGTGGGTGGGGTTGAAACTTCTGCCACCTCTACTTCCCCCAGCTTCAAGGCATTGTGGATACAATATCATTAGCTTTGTCTCAAGTGTAGCTTCACATTTAAGTCTATTTAAGCAAATAGATTTCTTTTATATGCTCCATCATTTTATTTCACTGGATATTATTTTTCCATCTTGGATGATCATCATCATCATTTCCAACTCTTCATCCAAATATGTGTGTGTTGTCATTGCTCTATTTTATATTATATGATATGTATAAATATGTGGTGGAAAGAGGGCCTAAGCTTAGTTTCCAAAACCTAAGGTTAATTCAAACATTTCTAGGATTTCATTAGGATGAAAATAAACAAGGAACATAGATTGAATTTCAACCTCCAAGGTGAGTCAACTAGACCTAGATCTAATCCTTTAGAGTCTTAGGAATGAATTGAAAAATTATTTAGAATGAATAAACTAAAGAATCCATAGGACCTAATATGTAAAATGCAGATTCTTGAAGATAGACAAACTATAACAACACTTTGCAAGTAGATCTAGGAAATATTAGAGGGTATGTACTTTTTGATCATTAAATCTTGCACCTCTCCGAAAAACCTTATGGGAAATTCAGCGAGTAGGGAACCAAATTGCACCTCACTGAATGACCTCCGATATTTTTAAAGGAAGTTGGCTCTTTTTTGTATGTGGGAAAAGGAGAAGTGAAATGAAAGAAAATCAATATAAAGAATGGAGATGCGCCAAGAATTTTACAACATTTCCAAAGCTTAAAAATTCCTTATAACTAATAACAAAATGCCACCAAACCTTCATTGTCAGGAAGAGAACAAGCAACAAAGGCTAGAGAAAGCACAGTGCAGTATTTCAAATCTCCCTATGGGAAGCATCCATTAAGGTCCAACAATAGTAAGAAACCCCAAAAATCAAGAGAGATATTTGGATCTTTATAGAACCTTCTCTCTCTTACAAAATAATATAAATAACAACATATATTTTATGGAAATGAAAGAGTATATTGAACATGATTCAGTTTTTGAAAGACAGTATCAAAAATAAAAGATAATAACATGTGAAACAATCATTTAGGATATCTACATGAAGCTTTTAACATAGTGCTCTTAGCATAAGTGATTAGTGAAAAATAAATTCAGGATAAAGGCCACAAAATGCACAATTTCAAAGATTTCTTCTTAATAGATCTAATTATTGCAATAGATTAACTGGAAAAACAGAGGTTAGATGCCAATCTGATTAATAGTCTTGACAAATATAACATGCCAGAGAGCATGAATAGTTCTTTATAAAATCCTCCTATCCCTACAAAATTTAAACCTTCCTTAGAACTATCCTCTTCTAAAATATTCAGAGGATGGTTCCCTTTTGAAGATTATTCCTGATTTTTAATTCTCTGATCTGAACCCCTTTAAATAGCCAAGAGGAAGAGTCATCATTGTAAGCAGTAGAGATGAACCAATACTATATATCTACAGCCGATTGATCACAATTTGATTTAGAGCTTGATTAGATCACGACTAATCTCTACTCCTAAAGTCTTGGGCTACCTCATTAATAACTCTAGATTCTATAAATTTTTTATGAAGATATGCTATCAAAAGATAATCGAATCTTAGTACAACCTAGCAAAATCTAATTGACCAGCTATGAAGAATGATGATGCTGACTTGAAGGTTCCATCTCTCTCTCTCTCCCCTTCCCCTTCCCTTTCTATTTCTACCTATCTCACCTCTCTCTCTCCCTCCCTCATTCCCTCTCTAATTTTCTCTATCTCCTCCAACTCTCTCTTCCTCCACTCACCTTCCCTCCCTACTTATCACTATCTAACCTTTCTCTCTATACCTCTTTCTCTCTCCCTCCCTCCCTTCTTCCCTCTCTATTTCTCTCTCTATCACATCTCTCTATCACCTCTCTCCATCTTCTTCCTCCCCCCCTCTCTCTCTCCTTCCCTCTCTACTCTCTATCTTAACTTTGTCACTCTATCCCTATCTCTCCTTCTCTCCTATGTCTCTCTCCCTTTCTCTCTCAATCTATCCCCTATTTATCTCTTAGTCTCTACTTCTCTCTACCTGCATCCCCTCTCTCATTCTCCCCACATTCGCCCCCTTTTATATCACATATTGGTGCACATCAGAGAGAGGGGGAGGGAGAGGTAAAGAGATATAGGTGAGATAGAGAGGTAGGTAAAGAGAGAGTAGAAATGAGTTATAGAGGGATAGGTAGGTAGAGAGATGGAGAGCTGAGATAGAGAGAAGTAGAGAGGGAAGGAGATATGGAGGGAAATGTAGGGATGGAGGGAAAGGTAAGGCTGGAGAGAGAAATAGATAGAGAGGAAGGTAAGGAGAGGGAGGGGGAGATAGAGAGAAATAAAGAGTGAAGGAGGGAGGGAGGGATAGGTAGGGATGGTCGGATAGAGAGGTTAGAGAGAACTAAGATAGAGAGAAACATAGAGAGAGAGAGAAGGGAGGGTGGGAGAGTGAGAGGGGATGATAGGGGAGGTAAAGAGGAATAGTTGAGATAGATAGAATTAGAGAGAGAGAGAGGTAGGTAGAGAGAGTATTAGAGGAGAGAGATAGAGAGGAGAGAGACAAAGAGCATAGATATGATACAGAGATAGGGGTATGTGCAGGATCATCATGGAAAAATAAGGTGCTTAAGTGGCGATGAAAATTCAAAAAAATAGAATTAGGAAATTTAACGTAAAAATTTGAATAAGTTATCTATATTATTTCAAAAATATTTAAGAATAGAATCTGTAAAAAATTGAATGTAGTTTCTAAACTAATAGTTTTATTTTATTTTTAAAGCCATTTGGTGAAAATTTGAAATTTCAATGCAGTAGTACTTAAATTTCAGGGAAAAAATAAGAAGTAGGTATTTGTCTAACCACCCTAGCCACAATAAAATGATAATATTTAAGATATAAGTAGAGGACTCATGTCCTGATGTGATGCATATTTTTTGTAATATTTTTCCACAAAAATAATTAATTAAGAATTTTTTTTTACAAATTTTAAAAAATATAAGAACTTCTATGTCTGACCACCTTAAGTTGGTCAAAACTTCATGAAATTCATTTTTTTTAATCATATAGTAGGTGAAGCATAGGATGTGACCCATTTTTCAAATTCAAAAAATGTGATACTATTTGAAAGTTATAGATGTTTTTCAATCAACCCATCAATGAGGACTTTAGTCATAATTCAAATAGAAAATGAATAATAATAATTTATTAAATTCAAAGTAAAACATAATTTATATTGGTGGAAAGTTGAGAATCTCCTTTAAAAACCCTTTTCGTTTCATCAATTTAGGGTAAAAAAAGATGTCAGCCACATGGTCGAAGTCTAGAAAAGCAAGGTATGTTGTTAAACACGTTTTTTGTGTTGACTTCTTAAGATTGAAATGTCCTAGCCAAATTATGAAGCAAACCCGAGGATAATCCCTAGGTAGTAGGGTTTGTGTCAGACATATTGGATATTTAATTCAAATCAGATATCCAATTTATTTTATGTATAATTTGAAAAAAATGTAAGGCGATATTTGGAAAGAGGTTGGTGAATGAGCTCTACTAGGGTTTTGTGTTTTCTAAGGTCATCCTTAGCCACTCTTGCATCATACTATGCTTCCTGCGCAGGAAATTATTTCCTTCATTGAAGTTGATTTATCCAAGGATTTGAAAGAGTCTATAGACCTCCAAATTGGTGATATTAGACACACCCAAAAAGTCACATATTTCAATCTGCCCAACATGTGCTATTGGTGCCAATCATCTGACCACAAGATCAAGGACTACCCCTTGACAATTCCTCTTACATCTTTACAATCATAGGATGTTGAAAAGCCTCATCAGGTAGAGCCTGCTACCAGGGTTGAAACAAAGTGGACTACAGTTTCAAACCAAAAAAATAAGTCGTCTGGTTTTGGGTCGGCTCCCAAGGCCCCTGAAACAACCAAAATGGTTTAAAACCCTTTAGAGAAGGGGAAATCTACTCCCTCAGGAGCCACTTCTATTGTTGTGCAACCCAGGTCAAAGGCAACGCCTGAGCCTATGGCTGTTTTGTGTGCTCAACCGACTTTTTCTTCCGTATCGGGAGCTCAACGACGATCTCACAACCCATCTCCTCCACTAGAAGGAGGAGAATATGTGCCCGAAAAATGGAGGTTTTCTCCTCCTATTCTGATTGGTCCCATCCCACAAGAGTTTTTGAAGAATAACTTCTCTTCCTTGGTTGAAGAGCACTTGGATTTTGCAAGTATGGAAGATTTTCATCCGTGAATTTCATCTCATAGAATGTTGGAAGTCTAATTGACCTCTCCAAGAAGTATTCTGTTAGGAATAATTTGTAGAAATACATAGGGATTGAAGTGATTTGTCTCCAAGAAATTTTAAAATTTCAGGTTTTTTGCTCGCTTCAGCTTGTCGCTCTATTTGGCCAGCCAACACCATGTTTTGCATTTTGCATGAAGTTGGCCGTGGTGGAGCTACCACTCTTTTCGCCCCATGATTGCATTCATGTATGGTGGACCATGGGGTTGACCCCTCCTAGTGGGTGGTTTGGGTTCTTCTCAATATTGAGAATCACTCCTTCGGGATTATTAATGTTTATGCCTCTAATGATGTTGTCGAGCACTGCTTGCTTTGGCGCTAGATTGTTGATTCTCTGCTAGCTGGCACCTAGTTGCTCGATGGGAATTTCAATATGGTGGAGATGGCGTATGAAAAGGATGGCACCTTGCCTTTTCGTTGGGCTACGGGCGAATGGGAGGGGTGGTTTTACATGCACAATAAATTGGGGCTCTTTGATCCTAATATGGGTTGCCGCCATTCTCATTCTCTCTGGCACACTTGGTGTAACTATAGGGTTGGTTCTGAAAAAGTCTTTAAATGCCTTGATTGTGCCATGATCTCGATTCAATCCTTTTTTTCATTTACTAGTTCTATCTTACCAATAAAGCCGTTAGTGAATGTGACTCTTATTTATCACTTCCTAATTCAATATCGCATTGAATGGGCATCTCGTCAACCCCGCACATGTAAGACCCAATTTTTTTTTATCACATCCTTGCTTTTTCATAAGCCCACCCTGGCCCACATTCATTAGGTGTGGAATTTGGAGTGCAAGCCACCTGGCCATACAAGCTAGATTCCATGGTCGAATGATGCCATCATTCATACTGCATGTTTTTTGTGCATTTATGGGCTTCGGTTGGCTATCTTTCATCGACACTCTTATGAGGCCACCACTACTGACTTGCATACTACTATGGAGGCTTTGGTGGCTAGTCCTTTCTCTCTATCACATCAAGTCAGGGTGGCAGATTTAAGACACCAAAAGCATGTGGGTAATGCTTATACTACCAGAGGCGCTCAAATCAAAGCTCGGCTTGATTGGCTTAAAATTGGTAATCATGTCTCCAAAGAGTTTTTTTTGGATCTTCTTGCTCAACACTCTTCCCCAGGTATCAAAGCAATCAAAGATGGTAACCAAGTTCTCTCTAAGCTACCTAAGATTCTCCAAACCTTTGTGTGTCACTATGAACAAGTTTTCACTGCTCAGAACTCCATGCTAGCAAGCGCTTCAAGACTACCTTGCTGTTGTGCCACATGGGCTTTCTTCAGCCTAGATTAATATTTGTGATCAATTGTTAACAATTGATGATTTCAAACAAGTCATTTCCTCCATGACCGATGACAAGGCTCCTGAGATTGATGGCTTTCCTTATGAATTTTATAAAGCCCTTTGGGACTGTGTTGGGAGTGATTTACATCATGTTTATCTTGAAGCCTTTCAAACCAACTCTTTAGGAAATTTAATCAATAAAGGCAATATAAAATTCATACCTAATCCTGGGGATCCAGAGGATATTTGCAACTAGAGGCCCATCACGCTTCTCAATGTTTCTTACAAAATCATTGTCAAAGCTCTGGCTCTAAAAATTTGCCACCTTTTACCTCAGATTGTGCACCTTGAGTAGACTGGCTTCATCAAATCCACATTTATTCTGGATAATATTATTATTGTTTGGGAAGGCATGGAGTGGGCTTGGCGATCGAACCAGAAAGCGGTGTTCATTAAAATTAATTTTTCCAAAGCCTATGACCACATTGAATGGCTTTTCATTCTTGAGATGTTGCAATCCTTGGGATTGGGACCCAGTTTTATTCAGTTTGTTCATATGATTTTTTTCAATGCTTCAACTTGCATTTCCATTAATGGCCACCAGTCTTCTGCTTTTGGTCTTTTTCGTTCCATTCGCCAGGGGTGCCCTCTTGCCCCTGCTTTGTATGTGTTGGCTGCTAAAGGCTTTGGCTATCTTCTGGCCCATGCTATCTCTTAGAAGAATGTGAAAGGGATCTCTCTCCCAGACTCCCAAGAGCAACTTGTCAATGGCCACTTTTGCAGATGATTATTTTCTCACTCTCTTGGAAGATGAAGAATCCATCATTGCCACTCTTGATTGTCTAGATACTTTTTGTCTTGCTTTCGATTCTGCAATTCAATGGCACAAGACCTAATGCTACATAAAATCGGTGCTCCCCACCCTTGTGTGGATCCAGACTTATAACTGGAAGTGGATTGGGTAGGGATAAATATTTCATTTTCTGGGCATCCCCTTTGCCTTTCAGGCTTCCCCTCGAGAGCTTTGGCAAACCATGCTCTCCAAGGTTAAACAAAATCTTGCCTATTGGATTACTAAGCCTCTCTCATTAGCTGGTAAATTCTAGGTTTTCTCTAAAATTTTGGTACCACTCATGTCTACTACTCTTCTTATTGAGCTCCTTCAAAATCTGCCTACAGTAGGCTTGAAAAATTTCTTCGGGATTTTTTATTGGCCTACTTGAAAACCCAAAAAGGGTTTCATCAGGTTGCTTGGGAGTATTGTTGTCTCCCTAAGGCCTTTGGAGGAATTGGTCTTCTCTCCACTCAACCGCAAGGGACTTTCCTCTATGTCAAATGGATTATCTGGGCTCTTACCGGAGATGAAGCCTAGAAAATTATCCTCAGGCATTGTATTAAGTCTGGTTTTCTTGTTCACAGACCCATCTGGAAAGGAATTGGTCTCCAAACCCTCCTTTTTATGAGGGAGTTAGTTCAAATTGTGGGCTCCTTTTTGGCCAAGAGCATCTAGCGCTCCTAGGAAACTGTTAAACCATGGCTCTGATGGTTCGGGATTGGATTTCGTGATGGGCTTTCCATCAACCAACAAAACTTATGGTGGTCTCCCATTTTGGTTCAGAATGGTCAACCCTTGGCCAAGTCACCTTGGCTCAACGCCCTTAGATTTTACAAAAAGGGCATTCAAACCTTGTATTAGCTCTTTCACCAACCCACTATGAGTCTTTTATAGTGGGATGCTTTTAAATCCTAGTACAGTCTTCAAAACCAGGACCATTCTACCTTCGACAAGCTGGTGAGCACCATTCCGAAAGACATGCTTCACAAAGTTGGCATTCATGGGCACAAACCTTGGTGGAAATATTGGAAAATAGTTTCCAGACATGTGTCTCAGGAGCTACAAGCCATCACTTGGTTACAAGTTTCTTTCACCCAATTTTCCTATGATCAGTACTTTGAACCAGAGGTGGCTTCTTATTTCCTCTACCCATACTTGGCATAAGATGTTTGATGCCACTTGGTTGGCAAGGGTTAATTCGAAGTTGACCCACTTTTCTTGGTGTATTATTTTTCAAGGCTTGCCTATGGGCTCTCAGCTTGTTCATCTGGGGGTTCCTCACC